>CM049306.1:23071018-23671018 GCA_026874595.1 Sipunculus nudus
GATCTTTCATCTTGCACATATAGTTCACCTGCCAAGAGTAGAAGACCCCTATCAATTGTGAGGTCACAAGGTCAAAGGTGAAGGTCACAGGAGCCATCTGTCCAAAAATTAGTTTCTGGATGATAATTCCTGCTTTTATTGATGTATGGATTTCAAACTTGACTTGTATTTGACCCATTGGAAAAGCAAGACCTGAATTGATTTTGGGGTCATGAGGTCAAAGGTCAAGGTCACAGGACAAATTTAAAAAACAATCAAGGTCACAGGACCAACATCTTCAACAAGATTGTGGATTGTTAGATGGAAGAAACAATAAATATGCCAAGTGTCAGTATATGCTGCCAAAATTGGGGGTCTGTTCTTAAAGGGGGGGGGGGGGCCTACTATGTCTGGGGATACTCTGGCACCTGCGGTGCCAAGAAATGTCTAGTTTCAATCATATTTCTATCTGAATCTATCATTTGTATTATTTAATGATTTTGAAATATTTCCTTTGTATCAATGAACGATTGAAAGTGGATGGATTACGTATTGGGTGTGTACAAAAACTGGTTAACTGGTTGGCCCAAGATGGTTACTGGCTGCCAAGTGTCAACTGATTGGCAGTACATGTATAGGATACCACACAGGTCCACAGTAACACCTCAGTGCTAGTGTCATATGCATCCAATCTTCTCTGTATGCCAGCCAGTTCTGCTGCTGTAGAACGTGTATTCTCTAACTTTGGCTACATACAAAACAAGATTAGCAATAGACTTGTGACCTGCTATCATGCCTTTTGTGGACATTCTGAACTGGACTGGTAGCAGTTTGTATAAAACAGTTTGAACATGATGCATGATGTATCATAATAGCATTGGTGAATGACAATTTCTTGCTTGCGTAGTTCTTTATTAATATCTGTGATGTTGCTTATCTATTGGTATTAAACTTATTTCATGGACAATCACTGTAGTTTTATCCTTTTTATTTGATTATATGCATTTTATGCAGCAATTCTGAGATTGAAAAGAATGCTTCTAGAAAAGCCCATATCATATTGCCCATTAATAAAACCCACGTGGGTTTTAAGGCTTATTGCCCGCCCGGGTAATAAGGGGTATTACCTGCCCGGGTTTAACCGCCTGGGTATTACCCGCCCAACCCTGTTAAATTTGCAACAATTTAAATTTCCTTAGTATCATTTTTTGAGGGAAGGCAATCTCTTTTGATAAAAAATTGGTGAGGCGAATTAAATTCCACAATTTTTTTTGTATTGTGTTTGTATTTATATACATAACGTGTAATTGACCCTAGCCATGTATGTTTGCATGTGTGTTTATGTGTATATATAAAAAAGACCAGGTATACCAATGATATATGTTTCATTCATGTATAATTTACAATGTAAATTGTGTGCTCTTTTGTCAGGGATTCAATATCAAGAGTGTTCAGACATCAGGCTTCAAGCTCAATGTATGGGATATAGGAGGACAGAGAAAAATTAGGCCATATTGGAGAAATTATTTTGAAAATACAGATGTGTTAGTGAGTATAACATTTCATCTGATTTTCATGTGAATTTTATCAAATTATTCTACTAATAGATATTTTGTCTAAAATTCTCATTTATTAAATCAATTGATTCTTCTATAATTTCATAATATTATGAGGGAGTTGGTGTTAATATTATGGTTGCATCTCAGATGATGTCTTGTTAAATTCTGAAAAATGTTTTGCTTTGAAATTTAAATCTATGAAAATTATTAGTGAAAACTATTATAATTTTTGTTCATTATCATTTTATTCCAGATATATGTCATAGATAGCGCAGATCAAAAAAGATTTGAAGAAACAGGAGAAGTAAGTGGTTGGTTTTAGTGAATATATATCTAGATAATTTATCAGTGATAAGTAGAATTCTTTTGTAATGTATTTTAAACAGTTCATGTATTCATAGAATTCATAAAATACATTTATGAATTTTCTTAGGAGTTGTTTGACATATTGGCCTGAAATTTTGGATATCAGTGGATCTTTGATAGCTTTATCTCTTGTGCAGTGCTAGTGATGCCACCTACAACAGTTTCGGGAAACTAAGAAAATTGCAGATATCTCCTTCATGTTGTTCTGTGCATGTTATTGTGGTGTATTGTTTAAAACAACTGCAGATGAAAAAGAAAGAAAATTAGTTACAGCTGAAGAATTTATCACTTCTTGTTGTTTGATGGGATTTAATTAGTGAAAAAAAAACCAGTAGAAAATGATGTATAGTTGTGCAAGTTATAATCTGACTCCAGTTATTCTTTTTAATTATAATATATAAAGGTCAGGAATACAGTCAGTGGCAGCCATCATAAACTTTGCACAAGGTGATGCTGTGTGAGGCTTCAGGCTTTGTGGCTTTCTTGTAAGAATGTTACTATTGAATCACAATGTTGAACTTAGTGAACATTTATTTTTAGGAATTAAGTGAACTTTTGGAAGAAGAGAAGCTAACAGGCGTTCCATTGTTAATCTATGCCAACAAGCAGGATATGTTTAATGCTGCAGCAGCAAGTGAAATCGCTGAAGGTCTGGCCCTCCATGCTATCCGTGACAGAGTTTGGCAAATCCAGAGTTGTTCTGCCCTTACTGGCGAGGGGTTAAAGGTAACTTTAACTGAACATGCGATCTCACTTTATAATTATCTTTGTATGATTATAGTCTGTACACTAACAGATCAAGACCAATTTAAAATATTTTATTCACTAGCATATTACCTGTTCCTATGTTTAGACAGGTCTGTAGGACTTTAGCTAGGCTCATGCAGGAAAGTTTTCCGGAGTTCTCTGTGGAGCAAAGTTGACATGGTGGTTCATTGAAGAAGTAATACCAAATTCCTCAAGATTTATGAGAAAATATTGACCCCCAACCCCCTTTGGACACACTTGATATCATTCCTGAAAATTCAGGACCAAATACAGGCATTTCTGAAGTGTGTTCCAAGATCAGTTGTGTCACTGATGTGACAGTGGGCAAGTGCAACTGCTATTTATGATATAAATTATATATAAAAAGAAACACTTTTATTTACATTGGTCACAACTGAATGCATTAACACATTAAAAACTGACATAGAACTTGGTAACTTCTTCAATGATTATATTTCATACTCTTGTCCCAGTGTGACCATTTTAAAGCACTTTAGGTTCTCATAGGCAGGGTTTCTGCAGCCCAAACATGTGGTAGGTAAACTGACCTTTCATACCTACTCCTGGCAGTGGTTAAAAATCCTCAGGTTCTGAGAAATCCCAGCCTGGAAGTTTTGCACTGCTTTGATATGATAGAATCAGCCAGATATATGTATTTACATTGTCTCTTTCCCTCTGGTAGATGTTTAAAATTTCTTTAAGGAACAAAAAACAGATTTCCCTCAAGAATATTTATGAAATGGCACAATCATTGTCCTCATAACCAGATTTTAATCAGTTTCATTGAAAATATTAGTCAGTTACAAGTCTTCAACCTAGATTTAAAAGCACCAAAACTTTGACTTTATATAATGACACTTGTTTATAACATGCATGTTAAACATAGCTGATTTTGTTTGTATATTTGTTTCAGGAGGGCATGGATTGGGTTATGAAAAACATGAAGTCAAAGAAGTAGTAAGAAAATGAAACAAAGAAACAACCGAACCAAAGGACTTATATAATCTCATCACACTCATGTGTACCAGCCGGTGTTCGTATGTCATGTTTCACCGAACAAAACAATATGTCCAAATGTCATGTTTCACCAAGCAGACTGATACGTCTGTAGTACTTGCCACTCAGTCCTGTCACAGTCCTGTGTAACTTGTACTATTGTCAGCAGGAAATGTCAACAGTTTATTATGGTCACCAAATTTGGTATGACATAGTTGGGTACAACATTATTATCATATTTATTGTTCTTTGAATTGAACTAATCCTAGTAGTTAATAGTTTTGGTATTAACTGGGTAATGATATTTATAACTATCCTTAGGACTCCTTTAATTTCTTTTGTTTAAAAGTGTACCTGTAATAGATGTTACTGGTCTTCCTTTTTCCCATAATCATTCTAACAGTGCAGGGTTGGTTCCATCTTCAATTCTCTCATTTATTTCAAAACCTCTTTATCATATTGCTTTTTCATACCTGGAAGTGTTATTCAGACCATTCAGTTTGTTTTAGTCTCTTATTTAGAGCTGTAGTGATATGTTATCTCTAAATACAATACATATCTTGGTCAGATTCCAGTTCAGTGCTCTGCCTTTTCATGTAAACGTAACTGTATTCCATGTCATTAAATTGATTTCCATTTCTTGAATAAATTTGATATCCATACAATTAGCCATACTGTTCAACTTGTTTCTGACCAGTGATTGTTCATTATTATGCCTCATCTGGCACTGAGAGACTATTAATACATGTTGGTAAATTGCTTTCCATCAGATGATAAGGTATGGTCATTTTACTGATACATGGACATCTGTCCATCTGTGTTGATGTAATATCTGTGTATTGTTATTTACTTGGGCTTCATTGCAGCCCTCCTTCTGTTTCATCCCCTGATCTATCTTTTAATTTATAATGTCCTTCCCATGTACTTTCTTTATAACACCATTAGGAAAAGTACCATTAATTTTCTTCATGTACTGTACTCTAACCAGATAGACAAGTGTTTGACATTCACAAAAGGTTACATGTTATAATAGGGAATGGGTGCAGCAGCTGTTCACACTGTGTCCAGTTAACTTGCAATATATTCACATATTTTGTCATAAAAAATAAGAAAGAAGTACATGCATTAAATCAGTCAGAAACCTGGGCATTAGAATAAAATTTCAGTTCTTGTGATAGCTCGGTGTACAATATAGACATAAGCAGTTTAACCTCCCAGTTTGAATGCATGAGATTTTTTTCTGTGAACAACAGATGACCATATTGGAGAGGTTACTAATTCTAGGTCTCCTTTATAAGGAACTACCCAAAAAAAATCTGAGACATGCCTGTAGGGGAGAGGTACCTATAAGGAGAAGTTTCACTGTATTTGTCTTAATTGTGGGGGTGGTGAATTGTGGTGTACAATATAGACATAAGCAGTTTAACCTCCCAGTTTGAATGCATGAGATTTTTTTCTGTGAACAACAGATGACCATATTGGAGAGGTTACTAATTCTAGGTCTCCTTTATAAGGAACTACCAAAAAAAATCTGAGACATGCCTGTAGGGGAGAGGTACCTATAAGGAGAAGTTTCACTGTATTTGTCTTAATTGTGGTGGTGGTGAATTGCCACTCCCCTTTTAATGATTATTGTCAGTCAGCTCATATTGAATGTCAGGTAAAAAGGCCTTGCTATTTCTGATGTTTGGTGTATTTATATATATGTTGAGGAGTGTGATAATACATGTTGAACTTAAGATCTTCACAAATGATCTATGAGGGTCTCCACCAGATATCTCTCAAAACACTGATGATGGAACAAGTGTAAGACAGAGACCTCTGGTGGTGATCATGGGTACTAGTGTTACCACCCTATACAGTGTTCAGGTGTAATAATAATAATACATGTATATACATTTTTTCAAAATGTAAATTGTGTTATTTTGAAATAAATTTCCTTATTATTTGGTACAGAAATCAGTAAATGATAAAAAGCTAAATGCTCTCATAGAATGTTTTTAAATTTAGCCATATCCCATTTCCAGTCTTACAAGATCAAAGCCCATTTACTGCATTTAAAGTTAAAGCAAAGAGAGTTCACCAATTTGTGCCCCAAAGCAGAAATTTATATACTTATACTGCCTGTTAATACCATGTGATAAAAACTTGCCCAAGAAAGGTTCACACAGAATAAAAAACAATATTAATGTCCAAGGATTCAAAATTGAAGACCATTGCGTAATTTTCGAAATGATCAAAAGTCCATAAAACTGCTTAAATTTGTTATGTTTGTGTCAGTTAAAGTTTTATTGTCCATATTATGGTCAACTATTGCTAAATAAGGATAATTCAAATATATGAATATGTGAGGTGTAGGGTTAAAATAAAAAGTCATTTGGTTGTTGTTTGTTAAGCCATGTTGTCCATTTCATATGGATAATCTCCCTGTGATTGAAGCCTTGAAAATGAAAAATAACAACCCAGTAAGAAGATAGCCTGATTGATCAGGAATTAAGGGATTTCTCACTTTCAAAATTTTTGTGCAGTGCTCCATAGCCATCCTATTATTCTGATGGTTCTATAAATTTGATGAAAGGGTCCTTACATCTATATTAAAAATTTCAGTGAAATCCAGCAGGATGTTGAATAACTTGCCCTGAAACTCCCAGAACAAAACAATGTTAAATGTATGGCAGTCACAGGATATACTGAGGGATTAATAAGCCTTGCTAGTTTGATTCTCATAAAATGGTGATAAACGGGTGTGTCATGTTATTTCATTTACATATATACACATAATTAACTAGAATGTTATCAGAATGGACTCTTGTAGGTATTTTTTTTTGTTAATAACACTGTTATTTAGGGTCGTACCTTCATTGTTCCTCAATATAAATGGGACCAACAGGCTTAACATTTGATTATTTTTACCTAGTACTCGCCAGGGACCAGATTTGTACATCCAAAGATCAGAATATGAACATTTTGACTTTTTTGTAACATATCACCTATGCACAGATAACATAGATATTTATTGTGATACTACTTATCAAGTGAACAGAATTTTTTTTGTATTGAGGAGGAAGTGCAATTACTACAAGTCAGTGTAGTAGTCTCTCATTTAAATACCGTCCGTATTTGTCTCCCACCTACAGTGCTTTTTGTTTACATCGTACAGTTAATAAACGTAACATGTGGTGACCAAATGTGTGTAAGAAATGAAGATTTAGCATATGTACCAACAAGTGATACCAACACGATTCTCTCATTCACAAGTATCAGTTTGTATATTTCACAGAAATGTGTACAAGCTTACATGTTGAATGCAATAAATGGTCTCCCAAATTCTGTGTTATGAATTATTTAATATTGTTGGATGGATCTTATGTTGTCACCCTATCAGGGTGTACAAGATAATGTGAGTATTTCAATAACATTTTGTACAAGAAATTATAACTTAATTACAATTTCACATGAAGGCTTACAAAATTACTGGACATTTTTGGCATTTTCCAGGACAAAATATTAGCATTATTAGAATTGATCATTGTAGATTGTAACTTTTCTTTTACAACTTTGCCAAAGAGACAAGTGAGTTATAGATGACACTAACAGGTTCAAAAGGTTTGGTTCAGTTTATAAATATGCATGATTGAAATTTTTGAGGATCAACAATGTTGGTAGATCAATTCAACAACATACAAAGAGTTCTGGTTCACTGGATGTGACCTGATTTGTATGTTCAGTTCTGATCTAAAAGTTATCCAGAAGTCTTTCACTAAATTTACGGACATAAGCTCAAAAACCCTTTTTTTCCCAGGACTTTCAGGGAAAACGAGGACGTATATAAACCCTGCGAATATTTAATTAAAAATTTAATTACTTTGATATATTGGGTAAACAAACGTACACAAAATAGAACTGTACACCTGCTTCACTTCACAGTGTGAAAGAGACCCAGCAGATGTGCAATAAATAAATTAAAAGGATCTGAAAACATCTGCGCACTGTCATGGATAACATTTAATCAAAAATCAGCAACTATCATCACCTTAAATCCCCTTAAATCAAGAGGCTTTTGTAATTAAAATAATTTTTCATGATGCATTGAACAACACCTCACAAATAAATGCATTATCACATCTTATGAAGAGAATGAAACCCCTGAAAAGAAGCAGTAAAAAATGTTGCCAAATCACCCAAATTTATCTCCCAGGATGATTTCTGCAGGGATCTGTTCCAAAACATGTACACGTTCACACTTGACCTATGTTTCACATTTTATTGAAATGCATGAAAAAGTTCATCAGTTATCTTGTGGACACACACACATTCACACAATGGAAAACAGTAGGCCTGCTATTATTTTCATCAGGGTTAATAAATAACAAGACGAGAAGATTTTACATTGAGGGTGTATTTTGTTCACAAGTGCACACTAGTACATCAGATCTTCATATGAGGATGGTCTTTATATCATGGTCTACATTTTTTACAATCCCTGTCCAGCACGGGGCATTGTGGTTCATTTAACTGTAAAAAACAGTATTACGTATGACTAAATACTACTAATAAATACTGGAAAGTGTGTATATACAAATGTAACATGATATTTGGTCATATATACAAAACGGAGAGACAAAGCACTATATGTGATATAATAGTGTACATCCTTTAGTTGTACATGTCGTTCTTTATCATGAGGTATCTCTTTGGTAAATATTTCCAAAAACAAAGACCAGCTGAAAATGTAAAATGTTAAATTCCATCTAACAGAATTAACAATTGTGCATATATGCCAATAGCGATCACGATTATTTTCTCAGCATTGAAAATAAATTAGTTTTAATCTAAATTTTATTACCTCTTTTTTTTTTCCTTTTTGTATTAGCTGACAAAAAAATATATGCCTAAAATTGATTGATATATATGTCGCTGTTCTGCTATATATTATAAGTAAATGAATATTTTTAACTATACAGTGAATTATGACTATGGCACGTGTGCCTTTTTAAGATTCATGGCAAGTATAAATATGTATATCATGTCTATGCTATACCAGTAAATATAGCCATGTATGTAGCCCTTTCTGACAGGAATGCTCTGCAACATGCTGACTGCACAACCCATGTCAAAATACTGTCATGAAGTAATGGTTTAAATATGTGTGATATTATATTAATGTAGCACCAAGTGATACTCTTTAAAGTTAACCTAATGCAGGTCTATTATGAATGTGTCAAGGTTTTCAATGTCAAGTTTTCTTGAACTTCCTTGTATTTAAAGACTATGGAACCACATACAATATAAAACAACAGTCACAGATACACTAACAACCACACACACATACACACACTCAAGATGAAATCCTATGAGATACTTAAGTAAAGACAGCATCACAGTGAGGGGACCCAGGATGAGGTTTTATAAAATGATCATGATTTAGTTTCTTCAGTATAACCATATATACATTAAATTTGTTGTCTCAATTATCACAGTAACCACTGTCACAGCATACCTGGTACAGTGATAATGGGGTAACTTGATAAATATGGTTATTGCTTTTCAGTTCTTTCAGTGTAATGTGGTGTAAATAATGATAAATACATTTGTGAACCATCCAGTTATTTGAGGTATGGATAACTCTCTTAGTTTGTGGTTCACTGAATGAAGACAAGATGGCACTGAAATGCAGAGGTGATGTTACTATATATTAAAATGAAGTACCTTATCATGACTAAAAGTTATGAAATATCATATGATCATCTTGTAAAAACACATCCCAGGATTTCTGTAGAAAGGCTTTGTAGAGAACTATAGGAAAAATGGTTATAGGTTGTCAGTATTTAATTCTGCAGGGCCTTTATCACAGCGAAAGTAAAGTCACTGGTTGTTGCGTAGCCTCCCATATCAGCTGTGCGAATCTGCAAGAAATGAAAAACATTTCACATTGGTCTGCATTGATCAATTTGATGTGAGGATACATAATTCACTTGAGCATAATTTTTTAAACCCAATGAGGACGCATAAGAAAACCTGACTTTACTTAATTGCACCTTGTGAGTGATATTATAATAAATATCTTGTGCAAGGAAGAAAAGGAAATATTTGAAATACACAAACATTTAACTTTAATCTCTTTTTAAAACACCTATTCAAAAACTGTTTGTCATATCAATATTTCTTTTATGACTATAAATAATTAATCATAAATGTTTTCTCTAGTCTGTCACATAAAATGCAATGAAATGTGCTGCTGTGTTTAATTAATCATGAAAGGATAAATCGATTATTACAAGTCAAGTTATAATGATTGCTAAATTAACAGTAAATAGATAGGCTTCTCACCTTTCCTGACTTTATGACCCTCTGGACAGCATCAACCACCAGCTTGCTGTGATATTCTAAGTGAATATGGCGCAGCATGTTTGCAGCACTAAGCAACATGGCTGTCGGGTTCGCTACATCTTTACCTGCAGCTTCAGCGAAACTGTGTCTTGCTCCCTGAACAAAAAATAATATGCAAATCATACTGTTAATTTTTTTAATGTATACATTCTATGAGTTAAATAAAGTCATATTGTAATAAATCATCAATGATAGCTTGATACTTTTTTTAACACAACTCACAGCAATGGTGCTACTCTGGATTTTGTTAAATAAAAGTATAAGACCTTTCATGATAAAAATATCAATACTGGCCCCAAATAACAGAAAATTCTATTTAAGCCACAGACTTTTAAGCATATATTATTCTTATCACATGCTTCAGAGTTATGTGTGTAATCAGATGGTTTTTGAGTCAAAGTTATAAAGACCAATTAAAGACAAAAAGTTTTTCTCCAAGTCTAGAGATGTCTCAAGCCTTTACAGAGACATGAGTTCTCGACAAGAAAAGTGGACCCCAGACATCCTGACAGGTACTTTCAGTGTCTTTATGTAAAGTTGTCTAAACTGCAAACATACATTATGATATCACTTACCGGTTCAAAGACTGCGACATCATGGCTGTAGCTCTCACCAGGTACTACACCAGCGCCACCTACCAGGCCAGCAGCCAAATTGTCAACAATGTTCCCATAAAGGTTAGGCATGACCATGACATCAAACTGGTGAGGGTTTGACACCAACTGAAACATACAACAATGCTGTCAGTTAATCTACATAACATAACAAGACATGCATAAACATATATGTAATAGTGGATTATCTAAAAAAAATCACATTTATAAAACTGATTCAGCAGAAAACCTCACAAATTTGAATAACCCATTACATATTTGACCGACTGCTTTGAGAAAGATATTAGTTTTAGAAGGTATGTGATAAATATTTGACAAGTACATCAGGAAGAAATGTTTTTTTTTTTACTGAACTGGATTTAACATGGTAAATCTCTCTAATTTCAAAATTATTAAAAATTACAGAAGTACAAGTAAAACTAATTCCTTAGAGCAAAATGATAAATTAATGTATAGAATCCGAGCCATTCAAAATGTGCTACATTCTTGTTTGTGTGAACCTGTACAAGAAACCCCCAAATTAAAGTACATTCTGTGATGGCTAGTGCTCTACCTGCATGCAACAGTTGTCAATGATCATGTTCTCAAATTCAATTTTTGGGTACAGCTTGGACACTTCCCTGCAACACTCGAGAAACAGACCATCACCAAGTTTCCTGGAAAAACATTCAAATAATAAGGTCAAGATTGTTTTATAACAGTCTTAACAAAAGTATCTGACCATGAATGATAGAATAACATTTTATTATAAACAGGTTCTTGCAAATTAACTCAGAGAAAATTCATTTTACAAAATGTTTTCTCAATCTGAAGGTAGAAGAAAAAGAAATTCTTTCAAGTAAGCATATTTGTAAAAGGGGATACTGAAATAAGTAACTTGTGGCATGACCCCAATGAATCCTATAGCATTAGTCAGAGGATTCCTACAGCATGAGCCAGAGGAAGCCTACAGCATTAGCAAGAGGAATCTTACAGCATGAGCCAGAGGAATCCTACAGCATTAGCCAGAGGAACCCTATAGCATGAGCCAGAGGAATCCTACAGCATGAGCCAGAGGAACCCTATAGCATGAGGCAGATGAATCTTACAGCATGAGCCGGAGGAACCCTATAGCATAAGGCAGATGAATCTTACAGCATGAGCCAGAGGAACCCTATAGCATGAGGCAGAGGAATCTTACAGCATCAGCAAGAGGAATCCTACAGCATGAGCCAAAGGAATCCTATAGCATGAGCAATAGGATTCCTACAGCATTAGCCAGATGAATCCTACAGCATGAGCCAGAGGAATCTTACAGCATGAGCCAGAGGCACAAAAAATAAGGACTATAACAGCTCAATGACTATTTATACAAATCTATATCAAATCTACTATAACCTATACCATCATTAAGGAACCATCTATAACATCTCAGATCTATCCTATAGATCTATATGTAAGGGAGAGCCTCACACACTTACTGTTGGCATTTTGCTCACACACTTACATGATATTTGCTTTGTGTACTGCTGTCACCTTGTTCCTGCCATGTTTGGTAGCATAATCAAAGGCAAACTTAGCTATTCTCATTGACTTCTCTTTGGTTATGATCTTTAAGCACTCTACAACTCCCTTCACACTCTGAAATGGTACAAATGAATTAAATAAATTCTTAGTAAAAATACACTGTATTAATTACAACATATCTCAGCATACGAGTCATGATTAGAGATTCTGACCTTAAAATAACCCTGATGAGATCTCCATTCAAGTATGGTTTTAAGGTATACGCAGAGTATATATTCATTGTACCACTAAACCTAATTAAATTTCTATAATCAATGTTTATGTCTTTGAAGTATATACTGGTTACTCTGATATATCTTAAAATTTAGAAATGATCAGACTTCAAATAAATGAAAACCCAATAATATCAAGCTTATCCAAAGCTCAGTCTTCAATATTGAACTTACGAGTTTTTCTTTCCAAGATCAATCATTTTTCACAATCTATATTTAAAACTAAAGAGTCTTACAACATGTAATATATCCACCAATTAAGGAAAAGACTGTCCTTGTCAAATTGCTGAAGCAATTACCATACATGCACAGAGAATGTCCTGTTTATGAAGATGTTTCTGGGTATGGAAAGTTCTGAAAATGTCCCTAAAAATGACATACCTCATGTTCCAGGGCACTGTACTCCCCCTCTGTCTGTTCACGGATGATCACAAAGTCAAGGTTGTTGTGTCTTGTATGGAACCCTGGTAAACTCTGGACACGCACTACATTTGCAAACAGGTCCAGCTGACGCCTACAATATATTTAAGAAAATGTCTATTTTTAAATTAAGTCCATTAAACAGTATGATTCTGCACAAGTATCACCATCAGTAAAATTAGCCATTTATTGAATACCTACATTTGTTTACTGCTTTGTAACCAACTGGAAAGTTACCCTGTAGGAAAAGAGACCCTACAGAAACAAATATTTTTAAGTTTAATTTTTAAGATTGAGGGTTAAAAAAAGTCTGATTTATGGAGTAAGACTTTACTTTTCTTGAAACAGACACAGATCATAAATTTATTTAGATTTTAGTTCAAAGGCAAAAAAAAATCTATTTCTTAATCTAATGACAATGTTGCTAAATATACTGCAGGGAATCACTGAAAGCCACAGACAAGATAACAAGAACACATTTCAATATACCTGATCTTCATATTCATGGTTTCGAGCACACCTCCTTGGAAGTTTGTAGGAGATGCAATGATGCCCTTGAGCCCAACCTGATTCCTCCTAAAGGATTCAACGACAGTCTCTACGTCAGCACTCATTGGCTGTACCTCACTGTAATACAAATCAAATAACAGTTTTGCATATAAGTATAAAAATGCACAAATACAAAATATTTTGTCTGAATATTTTTATTTTATAAAAAATCCATTATAATTTGATGATTTGGGCATGGTTATAAAAGCATTATTCCACTCTATACTTTGCCAGTACACATCCCCTGGCCACCAAAGTTTCTGTGCAGACAGATTCTAAAATCGCTGTCCATGGACTACTGTGGGGTCACATCTCTGCAACCCTTATCGAACCCTGACTGGTTTATTTCTCATAGTTTTTTTTTATATCACTCATGAAGGCTTTAAAACAAAGGTCATGTTTAACAATTACCTGGCATAAATTTCTTCAAAATCAACAGGTGCCCCAGCATTAGTGAGGACTTCTTTGACACAGGAAGCAAGCTGTGGTCCTACACCATCTCCAGGGATTAAGGTCACTGTCTGACAACCTTCAGGTTTGGAGACTGGTTCTGTGCTGGCCTGAAAAATTCAATGAAACATTCTGTCATCTGTGAATCATAAATGACTAAATGTCTTGTTTAAATCCACTGATAACCTTTTTGTATTTAAAATGCAAGTGTATCTGAAAATTTATTTTTAATGAATGTAATTAAGGGAAAAATTAAGCAATTTGCTATACATTTCTACAGCAATTGAGTCAGTATCATAGGAGTCTTATATTTCCAGAGCAGTTTTTATAGTTTTTTATCTAAAACCAGCATACAAGCTTGTACACCACTCTCCTTCACCGTTTTAACCAATACATCATTGTTAAAGTGATGGATCCTATGGACACTGTATTAATAAAAGTATTAATAGATAAAAATCTCCATGACCACATATGTAATGACCACTTGCAAATGCTATCATGACTAAAATAAACTACTAGCCTACAGTATTGTGTCTTCTACATTACACTCTTGACTTCCAAGTCAAGGTTACACCACTTCCTAAACATAAAAATTTCCAATTTTTTTTTAATTGTAATTTTTAAAACTGTGCCACCATGTCCAGGATAAAAACATGGGATTCACCCATTGTTTAGAAATCTATTACTAGTAAAATGAAGAATCCCCTGTCTTGTTAATCTTTCTAATTATTTTCACAACCAGCATGCATGACACCAAACATGCCAGCATCAGTGTTCTCAAAAGTTACATGAAGAGATGTTTATTCTTTCATTGTCCGATACACACAAGCTTTGACAGTGTGATGATATTGTCGAACACACTTCATTGTTTGAACAACCAACAATATTAACTGAATAAACTTATTCTATTAAAGGCAGCTACATCAAAACAGAAAAAAATATAACAAAAGCCTCAATATTTTATTGTCTATTCTACTGTCTATTGTTTATTCCAATGTGATGAGGATTTGATGTAGATCAAATTTTGAACAATTTACTGTGAAAGAAGAAAATATCTGTGTGCATGTTTTCGTTTCTGGACACCTCACGTGAAAAGTGATTCACAAAATATATCAAAATTGAAATAAAATAAAAAACAATAGTCAACTTGCAAAAATTTACATGCTCGCAAAACTTACAAAACTAAATAGCACAAAAAACATATAAGACAGTGTATGGTATATTGACAACTAACAGATGGTGAAAATATTATATCTATCTGGGTGGGGACAGTGTTCAGAGTTACCACTTTGAAAACTCTTAATACTTAGCAATATCTTTTCCAATATTATTTTAAATAAAATACATGGCGACCTAGACACTACAATGAAAATGATTCATAGAAATAAATCACAGTCACATGCAAATACAGTTTGATTGTGCTGTTTTGTGCATGTATTGTTATAGTGATCACTTCTATAGGACACATGCTTTAAGGACATAATATAAGTAGCAAAAGAGCCATGCAAAGTTTGCTGGCTGGAATGTAATGACAATATTACAGAGGATTAAACAGACATCATATAAAGTAATGGATCAAAGAAGGCAGACACAGTACACTGAATTTAGTTTATACTGACCTCTGATCCATTGGCACTCTATATCACAGGCATACATTGTCAATGAAACAAGCATTCCATGTCACATTGTGATGTTTCAAATGCTAAGAAATTACAGTCAAACCTTGCCTAATGACCCCCTCTGTTTAGCGACCACCTCAAAACCTCAACCAATTCCTCCAAATCAGAAATTCATTTTTTGCTCTTTATATCAGACTTCACTTTGAGACAACATCCTCAAAAATGCAACCCCTTTATCAAAGTCCTATTGGTGGTTGTAATTTAGAGGTTTCACTGTAATTGATAATATATGCTGTATATACATATGCTGTATCAAAGCTTTGAAACTCAGATAATCATTATTGCATGTTATGATTTAGCTGTTTAAATACCACTGAACAAACATATATTTCTAACAATGCAAGCATATAAATATCTACAATCATACACATCACATTATTTTTTCTTGGGTGGAGGTGTGGGGTTTCAGAGGCCTACTCACCATGGATGCAACCTGGCTGGTGCTCTGGATGCCACGGCAACGCAGCATGCTCCATGCTGGCTGTAAGAAACAGTAAAATAAGAATAAATTTACATTGAAATAACACGGATTAACCATTCAGGATTATTCAGTACTGTCTATATATACAAACAGATTCTGTAAAAATTAATACTGGTAATCCATTTAATCATTTAATCATTTAATACAGGGTACTGAATTGGAGCCACTATAGAACGCGGGCTTCGCTTCTATTGAGGAACATATAAATAAAATTGTCTCCTCTCATTCCCTATTTTAACTCCTACTTTTCCCTGTAGATGTCCCTACACTCAACTCTTCTAACATAAACAACTACTAAGCATCAGAAGTCGCCTGAATCGGGAATCGAACCTACGATCTCTAGACTAGGAGCCCTACACGCTACTAAGTGAGCCGTGAAGACAAGATACGAGCAGGAGCAAGTTTTGTTCATTTATATCTGCGATTGGAGAGGCATCTATCGTGAAAATGGGAAACCATTTACTATTTTAACAGGAAAATTAAGCTTTAGGTGGGCGCTCCGCCCCCACACCCCCGTTCAGACGGGGAACCCAGGTTCCCCGAACCCCTCCTCCTCTAATATAATACACTCCAGCTATGAGCAAAATTAAATACCGGAATTCTGAGGAAAATGATATGTATCGGCCTTTTCCAGGAAACAATTTATTATGCGACACCCGTTGTACCGGCGGTAGGCTGAAGCCCGGTTTCTTTAGTTCTGCCACTGAGTTTCCTCTTAAACCTCATTTAAAAGTCTTAACACAATTCTTATCAATGCATGTGTGTTGGATCTTGTCCCTGATGATCTTACTGTATAATGTTATTTTCATTATGAAATATTACTTATATAGGGGTTTAAAAATCTACAAAGCCCATGAAAGCATATTTATGACTATAAGTAATCCTATTAGTATCCCCATAATCTTTATGAACAGACTAGACTAGTCGATTAATAATATACCAAGTATTACTGATTTACTTTTAAAAATGTGCGTTTAGTGGTATATACTTCCAAGTTCTAATTTATTTGAAGATCCCTTCACCATGTATTTATTGTATTCAATGTCTAAGAATTTAAACAAATCACCAGGCATTCTCATTATTATGCTGAATAAGGTGTACTCTTTTAAAGCTATTCATGTTGGGTTTTTAAAAGTAAGTGGCTAAACAACCGGCAGGGTGCCGGCAGTTTGGTCCACAGGCTAAACAGCCGGCAGGGGAAACTGACCTTGCCAGAAGTCTACCCCACTGGCTAAACTGCCGGCAAATTAATGTATGCTCTATTAAGACTATTTCAGTCTATTTCAGTGTTATAGTAATACTCTGTACTTTCCATTATCATTATTATTTGGACAATGAGTTGACAATATAGTGATGACTTACCAAATTATCTATTTCGCTGGTCTATATGTAATAAGTATGTTGAGAAATAATGAGTAGGTATTGAAAGTGATCATTTGTTATATTTACAGGGTACTTTTATGTAAATTTTCAAATAAAAATTGTAATATTTACAGGAGTTTATAGATTTTGTCATAAAAATATACCAGAAATGTGAATGTGTGTGCAGAGACTGTTTATAGTTTATACACAAGTGTGCTTATGAGCAAACAAATAATTAGTGTGTGAAAACAAACTCAGGTTCTGTCAAATAAATGGCCAAAGGATCAGCTAATTACTTGATCAAAGGTATAATCACACAATCTTACACCACACCCAATTAAAGTTGATAAGCCTAGCTAATGTGTTGTGAGATGATGTAAGAAATATCCACACCGAATAGCATTTCTTAAGAAAAGGCTATCAAAATATCTAATTTGGTAAGTCAGCACTATATTGTCAGCTCATTGTCAAAATGATAATGGAAAGTACAGAGAATCACACTGAAATAGAGCATGTACAATGTTACATTCATTTGCCAACAGTTCAGCCAGTGGGCTATAGACTCAAGGGCAAGGTCAGTATTTCCTGTCGGCTGTTTAGCCTGTGGACTAAACTGCCGGCACCCTGCCGGCTGTTTAGCCACTTCCTTTTTAAAAAGATATATGATAATTTTAGGCTACTGTTTCTAACAAAAATATCATTTTGAATTTAAGAGATAGATTCAACAGAAATTTATTATTAAATTTTTTCTAAAAGAGTAAAGTTCTACCACATTAAAATAAAATAAATTTATTATTAAACTATTGTTCCAAATGAAAAAAAAGTTCTACCATCCACAGGCGCTTGAATCGCTATTTGTGTTGATATTGGCTTAAATCGTGTTCAATTTACCTTAACAACAATCCCCTACCGTTCAATGAGCTGTAAACCATGTTATATCGCTTGCCGGTACTTGTTTATATAATAGATACACAAGGCCGGCATCCAAGTCTGCGGTGGGTTGGCGATAATACAAGAAATCAATTCAAATTCCCGAATATTTCAAAGATTTTCGAGGGAAGAAACTTACAGTCGTTAAATGGCCAGTTCTCCTTTCTATAAAAGCATTAATAATTCCAATACACACAGTGTACCACTTGTAATGAGCTCTTATTTGTAACTAGTCTGCATCCATTAAGCAGCTGTTACCCCAAACGAGGAAATCCCCATTTATCTTGGTCAGCAGTAAGGATTCCCCCCTGGAACCTAACACCTGATTGGTTGATAACGATGGAAATAGTAATCTGGGTTAAATCTGTCTGCTCGTCGCTTAATGGATACTGACTCGTCCGCAGACTCGGATGCCGGCCTTGTGTATCTATTATATAAACAAGTACCGGCAAGCGATATAACATGGTTTACAGCTCATTGAATGTTAGGGGATTGTTGTTAAGGTAAATTGAAAACTATTTAAGCCAATATCAACACAAATAGCGATTCAAGCGCCTGTGTACCATCTAAATGTACCGATTTCCGCGTCTTAGCATTTATTTAAACGAATTGTTGGCATCAGCACAATGACGACATATCTTGGAACAGAGGTAAGAAGGTGCCAGTGGTCGAGTGTCCAGTGTCCACAGGCCAAGCCGGCAATGACAGTTACCATGTGGCCACACTGTACACTGCTGACCAGGTTAAGTTCTTTCACTAAAGCCATGCCCTTGGGATAGCCCCTGTCATTTTCTTAAGTTACAGGCGGGTTTCATACATTTTAAATCTCAAAATGCTTAACCACCTTATTCAGCAAATGTCGAATACGTTTGTCACAGATCTGTATTCAAGTCTGCTGAAAATATTCATTAAAACTCACTTGAGCGGCCTGTACAACACGCTTCAAGGTGTGTGCCATGTTGGGATCCCGTGACGTAACAATCATTTGGGAGCCCAAATCGAGGCCAGCAAACGATTCACTATTTTTGCACTGTTCTCTTTGACGTCTAATGATCGGCCATAATATTGCCGAGCGGTGTGATTTAAATTATTCACAAGGGGATTCCGAGGAAATCCCCTTCGTTCCCATGCCCACATGCCAATCGGTGTCATTTTGACTGATCCAGACGCATTGTAAGATATTGATATTCCATCGGAGTGAGTGACTAAGCATCCGACAATATCGCCTGCGCAAACTGACAACCGCAGCCGACATTGCTGACACCGAGATTAAATAATAATTTACATAATTTCCATATCATCCATTTATTTCATCCTTTAATTAGACCCAGTTGTGGCTCTGTATAGCCTAAATATAAACTAAAAGTACAAGACTGTTTCTAGATTTAGCATTAACTGTAGCAACTACTTAAAGCTAGCATGCCGTTCCTCGCTTAGTGAAAGCTCTACTAATCACCAAAACCCATGCTGAAAGTTCGAGTTTTAATTCTTTTAACTCGTCATATATCTTCACAGTACCGGGACATTTCCACTATCTGCAGTGCACATTTATATGCGGCGTATAGGTATTCAGGATAACATTACACACAAAATGGCGTAGGGGGAGACCGCTGGAGCTATAGGCTATATTTCCACTTAACTACAAACATATATTCTGACTCGGAGAATACTCACAACAGCGGAACAGAACAGAGCTCGAGACGCGGGTTATTTGCTTTTCGGGGATGCATTAGACTTGAAACATTTCGAGGCATTCAGTGCACTGAATAGTGTGTATAGGAACAGAGGTGTAATTTTCGAATATAAGTTTTTTAGGTATATACTGTCCGAATCTGCATGATATTAAACAGTCTAAAATAGTACTTTAAATTTCGTACATTGAAGGATCCAATTATAACTAATATTTTGAAATATATGTTCATTAAGATTTTACAATATAAAAGAACAATTTGAGATGCTGAAAGGTCTGTCATTTACGTAATGTAGGCCTATTGGTGTAATATTATAAATGACATGTCTAAACAATATTAAAGTGTGTATGTAACTATATAGACTGCCTGCGATATCATGCAGTTAAAGTAGGCCTACTAGCTGTCACTTGCAGATTATCAGAGTCTGCGCAGCCAAAATTGGCAACAGCCTGTATATATATTTTATTAGTTCGGTGAAACATACAGGGAATATGCATGGCCATCTGCTAAAAATGATTTGATTGGGCCTAATTAGAATTTTTTTAGGCTCGTTGCCAGGAATTTCCAATAATGGACGAACGAATAAACGAACAAATGGAAATTAATGATCGTGGGTGAATCCTCCCCTTCCTTTTATAGGCAAGACAAAGTACCTATAGCCTAAAACTACAGCAGTATGCATTTTTAGTTTCATACTATATAAAAAGTGAATTAGTCTGTATTATGTATTTTATATGTACATAAACTTCCCTTTTTAAAGCGTGTTTTGTCAGACTTATCTTCGATCAGTTCCCAGCATGCACCAATTAATTTTTTTTTTATTTCAACTGAACCTGAAGGAAAGCAAGTGCAGCCTCCACTGTACGGGGGAGTATGTACATGCACGTGCCCATGAGCGAAAGAAACTGTAACTGCACAGACGCAATATACTCTTTAATTTTCCTAATAGTTATATATTCTCCTTTTTTATAATTACGCTTATTTAATATTTTGATAAGCATGCACTTGGCCGTTCGAAGGAAGCTGGAGATATTTCATCCAAAAGCACATCGTCTTCATCCATCTATATATAACCTTCACTGGATTTATAAGGTATATTGGGCGACCCAGACGAACCACATGCATGGAATAGGCAGTACGGATTGGGTTCATTGATCTTTCATGTTTTTCCAAAGAGCATATTACACCTTAATGTTTAAGTCATTACACAAGTCATACGGGGAAATGCATGCACTGCAATGGCCATCCATCTTTTTGCACCGATCTCGTGGTAAACAACCGGGAATCTTAACATAAGTAAACGAGTGATGAATAAAACAAAATAATGTCACAAACCAAATTGTAAATTCATCTGTAATGTCATTTCCTATGTCGCGTGTATAAGTTGGCTATCGTCCAGTAATCCATGCACGCATGCGAGTCATGATTATATTCATGCGGCCATAAAATTAACACACATATTCAGGTATAGCGCCATTTCGTCGATCTGACATTACGACAAGAGTACAGGTATTCGAGGGCCAACTGAGTTGGGTTGTCACGAGGCTTATTGTGTACGTGCTTGCATGAAAACACAATTAAAATTAAAGCACCATGGACCGAGCATGCCTCCGCAAACATTCTAGCTATATAAGGCTACCATATCTGAAATATTACAAGGATCCTGGTCAAATTCGAAACGCGATACGGAAACACAGGAAATACTATATATTACCCAAAGCCGAGAGATATGTGTTTCATGAACGGTTCACTAACTCAAGAACACATGCAGGTCAGTCCTGCCGATCGATATAGAGCAAAGTCTTCTATATAGCCCATTAGTTTCGAACGGATTTTTACACGTGTAGTTTTCCTGAATACAATTAAATGACGAGGGTATTATCTGCCTTATCTCGTAATGAAAAATCTTCCAAATATCAATATAATATGGTGACTTATATAGCCTCCAAATTTTATTATACCCCAATAGGTGTAACCCTCTAGAAATTATTCACCAAATTCATAACAAAATTCATAACCTTTAAAGTAAAGTTGCTAATCAACCAAGACAAAATCCTAATATACCCTCTAATTCGAGATATGATAATGAGCAATTTAGTCAAACCTGTCTCAGTATTCATTGCACGATCAACGTAAATTAATTCCGAAAGTTTATTCACAACATGGCTATGATTTTGCCCAGTCACACTGTTTAGTCGGTTTTATTTGATCCAAAAGCGCAAGGTATAGACGCGCATTGTGCAGATTCCTCTGGGTCGCGGCAGTATAACTGAAAGTACTGGAAATTTTAACAATTTCAGTTAAGTATTTCATTTATATAACTGTATATATGTATATGAGTAAAGTAAAAAAAAAAGTAGTGTTACTGAATGATTTTACACAAAACGGTTTTTATCAAAGTTAAATGCAGTAAATTGCTCTGTTTGGTTAACCATTTATAGGCCTGTATAAACTCCGGTTTAAGTCTACCAGTAATTCATTAGGCCTTTATGGTCACTTATACTTTAAAGCATAATTTCAGAAATATCTAAATATATATGGTGTTGCAGTTATATACACGAGGAATACACGAAGCCAATGTTGTTCATTTCGTTTTGAGTTACAGCTCATCGCCCCGGCGAACGTTTGAACAGGCCACAGGCTCAGAGTGTAAGCACTTCAAATGTTGACCATAATCAGATAAGATCCATTTTATTAACACGGTATCCTCTCTTCAATATATATTTAGTATATACTACAAGTAATAACAAACCAGTTTATTTTATTATATTACTGATTTGACAATAATTCATGTGAGTAAACTTTGCTTTACAGCAAGTGAATTTAATATTAATATGTTTGTAACGCTTTTGCTTTTCAGCGCCATCTATAATATTCAAAAATTTAATTTATAAGTTAAAGATATCTATGTCTGTCTTTTCGATTAATGCTTTAATCATAATTTCAGTTCAACGCAGTGGAACTTTATGAATTCTCGTTGGCTATCCACTCAAATAAGAATAAGAATAAGAATAAGAATAAGAATAAGAATAAGAATAAGAATAAGAATAAGATAATATAATATAATATAATATAATATAATATAATATAATATGAGAATATACAAAGGAATTATCCATTTTAATACCTTACTCAAATGTTATGTTACACTATAAATGAATTAAAGATGTCGCTGTGGTGTATTAGTGGTTCTACCATAATAAATAATGAAGACATTTTGCCCATTGACCAATACATAAATTTGAGTCTAAAGCAAAATCCAAAGATATTTTGGTTGAGCTGACTATTTTGAAAAGTAAAGCCCGTGAAATTGTGACTGTGCTTTTACACTCTTTGCCGAAAACACGTCATGCAATTTGTGTAGTTTGTAAACAAAGTTTGCCTGTAACACACACACACACAAACACATAAATTATATAATTATATGTAATATATACATATAAATTATATGTAAATTTTAGTCATTTCGTGGAATGCCTGAAATCTGTAGGCATTTGCCTGTAACACAAACAATCACCATCACACATGTACACACATGCACACACATATATATTTATATATATTTATATATATATAATTATTTATATACAGGGGCGTCAATATTGGGGGGGGGGGGGGTTATATCCCCCCTCACTTTTTTGGCAAAGGGGGGGGGGGGGGTTCGAATACAGAAAATTGATAAATATAATTATAGACTTTGTTTCCATTTATGAGTATAATATATATATATATATATATATATATATATATATATATATATACATACATACAGGTTTTTTATGTTGTGCGCAGTATATAGCACTATATATATATATATATATATATATATATATATATATATAATCCTCAAGAATTTTTTTGGCTATGGTGTGCGCTGATTCATGCAGTCAGCAAGTATTTATGCATATATTATATATATAAACTGTTCGTTATGCACTCAGAAGTTTCAAGCTTGTCTGCAGGGAACGGGATTTACATGCATGTGCGTGTGTAAAGCTTTTGTCAAATTGCATAGATCCGAGATACCCGATGAAGCAAGTCGGCCCCAGCACAAATCGAAGCTAAACCTGCTGGTACTTGCAGTTCCTGTGCTCTGTGGTAAACGACAACACAAAGACGGGCTGTCAGGATGGCATGTCTTCTCGGCCGGAACGTAATCTCGATTTACAGGAAAACATGCGTCAGACAGGTAATTTAAAAGGTTTAATAAGCCAAGGTCATCCTGTGACCAATACGGAGCAAGGGTGTTCAGTTGATCTGCCTGCCAGTGTAACACCACGTCTTGTGTTTACGGTTACTGTAAGGTCAAAGTTCAAATTTAGCTGCTGCAATCCCGACCGTGTACAAGGATCGGCCACTGCAGGTGCAGGCTATTCAGCATGTGTACACGTAGTCTCTCAGGGCACAGTCGCTTGAATCCTTATTTATGGCCTTTTTTGGCCATGAACAATTCAGATCTGAACAAAGAATCCGCGAAGTCCGTTTCTGGAAGCTTTGGTGGGATCAGTAATTTTATATTGGCGGTGTAGCCTGTTTTAGTCCAGACATTTAGGTATATCAGTGAAAATTTCAAAATTAGAATTTTTACATGAAATATATACTGTCAGTTTTGTCTTTATTTTTTGGCAGAATAATCCCCTCCAATAAGGTTCCAGCTGCTGTGCTCAAGGTATGGTCAGACCTGTTGGTTGGCATTGACTCCACGACCCGTATTTATATTATATATCCTATATAGTGCCTCTGTCAACATCAATATAAATACACTGTGGGAATGGTAGATCGAGTGCTGGGGTCATCGACTCGGAGTTCTGTGCACACCGGCCAGCCCTCGTTCACACACTTGATCTGTCCCTGTTCTCGTGTCCAGGACAAAGTCGCCGTACACTGTCCCCTACCTTAAAGGTGCCCATTCACCTACCTTTAAAAAGTATTTGAGTGATTTCTGGCTTCCTCTGTGTATATATATTAATACTAAGGGTAATTTTGGTTGTGAAAAGTTCTTATAAGGCCTTCGTGAAGGATATGATTTTGTTTATCCGCAGACGCTTGAATTGCTATTAGTGTATATTTTGGTTAAATTTGTTACTTCTCTGGGTCATTTTCTTATAACTATTACTTATCTTACATATTCCTGGCGTTTTTCACACTATAATGTTAATCCCTTTATTATTTGCTTAAATCTTAAATATTATGTAAATATGATGTGCGATTGGGGAAAGTACTTGCACATGCATATAAGTCACTCTCACACCACAATATTAAAGAGAACTCCGTTCTGTAGAACTAATCTTGTATTAATTAAATAACCATTTTCACAAGTTGCCAGTCCTGAAGCCTTCTGAATATAAAGACCTGAGTTCAAAATACTCCGCCGGTACTAACGTTGACTATAATGCTGAATATATCTATAGCTCTCCCTCTCTCTAGACTCAATCTGCTGGGTTTATTTATAGCTAGTCCCCCAAAGATTGAGAACCTAAACGAAACAGCCATAACCTGAGGCTAAATTGTGTGCTATATGGTCTCGGTTTAGCAAAATCTGTGTTTCCGGTCATACCTTTAATCCCGAATAACTTATCTAAAGTATATCTAATTTAAGTAAGAATAACTCTAACGTAACGGTGACTTTTTCTAGCCCATATCTTACTAGATGATAAAAAGTAGGCATTAATAGAATATTTAATAAAACTAAATTAAGAGTAGAGAAAGTGGATATGATTCCATCGTGTTGTGCTTTGATCGTTAATTGCTTAAATGTAACATCACGTAATCCTTGCATAACCAACATGAGTGTGGTCTACAGTTCTGGCTACCTAATGATATATAAATGAACCAGACTGGCTAAAAGACATTTAAACTAAAGGGACCTCAATTTTCCAAACTAACACACGCACTATATTCCTTTGTGTGTGAACTATATGCTTTAGTTGACCAGTACACCAGTGCAATTGGTTCAACAGCAAACCCCATACAGTACACAGCTCATAAGCAAAACGGTGACAGCCCGACCTGTCAGCCTGTCTGGGGCAAGCGACTAGAGTCTCCCCCTGAGGGTAAACGGTCACTGCTAACGCTTATACTACAGCGTGATTTTACACTATAACAAATACCTTCCCTCCACTGAAATTTGGTCCTCCAAATTGATAGCAATAATATAATACACGTATAATATAAATTCATAACATACCTCTAACTTAAGAAAAAATAATTACTGTCATATTATAAGATCATCCAAGTCTGTTTAACTGCTGGATAAGATTTCATGGTGTAACCGATTATCTATGCTCACTCAGATGTGGCTGATGCGACATCAGTGGCACTCCATTCTAACAGCAAGCTGTATGCTTTAACCATTCTAAGAATATGCCTATTGCGGTCAACTGACGGCAGGCAAACCATGATAAACATGATAAAATCTCCCTATTATTTTCTTAAAAGGCGAAAGCTAATCTTATCCTCTCAATATACCGTGCTCAATTGTCAAGAGCTACTTATGCGCCCGAACGTAAAGTGCAACAGCAAGTCCACGGCTCGCGACACTAGCCTAGAGAAAGCGTTTAAACAGGTTTCTCTCTTCGGCCTCGTATTATTATTAATCGTTGAGTATTCATTTCCCAAGTTACTCAAAAACTCCAAACTCTTAAATTTCGATTAATGCATAATCAGCTTTACTTTAGTGGCTCAGCTGTTCAGCTGACGGAAAGATGTTATATATTAGCGTACACCTTGAAATATTCTCCTGCCTATACAGTGATTTAACCTAAAAGTGAAAACACCTAAAAACATATTTAAGAAAATTGTTTTAAATCACTGAAAACCTCAGCTTTAAACAAGAAGAAATGTAATTGAAAATACATATTTTATAAATCTAACATGCCTATATTCAAATAATAAAAATAAATGTATATACTTCTTTAAGGCTTCATAGACTGAATAAACTTTACAAATAGTATACATGTCATCAAAAATATTTGGTCAGTTATAACAATATCAGAGTCCCATCACATGTTACGAACGAGTCTTAAACACACTTTTTTTTTTCGTCGCCGTTTTCTTGTGTAATAATCCTGTAGAGCGGCATGACCTATGTTTTCCTCTGGTTCCCAGGTGGTGTCAGCGTAACCTTTCCACTTTATTTTATACATTTTAATTTTACCGGCGCGTTTGCATGCCAGTATTCTGTCTACTTCATACCAATCTTCATCGGTCTCGTCTGTTGGCAGGGTATTATCGTGTGTCGGTTCAGACTGTTCGTCCGCGGCATCAGTGGTTTCGGCGGTCTGAGTGTTTATTAATTTTCTTTGATCGGGATCTAGGTATGGGCGCAACCTGTTCGCGTGCACTAAAGAACTGAGTGCCTTGTGCGTATGTACATGGTTCAGCATGAACGTATGATTTGGCCCTTGACCTGTAATATAATAAGGTCCGATCCACTTAGGAGCCAGTTTACGCGAAAGTCCTTGTTTAACATGAGCGTTTTGTAACCACACCCTCTGACCAACGAAAAATTCTGGATCTTTCGCGGAGCGATCGTAACGTTCCTGGTAGCCTTTCTGGGCGTCTTCAATATTTTTCCTAGCCGTATCTCTTGCCGTTTTGAGAGTATCTTGCAGATGTTCTAAGTACTCACTGCGACTGTTAATGTTGTGGTCCTCGTTCTTTCCGAGAATTGTCCAGTCTATAGGAAGATTCATTTCGCGACCATAAATAAGTTTATACGGAGAGTATAGCGTTGACTGAGTTTGCTGGGGTACGGCGCAGAGCCATTAATATGCCAGGGATGACCCGCGGCCAGTTTTTCTGATTGTTATCTAAGTATGTTCTAAGAGCTTTCTCGAGCGTACTGTTTGTCCGTTCACACGTACTGTTGGTCTGTGGGTGATAAAAGCTTGTTTTTACTCTCTTGACGTCATATAATTTACACAGTTCAGACACGACAGAAGCCAGGAAATTTCTACCTCTGTCCGAACGTAAGACTTTCGGTGCGCCGTAGCGACAGAACACTTCATCGTGCAGTGTCCGTGCTATTGTTTCCGCACACTGTGTTTTAAGTGGAAAACATTCCACCCATTTTGAAAACGAGTCCACGCACACTAAAAGGTACTTATATCCTTCGTCTGATTCGGGTAGCTTGCCAATAATGTCTACATGCCATCTTTTGTAAACTCCGACAAAGGGTAAAGCGTGAAGTGGCGCTGGTTTTCCACCATAATATCGGTTAGCTACTTGACATGTCTCACACGTAGTTACGTACTCTTTTACATCAGCGTACATCTTTGGCCAATGGTAGCGTAAGCACAAACCAGCATACGTCCTGTCTACTCCTTGATGAGCTCCACCACTGTTGGCATCGTGGTAAGATTTCATTAAAGTGTATCTAAGGTCTTTTGGCACTACGTGTTGTTTTATCAACCTCATTTCTTTTGGTAATTTCTTAGCCCTTCTTTCATATAAGTGAAACAATGTTCCGTCGTCCAGAACATATTATTCTGACACGGCGACTATTTTGGTTGCTTCTTTCTTTGCTTCGGGTAGTTCCCCAGACTCTTAATATACCATGATGTTTTCTAAATCAGGGCTCTCTCGCTGTTGCTTCTGTAATTGCTGTTTGTCAATAACATCAAGCAGGACATAGTAATCTTCCACTGGCTCGCACGCGCCTATGCAGATAGTGGTGTCGGTTTCCTTTGACTCGTGTTGGTACACAAGAAGGACCTCTGTTGTTATAGCCTCCTCATAAGTGGTGTCGACAGGTGAGGTGCTGTGCACCGCGGGCGGACCTGTTAACGTGACGGAGCCTGGCAGGGGTAATTCGTCATCCTCGGCGTCACCATCAGGTGGTTTATCGTACGCTCGTCTTGATAAACAATCCGTGTGATTGAGCTTCTTGCCAGCTCTGTGTGCCACATTGAAATTATAGCTTTGCAGAAGCAGGGACCATCTGGCTAAACGACCAGTTGGTTGTTTTATAGTCTGTAACCACTGAAGCGCTGCGTGGTCTGTTATAACTTGAAATTTCTGTCCCGCTAAATACGTATGAAATGTGCGAATTCCCTCTACAATCGCTAAACATTCAAGTTCCGTAATTGTCCATTTTCTTTCCGATTCCCTGAGTGCCCTTCCTGCGTACGATATAGCGTGCTCTTTACCATCTTTATCAAGCTGTCCAAGGACATATCCAATAGAATGTCCACTTGCATCAGTAGATAATATGAAGGGTTTGTCCATGTTTGGGAAACTTAGGACTGGTGCAGAAGTAAGCGCATTTTTGAGTTCACTGAGCGCGTTTTCACATTTATCTGTCAAATTGAATTTGGCGTCTTTCCGCAAAAGTTTGTTTAAAGGGTCAGCTATGTTTGCAAAGCCTTCAATAAAGCGGCGGTAATAGTTACAAAGACCCAGGAAACCACGTACCTCTTTCTGTGATTTAGGTCTCGGGAATTCGGCAACTGCTTTGACTTTGTCTTGGTCAACTTGAATTCCTTTTGCAGATAACTTGTGTCCGAGATAAGTAACATTTGTTCTAGCTATATGACACTTACTTGGTCGTAAATGTAAATTTGCGTCTCTTAACCGTTGGAAGATTTGGCTGAGGTGTTGCATGTGTTCGGTTATGTTTCGACTGAATACCAAAATGTCGTCCACATATACGATCGCGTTATGCCAGTTAAGTCCACTCAGTACTCTAGCCATTAATAATTGGAATCTGGCGGGTGAATTTACGAGACCGAACGGCATCCTATTGAACCGGTAAACTCCATCGTGGGTGACAAATGCTGTTTTTTCTTTACTTGATTCATCCATAGGTACTTGCCAGAAACCGGACGCTAAGTCAAGTGTGCTAAAGATGGCTGCATCGGCTTCACCTACGGTATCAAAAACGTCCTCCAATCTTGGTAATGGAAAAGACATAGGTTTTGTCACACTGTTTAATCGTCTATAATCAACTGCGAATCGATATTCATTTGTTTTTGGCTTTTTTGTAAGTACTACAGGGCTTGTCCATTCACCGGTCGCTGGTTCAATAATCCCGGCCTCTAGCATCTCTTTCACTTGCTTATCAATTTCAGCTTTCAACGCTGGTGACGTTCTATAAAATCTTTGACGTATCGGTGCAGCATTTCCTGTGTCAATTTTATGAAAATGACCACGTGCTTCTACTAGTTCAGTCACATTTTTGGCAAACATATCTCGGTTTTCACCCAGGAATGTTAACAATTTTTGTTTATCAGCATCACATATCCCATCATGAATCTGAATACCTAAGTCAGTGGCTATCTCAGCTTTACTCTGTTCACTTGCTGCACTTACTGGGGCTACAATAGTTTCGAAAGGTGTGTCCATATGCATGGGTGTTATGTCACTTTGTGTAAGCGGTGAGGCTGTAGCGATAACCTTATCCGCTTTCAGCTCAATTACAGAATTTGTGGGGTTAATCACTTGACAAAGACCATAATGTCCGACGGTATGCACTACAGTTCTTGCTCTGACTAATTTCTCTCTCGTCAGTAATGTCGGATGTGGTTCAATAAGAAAATCATCATCAAACTGACTGCTTACCTGCACTGGAATCTGACACTGAGATGCTGGCGGTACGCATATATTGCTGACTGTCGTCACGGCGATATCGTGCGACGATGTGATGTTTATGGGTGCTTCCGTTAGTCCATCATACAACAGTAAACTCTCACTATTTAAATCAATGGTTGCTTTATGCGCCCGTAGAAAATCTATTCCTAGGATCGGTGGACATTGGAGATGTTTAAATACATGGACTTGGTGGATCAACTGCAGTCTGTTAATATTCATTTTTAAGTCTATCATGCCTAGTACAGGGTGACTTTCACCACCCACACCGATAATTTGGCGGTACTGACCTTTACTTAATGTTGCATGTCCTAACCCGGCCGAACTTAGCAGAGCTGATGATACACACGAAATAGATGCACCTGTATCCACCAAGGCTTTGACGGAATGTTTATTAATTTTTACGCTGATCATGTTATCGTTCAGAGAAACACGCTGATTTTCTTCCTCTGTCGACGGCCCGCCTATCTTCATTTGGTTTAAATAGGCAGGCGAAATGTCCTAGTCTTGCCTTATTCGTCTCCCGGAACGACAAGCTTTTTGAATATGGCCGATTCTACCACACTTGTAACACTTACGGTCAAATGCCCAGCAACTTTCCTGACTGTGAGAGATCTCACCACACCTAGTACATGGTTGCTGTGAATTTTCTGCGTTTCCTTGCGTTTCGCGGAAGCTTCTATAGGTGGTCGTCGGTCAAAATTCCTGGGTGTCTGTTCGGGAACTGCGTTCACGGTAGCTGCGTTTCTGACCTCAGTGGTCAGACCATCTAGACGTTGCGATAGTTTGCTTATCGCGGTCATTAACCGTGCATCGGGCACCACAGTTTGATTTGCCGTCGACTCGACTAACGTGTCAAAGCGCACAATATCTTCTACAGATTGTGGATCTTTCTGTATTACCACTTGTCTAATAGTGGGTTTTAGTCCAGACATTATTATGTCCATTTTATCTTCGTCTGTTATACAGCCAGTTCAGCTGCTTGTTTACAAACATTATCAACAAAGTCTCTGACAGACTGACCTGTACTTTGCACTGAATTCCATAGCTGTCGCCTTCTCTCCCATCTGGTTCTGGAATCGGGACCATATCTTTTCAGGAACGCCGACTTGAGAGTTGCGTAATCATTGGTCACTGTATCTGATAGCGACTGATACCAATCAAACGCCTGTTCACCAAGGTGCTGCGGAAAGGCAGTTACTTTATCCTCCTCAGTTAACTCTATGAGCTTTAACAACAATTCAAATTTGGCCAACCAAGAAGCTGCGTTCTCACCTTCATTTCCATTAAAGTGTCCCATAGTAAGTCCACTATCTGTCTTGACCTGATTCATTCTGCATCTTGTACGGTCCGCAATGTTCATGAGTGATGATATACCGTTACCCGGATTCTCCACCAAATTATGATTTGCGATTGGGGAAAGTACTTGCACATGCATATAAGTCACTCTCACACCACAATATTAAAGAGAACTCCGTTCTGTAGAACTTATCTTGTATTAATTAAATAACCATTTTCACTAGTTGTCAGTCCTGAAGCCTTCTGAATATAAAGACCTGAGTTCAAAATACTCCGCCAGTACTAACGTTGACTATAATGCTGAATATATCTATAGCTCTCCCTCTCTCTAGACTCAATCTGCTGGGTTTATTTGTAGCTAGTCCCCCAAAGATTGAGAACCTAAACGAAACAGCCATAACCTGAGGCTAAATTGTGTGCTATATGGTCTCGGTTTAGCAAAATCTGTGTTTCCGGTCATACCTTTAATCCCGAATAACTTATCTGAAGTATATCTAATTTAAGTAAGAATAACTCTAACGTAACGGTGACTTTTTCTAGCCCATATCTTACTAGATGATAAAAAGTAGGCATTAATAGAATATTTAATAAAACTAAATTAAGAGTAGAGAAAGTGGATATGATTCCATCGTGTTGTGCTTTGATCGTTAATTGCTTAAATGTAACATCACGTAATCCTTGCATAACCAACATGAGTGTGGTCTACAGTTCTGGCTACCTAATGATATATAAATGAACCAGACTGGCTAAAAGACATTTAAACTAAAGGGACCTCAATTTTCCAAACTAACACACGCACTATATTCCTTTGTCTATGAACTATATGCTTTAGTTGACCAGTACACCAGTGCAATCGGTTCAACAGCAAACCCCATACAGTACACAGCGCATAAGCAAAACGGTGACAGCCCGACCTGTCAGCCTGTCTGGGGCAAGCAACTGGAGTCTCCCCCTGAGGGTAAACGGTCACTGCTAACGCTTATACTACAGCGTGATTTTACACTATAACATAAATAAAGAGATGGACCATAAGCCTATAGTGCGGAAAACGCTAGGAAAATGTAAGATAAGTAATAGTTATAAGAAAATGACCGAGAAAAGTAACACATTTAACCGAAATATACACTGATAGCTAGGAATTCAAGCGCCTGTGGATTGTCAATATATGTGTAAACACAGCAATGTTGACAAACGGGGAGAAACATGTAACCTAAGTTGGTTGAATGCATACATCGGGAGGCAGAAAGGTCACATGATGTAAAACGCCATTTGCAAAGCTCTGGCTTATTTGACTTGCTGCCAGAGGCCCTTGTTAAAATTGTTTTGATTATTTTGGCGGGCCCCCACATATTATAAACACATTGAAATAAACAAAACAAGCAGCCTGTGTGCGGTGATATCCGGTTTTTCTGGCCTATTTTTTTAATAAAAGCTCCAAGGGATTACCTTTAGTTTTTAAAGGCCAGGAAGGTGATTGGGCTCCTTTAAGATACGCAACAGGACAGGAGGAGTTTGGACAGCTGGACAGCACTTCTTGGTGCCTCGGGACAGAAGGACATTTTCCGAGACGGCAGGGGACAAAAAGAGAGCTGTTGTCATAGGGAGCAGGACAGCGCGACAATGCCACACTACAGAAGGGGATCGACTGTCCTAACCTAATTAATTTTCAAAAGGACAGCACTACGTATTTTGACTTCATTAGCTCAGATATTAAATCATGCCAGCTGATAATACTTTGCGCCATAAAGCAAAGCTTGTTTGTTATATTATTCCAAGATTTGATATAATGTAAGACTAGAAAAACATAAAATATATACATACATACAAACATACATATGCATGTAATGTGCATTTGAAACCATTCAGTGTCCCATCGATCATGATGCTCAGCCGGCAATCCGAAAATGTCACACGCAGGCCATACAGGCAGAAAGTATTATCTCCACCTAATTATAGATGGGGATATTTTTGAAATCTTATTTCACTTGTTCTTATAGACAGGACGTACCTTACCACAAATTTTGACCCAGTTTCAACCACCTTGACCCATTTTCAAAATAATTGAGGTGAATTTTTCAGATTTTCCTTAGTTTAGATCCCTAGTCATTGCGCCAATATGTTTCGCGGAATCTTTAAGGCATTGAAGCAGGACTTTGACATTCCATAACAATATCTGCAGTGTCTGGGAGGAAGTGGTCTGACGAAGGTTTCAAATGCAAACAAACAAGTCCGAGTCTTGGATATCGTTTTTGGAAAATCATTTGTAACCCGGAGTACTTTCCCCAGCATTATCCATTAAATTAAACCCCACAGAACTTACTATCTAATCAGAAATATTATATACGCTGTCTTTTGGCCTTTACAGAGTTGGCCCATGGCAGCCATCCTGTTGTCATGTTTGATATTTTTAAGTGACTTGGTCACTCAGTGATAAATATACAGGTCTTAAACAGGCATCAAACTTCCATAAAAATAGATGGTTTATAAACTTGAATGAATAATATTATTGTAACATTATTTAGTGACCATATTATACACGATATCTTGGTTTTATATGTTCCAAACTTACTATTTATAGCTTTACTTACAGACATTTACCGATGAGCTGGTCTGTAAGTCCTTAATACAGAGAATATATATACCACGTTTAAATGGTCCTTATTGTCTCTATGCTAAAATTGTACTCACAGAGTGAGACTGTTTACGGAGTGTGGTTAAAAGAATCCTTTCCCGACAAGATTCGGGGGGTTCTTGATACACCAGTGGCGTAGGTATATGTAGCGTGAAGAGCAGATATATGCAATAAAAATATGTTGATTGGATCAGAATGTTACAAAAAAATTAAACATATTTATTTTGTTAATAAGGACATAATAAACTAAGAATAGTTTCGTAAGTGTGCGTATATCCTTAAAAAAAAAGATAGGCTTTACCTTGAATTGTGAAATAAAGTGATGTTTAAGTTTTGATTGTTGAGACATGTCCCGGCCATCTCACAATATGGATACCACTTCACGGAATTCTTTTTAGAATTTTAGAATGTTAATCCAGATTTGAAATACTACCACAAACTTCTGAACCAATTTTTATCCTTTTTGGTGTTAAACATGCAGCATAGTGATCGTATAGTATTAGAAAAATAAAGCATTACAGTTGCTTTATACATCGTACACAATGCATATAAAAATGCCACATCTTATCAGGTTAGTAGCATATATGTTAGCCGTTGTTTACACCGGACTAAATACCCAAAAATATAAAAAAAAAAAACAGAAGCAAAGGGAAATCAAGACAAGGAAACAAGAAACAAAGGAAAATTAAGAAAAGGAATGAAATCACAAGCTTATCCACCTGAAATAGAGTATAACTAGAAAACGGACAGTCGAGAAGCGATTACATGTATCCGCCAAATCACAGACATGGGTTAAGAAGGCATGAATGTTCCTGACATGGCATGACTTGAGATTTATGGCATCAGAGATGCCAATTAAACACCCCATGTGCAATTTTCAGTATACCAGATCTACAGATGAATTCAAGATTAAATTTATTGTGGATGGCCAAAACAGTCTTATATACACAAGATAAACCATTCCAAGATCTATGAACATTAAGAGTTTCAGGTGACTACATCAAACGACTTCTGAGAAAAAGGCAATATATTTTACGAAAACGAAAAGGTAGGTGGCACCACCTGTCTGGTCTATGATGGATCTACGCTTTGCTAAAAACGATCGTAGGTGGCGCCACCAAGCTTGTGTAAAAGATGGAGGTATCCAAAATCTCGACGTGAAATTTAAGGCTGATACGTTAAACAAGTCCTGGGATTAATGCATGAACGTATTCTACAAATACTTGATTGCGGGTGGTGCAACTGGTCTCGAGAATGAGAAATCTACCCAAGACCGATGCACATGCAAAGTTTCAGGCCGAGAGAACAATCCACCACTTATAAAAAGCGCATCAACGTATTCTTTAAAAACGAAAAGGTAGGTGGCGAAACCTGTCATGGTCCATAACAAAGGTATCTAAGACGGATAAACAAGCAAATTTAGGCTGATACATCCATCTACTCCTGTGGTATGAGCGACTTTTACCCAAAGCAAACGGACGGATGGACGCCACGCAAAAACATTTCGGATTACACCACCAGTATCGAGTACGAGGTGGAGGTATTCAAGATCTAACGACCTGCACAATTCCAGCCAAATATATTTAACCAATCACTAAGATTAACAGATGGAAAACGCATGGATGGATCCACGCCACGTAATAATGATTGTAGGTGGCGCCACAAGTCTCGAGTATGAGATTGAGAGTTCCAAGATTTCCGGTCATATACAATTTCAGCCCAATACATCGAATCACTCCTGAGATATGGGTTGTTATCACTGAGACACCCAGAGTCATACAGCAAGAATAGTATTGCAGGTGGCCCCACCAGTCTTTGTTACGCACCAGTTCACATTAGCCGTGACAAACACGACTCAGTAGGACAGCCAGTAATCTGGTCGTAATGTCAGCAGGCCGATATGCCGCAACAGTTCACATGTGAGCGCATATTATCATGCTTGGTCCAATGGTCTTTGAGGAGTTCTTCGGAAACGAATGCGGCGGCGGAGGAGGCGGCGGAACCTGCTTGAAAACATATTAGGCCTATCCTCAAAATTCTGTTTTCACGGATACAGTTATTGAAGACGTGAAAGTTAATGAAACAACAGACATCTTTTATAATATAAAATATATTGAAAATATCTTACTATCCGAAAACATACCTTTTTAGTGGGTCAGTGGGGAAGCCATGGCACAAATCGTAATAAATAAGATGTAATAATATCATTTTCACAGAAACAATAAAGTTTCATAATGAAGACCATTTCTGTCTCTTATAATATGATTTGTAAAAATGGCACCGTATTAATATAGCGAAACACAACAACGTTGAAACACAATGAAAAAGAGACATAACTTATAATTCATACGAGAAACTGGAGTTTCTTTAAGTACCTTGATAATATGAATCATTGCCGCCTGACTGATACCTTATTGGACTACGAAAAATAAGAACAATATCATACACGGTTCTTCAGGTCATGAAGAACGGACGCATTTTCCTTTTATCGGACAACGACAAGGACAATGCGTATTTGGTGAACAAATTATCGGCCAAATTGCCCTACAATACGACGATATCCCTAGCTCTTATCATGTAGTATACCTTAAATTTCCGTGCTGGCGGAAAAGAAGAGGATATATATACTGACATGTGTCAATCCGTTTAATCGAAGATGAATACAGAATCCTTCTGGACTTTTTAAGGACACTTCAGGGAGATGAGTGATTTAGGTGATATTATCGTGTATTCAGACAGCTGCAGCTCACCAGTTTATTTTCTTTCGACTTCGTTAGCGGTTATTTAAGCTTTGCAAGACAATCATTGTGCTCAGGAATGAACATTTTGGAAATAGTAGCTTCAATTTATGGGAGTGACGCGTCCGGCAAAATAATTGCCCCGAGACCTGTTCCAAAAATAGCTGGATAGTCTTAATAACACCATTGCTTTTTCATACAACCTGGTCTGACATGGGTCCGATCATTCATGGACCTGCATACACAAACTAATTGATGGGCGGGCGATATCCAGCAAACACAGCCAAAGAAGGCAGTGGTTTAGTGTAAGGAGTTTTAGAACGAATGTTGCGAGACCATTGCATTTAAAGAGTGTGATTCTCTTTCATATTTTATCATTTCATGTAATTAAGTGTGTTATCTAGAAAATACCGTCTCTTTTGTAGATATTCGGTGATCTGACAGGTCCCAGGGGACTTGTGAAGCGGCATGCCTTATACAGCAGCAGCCAGGGGGAGCCACCAATCAGCAGGTTTCCTATCCCTGAGAAGTCCGAGCTGGATCCGGACATAGTTGACATGATGAATGACGTGGAAGATAAGGTTGGTCGAACAACGATATCAGAAGTCATTGAAAAATTGCTTCTTGAATGTATTTGATAAAGAAAGCTACTTCTGAACAGCAACAATAAACAGGATAAATATATATAAGATATAATTTTAAGTTATATGTTTAAGATTTAAGTTTAAGATATATTTAAGGAACTATCCATAATAAATATATATATATATATATATATATATATATATATATATATATATATATACACTATCACATTAGTATATTTATATATATATATATATATATATAAGAATTTCTTTTAATCTGCTTGGAGTAATGCACTTTCTGACAAACAAAAAGTAAAGATTGAACAGTTTCAAGAACTTTGCGCAGCCAACAGTCGTTAGACAACAAGCCGACCTTGGATGTGGGTGAATTGATGGTTTCATTATGTTAACCGACGTACATGTCAAACTTTTTACTGTGGTCATTATTTTAGGTTCTCTAGTATACAGCAGATTTCAGGGTAATATAGAAAGTCCATAAAATAATCGATTAATAATTGATCATTGGTCCTTTTTATTTTTCAATCATCGATTAAGATTTTAAAAACTAATTCCTCCCACTAATATATATATACATACTGGAAAATGTTAAATTAATACCTGGAGTAAGTTATAAATTTTGCCTTTTTAGGATCTTGGATCAAGTTTCTTCTTCAGTACAATGAATGCCTGTACATCTTTCCTCCACTTCAAGTACTGCTTGTATAAAGGATCCTTTAACATAACCTGCATATGATCAAATTGCTGATATGAAATTACAGATGATGGACCTCTAGCTAACTTTAAGGACTGTGTAGATGAATGTTCACTTCGTTCCACTGGGTCCACAAAAGGAGGAAGGCTAACGTCTGTTTCTTCATCAGATGAAACAAATTTCACAAATTTATTGGCATCTAAATGTCTAAGATTGTCTAAACTTAATTCTTCAGAATGAGTGTGTGTCAGACAGAATCAACACTGTCCATAAAAGGAGGAAGATCAACAGCTGATTCCGTATCAGACTGCTGTGTATTTGTTATCACGCCGAAATAAAAACTAATGGGAATTTCCGTGAAGTCCTCAAGATCTCCTGAATATGACAATGAGTAATGGCTCTCAGCCTCTGTGTAGTCCTGAATTAACCTGCGTTTCCCTTCAAGGTTTTGCCTTTTTTTTGAAAGCCTTTAACTTTCTCCTGGATTTGCTCCTTCGTTTTACTGCTGCTTTTGTCTTACCCATATGGCATTAAATTTGCCCTGCAAGGACAAATAACTAATATCATTTTACGACTTAACTGAATGGCTATCCGATTAAATGCTATTTAAATCTTATTTTTTTAAATCAAAACGGTGTATGTGCATGCTCCATTCAACAGTGAATATGGTGGGCCATGAAAATGTATATGTGCCCCATCCTTCACTCACTATAAGAAAGGGACATCATCTTTACTTGTTTTGCCTGATTTATACTTTATTCAATTTATTGTCGGCATGCCTTAGGCCAAAAAAAAATTAAAGGTATGGTTCTCAGGCACCGCCCGCATCAATTTTAAACCCCCGCATCAAACATTTTTATTTGATTTTCAATAAAAACTTTCCAATTTTGAGCTGCTGCCGCTCCGACATTTCTTTCAAGAAGATTAAACCATATAATTTCCTTTGTTTTGTAGTGCTTTTACTTATTTAGCAAATTAAAACTGTTATTTTCATGCTTTTCCCTTATCATTTGACATTTTTATCGAAACATACCAAAAAATTTAAAATAAAAAAAGCGCCCGCCCGCATTGATTTCTGAAAAAAAGTGCCTGAGAACCATACCTTTTTTTTTATTTTGGCCTTAAGTTGTTAATTTTAAGGGCCGGTCACTGAATGAGCGTTCTCCATTCAACAGTGAATGTGGTGGGCCTCACACATGATAAAGTAACTATAAAGTATATGTGCCTCATCCTTCACTCACTCTAAGAATGGAACATGATCTTTGCTTGTTTTGCCCGCTTTATACTTTATTCATATTATTGTCTGTGTGCGCTTAAGTTCTTAATTTCCAGGAGCGGTCGGTGTATGAGCAGGCCCCATTCAACAGTGAATGTGGTGGGGCCTCACACACGATAAAGTATATGTGCCTCATCCTTCAATCATTGTTAGAATGGGACATGATCTTTGCTTGTTTTGCCTGATTTTTACTTTATTCAATTTATTGTCTGTGTGCGCTTATGTTGTTAATATAAAGTGCCGGTCAGTGTTGACCATGCTCCATTCAACAGAGAATGTGGTGGGGCCTCACACACGATAAAGTATATGTGCCTCATCCTTCAATCATTGTTAGAATGGGACATGATCTTTGCTTGTTTTGCCTGATTTTTACTTTATTCAATTTATTGTCTGTGTGCGCTTATGTTGTTAATATAAAGTGCCGGTCAGTGTTGACCATGCTCCATTCAACAGAGAATGTGGTGGGGCCTCACACACGATAAAGTATATGTGCCTCATCCTTCAATCATTGTTAGAATGGGACATGATCTTTGTTTGTTTTGCCTGATTTTTACTTTATTCAATTTATTGTCTGTGTGCGCTTATGTTGTTAATATAAAGTGCCGGTCAGTGTTGACCATGCTCCATTCAACAGAGAATGTGGTGGGGCCTCACACACGATAAAGCATATGTGCCTCATCCTTCAATCATTGTAAGAATGGGACATGATCTTTGCTTATTTTGCCTGCTTTATACGTTATTCAAGTTATTGTCTGCGTGCCTCAAGTTGTTAATTTAAAGGGTCGGTCAGTGTATGACCATGCTCCATTTAACAGTGAATGTGGTGGACCTCACACACGATAAATCATATGTGCCTCATCCTTCACTCACTTTAAGAATGGGACATGATCTTTACTTGTTTTTCCTGCTATATACTTTATTCAAATTATTTTCTATGTGTGCGTTTTAGTTCTTAATTTAAAGGGTCGGTCAGTGTATGACCATGCTCCATTCAACAGTGAATGTGGTGGGCCTCACGCACGATAAAGTATATGTGCCTCATCCTTCATTCACTTTAAGAATGGGACTTGATCTTTACTTGGTTCTCCTGCTTTAAACTTTGTTCAAGTTATTGTCTGCGTGCCTTAAGTTGTTAATTTAAAGGGTCGGTCAGTGTATGACCATGCTCCATTTAACAGTGAATGTGGTGGACCTCACACACGATAAAGCATATGTGCCACATCCTTCACTTGCTATAAGAAAAGGACATGATCTTTACTTGTTTTTCTGCTATATACTTAATTTCAAATTATTTTCTGTGAGTGCTTTAAGTTGTTAATTTAAAGGGTCGGTCAGTGTATGACCATGCTCCATTCAACAGTGAATGTGGTGGGCCTCACACACGATTAAGTATATGTGCCTCATCTTTCACTCACTCTAAGAATGGGACATGATCTTTGCTTGTTTTGCCTGCTTTATACGTTATTCAAGTTATTGTCTGTGTGCGCTTAAGTTGTGAATTTAAAGGACTGGTCAGTGTATGAGCGTGCTCCATTCAACAGTGAATGTGGTGGGCCTCATACACGATAAAGTATATGTGGCTCATCCTTCACTCACTTTAAGAATGGGACATGATCTTTACTTGTTTTTCCTGCTATATACTTTATTCAAATTATTTTCTATGTGTGCGCTTTAGTTGGTAATTTAAAGGGTCGGTCAGTGTATGACCATGCTCCATTCAACAGTGAATGTGGTGGGCCTCACACGCGATAGTGTATATGTGCCTCATCTTTCACTCACTATAAGAAAGGGACATGATCTTTACTTGTTTTTTCTGCTATATACTTTATTTAAATTATTTTCTATGTGTGCGTTTTAGTTGTTTATTTAAATGGTCAGTCAGTGTATGAGAATGCTCCATTCAACAGTGAATATGGTGGGCCTCATTCACGACTAAGTATATGTGCCTCATCCTTCACTCACTATAAGAAAGGGACATGATCTTTACTTGTTTCCCCTTCTTTAAACTTTATTCAAATTATAATGTGTGCGCGTTTTAGTTGTTAAATTAAAGAGCCGGTCAGTGAATGAGCATTCTCCATTCATCAGTGAATGTGGGGGGCCTCACACACGAAGAAATATGTGCCTCCTCCTTCTCTCACTATAAGGAAGGGACATGATCATTACATGTTTTTCCTGCTTTTTACTTGCTTCAAATAATTGTCAGTGTGCGTTTTAGTTGTTAATTTAAAATGCCGGTCAGTGTATGACCATGCTCCATTTTAACAGGGTATGTAGTGGGCCTTACACACTATAAAGTATTTGTGCCTCATCCTTCACTCACTATAAGAAAGGACATGTTAACTTGAAGGACCGGACAGTGTATGACCATGCTCCATTGTAGAGTGAATGTGGCGGGCCTCAAACACGATAAAATAATGTAGCTTACAGTTTTAAATCTGGAGCAAACTCCTTCAGAGATATACTCTCTGTTATTATATCATTCTATTTGTATTGTGGTTAACGTTTTTATCAGTGAATGTTTCACTTGATTACTGCGTAGTGTGTCTGATTAGATGGAGCGGACATGCTACAAACCAGTTTATGAAGCCAAAATATAAATTCTTTATGACTAGTCTTTGAAACCGATTTCGTCCCGCAAAATGTAGGTTAATGCAGATGGCGCCTCGTGCAGCTCAAATTATATAGAAGTTGCATTATCAAAATTTCTGCAAAATTTGGTGTTATTTGGTGCAAAAAAAGGCGTTGCAGTTTTGTTTCCTCCTCCCTCTCTGTCATGAGTAAAACATATAGGTATTTGGACCTTTTTTTGTTTATAGAGGTTCTCGGAGTCATTGGGTTACAATGAAGAAAGAGACAGCAGGCAGAAATGCCCAAGTGGGGTGTGTGGGGGGCGACCTGTTACCCTGGTTCTTCAGGTGAACTGTCCATACTATCAGCTTGCTAAAAGTGTATTTTTCAGCTCCATTTCGAATTTAAGAATTTGATATGAAAATTAAATGTAAAGTATTTACAGAATAAAGTACCATGATCACAGTGAACATTCTGTTTTTGTGTGATTATTAGTGTTTGTGTGATTATTTATTTAAGTTACCTTTCTAACAAATCTCAAGCCTTAACTGTACATTTACATTTAAGTTTAACGTAGCTTTATTAAAAAATGAACTATATAACCTTTGAACTTATATTTCAATCAAAGAACACTTATTATAATCATATTAATATTAACACATAATACGCAATACTGCAATAATTACATGCATGCATGAAAACTCGAGGAAGTTAGACACATGCAGCAATAAACATAAATAACCATAAATAATCAATAAACATCCAGGATCCTGCTCAATCATCGGTGTGTGCTTATAGGATACACACACACACACACACACACACACACATATATACATACATACATACATACAAAAATGAAAGTACTGCCCTGTACATGCATCACACGATAGCCCTTGCCAAAACACAGACGGCCTATTACAACAGTGATATATTCTGGCCCTATAGATGAAAACTTAGCCCTCATTGCATTGGTTAAGTATCCTTTACAAACAAACGTATTATTGAGATCCAGCTCTTTTACAGATAGAGATAGTGTCATTTTAAAGTTCTTTCTTGTAGAGTTCAAATAAATAATTTACTGACAAATACAGTCAATAAACTAACTATATTAGCTTTACTGGTGCGATATGTTGCCAGGCAAATGAAGCAGCCCAGCAAGAGTTGTTGAGGACAGACTGTATTATTTTGTTATTATCATACCACTGTATTTACCCCCCCCCCCCCCCCCCCCCCCCCCGTTTTGTCTCAGTACACGGTAACGTGCTGCCATCTATTAACCATTCCCGTACTACATTATGTTGCTCTCGTATGTAAGAGGTATTAATAAACAGGTCATCACAAGAAGTTTGTTCAGCTTTTTTTTTCTCTGTGTTTGTGTGATTGCCACGGTGTTGAGCTTGTCTTTGGTCCTCAACATTTTGTTGCCCAGACGTCGGGAATGTTTCCTGTTTGCGGTGGCAGATAGTTAGCAGAGAAAAGGAGCATGGCTTTAGAGAATTGCTTGAAAACGAGACGGGGCGCCAAGAACTGGGCCACTCGAGCCTCGAAAAATCTTGAGACATTGTTCAAGCAACAGGGTGGCGCGGTTAGTCAGTTTGAATTGTCAGACGCTATCGCTGAGTTCGATCGACGTTTAGAGAGTTTGGATACGGCACAGGCCAACGTCGAGATTTTGTTGGATAATGAGGAACTGGATAAGGACATTGATGAAGCGGCAGAGTTTCGGGAGAAAATCCGAAGGCCTAAAATCGCGGCCGCTGAGCTTCTGCCTAGACTGTCTACGTCTACTGTCGCCTCCAGGGAAAGTAATAGTACACAAGCAGTGAGGCTTCCGCAGATAGAATTGCCCAAATTCTGTGGTGATTATACAGAATGGCAAATTTCTGGGACAAGTTTACCGCGATTGTGGACCAGTCGGACATTCCAGTTGTAAGTAAATTCACATATCTTGAATCGCTGCTTGAAGGTGAAGCTAAATCTTGTATACAAGGTTTATCTATTACAGCGGGTCATTATTCGCTTGCATGTGAACTCTTAAAAGAGAGATATGGACGTAAGGAGAGAATTATATTCTCTCATATACAGGCCTTGCTTAACATGTCAGTGCAAGCGAATAAGCAAGGTACGAGAGTTGCTGCCCTCTGGCGGTTACAAGACGAACTACAGGGACATGTTCGTAGTCTTGAGGCCCTGGGCATTGATGGGTCCACGTATGGTATATTTCTGACGCCAGTAATATTATCTCGCCTCCCACAGGACATTAGAATGGTATGGGCCCGAGAAGGGGAAGGCAGAGAGAGTGATTTGAACTGGCTACTGTTATTTCTTAAGAGAGAGATAGAACGAAGAAAAAGATCAGTAGCCATTTAAAGATGCAAATAACAGTAATTTAGTGAAGGCCGCTACAGAGGAGAGACGTCCTGTGCGTGTTGCCACAGCCTCGGCACTGCACACTACGACTGATGTGAGGAGTTGTGCGTTTTGTGGGAAGCATCATACTGCAGACAAGTGTTGGGACATATTGAAGATGCCAGTACCTGAACGACATAAGAAGATACAGAGTGCAGGACTTTGTTTCAGATGTTTGGGCAAAGGCCATATTGCAAAGGGATGCATGTTTAGATGTGCTAAATGTAAAGGCAGGCATCATGAGTTACTATGTACGGGTACAGGTGGTAACAGTAATGTTAAACAAAGAGATGCTCAGAATAGCAATGTTACTCCTAATCCCTCAGAATCAAGTGATACCAGTGTCAGAAGTTCTGCTGCAAATGTGAGTGTGTCATGTTGTACTACCAAATTGTGTACTGTACTTCAAACAGCTAGTGTTTTGATACATGGAGCAAAGGGTACTACTAGAGTCACCCTGATGTTTGATACGGGTTCAGATAATTCTTACATCTCAAGTGACTTAGTGCGTAAAGTAGGGCCTGATTTTGTTACTACCAAACAAATGTCATATGCTGCCTTTGGAGATAAGTTGCCCACTTCTGCTGCAATCCATAATGTTTACAAACTTAGCCTACAAGGTAAGTATGGAGGCACAGAGACCCTTAATGCTGTTTAAGTCAAAACAATATGTGCACCTATGTATCGTAACAGTATCCCTCCTGAGATGTTACAACCCTTGGGTAACCTTGAATTTGCAGATAGGATTGATGAAGATAGACAGATGTCAGTAGATATCTTAGATATCCTGAGATGTTACAACCCTTGGGTAACCTTGAATTTGCAGATAGGATTGATGAAGATAGACAGATGTCAGTAGATATCTTAGTTGGTCTTGACTTCAATTGGAAGTTTATGAAGGAAGATGTGATTAAACTTCCTAAGGGTATTGTTATTCAAGACACTGTCTTTGGGTGGTTGGCCTCTGGGACATGAGTAGTGGAGATCCTAGTCATGGGGCTAAAGATGTCTCTCACCGTTTGCTTTGTTTGTCTGATATACCAGACACTACCCTGAAGAAATTTTGGGATCTTGAGTCAGTGGGTATAAGTCCTATAGAACAGAAACATAGTGAGGATAAGGTCCTGTCCAAGTTTGAGGAGTCGGTTGTGTTCACCAAGGGGCGTTATGAGGTCGCTCTACCTTGAAAGAACAATGCTTGGTTACCCAGGCTTCAGAATAATGAAGGAATAGCTAGAAATAGATTGAATAGTTTGGCTAAGAGGCTATCCAAAGATCCTGAATTGCATGACAGGTATGATAAGGCATTAGAGGAAATGGAGTCTCACGGGATTATTGAGGAGGTTCCCCCTAATGAAATGTCTGTTTCATACCCAGTATATTACCTGCCTCATCATCCCGTGGTGAAGGAGAGTAGTCTCACCACAAAGGTAAGACCCGTGTTTGATGCCTCAGCTGCAGGGTTTAACGGCATTTCTTTGAATGATTGCCTGGAAGCTGGCCCTTCTCTCACTCCCATCTTAGTGGATATTCTTATCCGATTCCGTCGCTGGAGAGTAGCGTTGTCAGCAGACATCACTAAAGCGTTCTTGCAGATTGGTGTAAGGAAACAGGATCGAGATGTCCATCGGTTCCTGTGGCATCATCAGGGTGGAGTTAGGACCATGAGATTTCTAAGAGTTCCCTTCGGGAATAAAAGTAGTCCATTCTTGTTAAATGCTACCATTAAGCATCACCTGGCCAAGTACCCAGCATCACGTGTAGTGGAGGAGCTGGGTGAGAATCTATATGTTGATGACTGGCTCTCTGGTGCTGACTCAGAGGAGGAAGCATGTGAATTGTACCGGGAAGCAAGTCGAATCTTGCTTGATGCCAACATGAATCTTGCAAAATGTAACTCAACCAAACGGTTAATGAAATGTTTTTCAAGGAATTTTGCTCCAAACATCAAGAATTATAGCCTGTGAAGATACTGGGACTGAAATGGTCAACCAGTTCAGGCTGTTTTTCATTTGAAGGTGTTCAGATCCCTACAGGGCTAGTTACGACCAAGCGTTCAGTTCTCAGTTTGCTTGCCCGACTGTATGATCCCTTGGGATTCTTGACCCCTTTCACAATGACGGCCAAGATACTAGTGCAAGAAATCTGGCAGTTAGGACTTGATTGGGACGCTGAGGTTCCCCTTGATATAGATGCCCGGTTTATCAAATGGATTAAGGGTCTAGAAATAATACAAAGATGGAATATCCCTAGATGCTACACTACAGGCTCATGGATAGGATTAAAGGGCTTGGAGTTGCATTGTTTTGGTGATGCATCTGAAAGAGGTTACGGAGCCGCAGTGTATTTGTGTGTTCCCCAGGGTGACGGGACTTTCCAGGTTTCTCTCATCATATCTCGGGCCAGAGTGGCCCCAATGAAACGAATCACCTTGCCACGGCTAGAGTTGCTGGGGGCTCTTATGTCTGCCCGGCTTCTGGTGTCTGTCCGGGAAGCGCTCAAATCGCCTGATATTGTCTATAGATGCTGGACGGACTCCACTGTAGCTCTCGAGTGGATTAAAGGCGACCCAAGTAGATGGAAGCCATTTGTATCTAACAGAGTCTCTGAGATCCAGACTAACAGATCCCTCGGTCTGGTTTCACTGTCCTGGGAAAGAAAATCCAGCAGATCTCCTCACCAGAGGTTTTACTGCTGAGGATTTGGTGGCATCTAGTTTGTGGTTAGAGGGTCCTGTTTGGTTAGGTGAGCCACATGAGTGCCATTGCCAGGATACAGCATTCACAGATGATCAAAGCCTCCAAGAGGAGGCTGTGCCCGATGTGTCGTTGGTTGTGAGATCAGAACCTGAAGAGATATTAGAGATAGACAGATGGGGTAAATTCACTAAGGCCCTACGAGTGACTGCTTGGGTTTTAAGGTTTATCCACAATTTGAGGAATCCAATGCAACGTAAGTTTGGCGATCCCTCTCATGAGGAAATTGTTGGTGCTGAGAGATGCCTATTCAAATATGTGCAGTATGCAAGCTTTGCAGCAGAAATCGAAGCCCTGAATCAAGGTCAGTTGGTTCAGCGTGGTTCTGTATTGTATAGTCTAAATCCGTTTATAGGGGATGACGGACTGCTCAGGATTAAGGGTAGGTTACAGCGGTCTGAACTTACCTTTGAAGAGAAGCACCCTATAATTATACCAAAGGGGCATTTAGCTAAACTGTTGACTAGGTTTCAGCATCAACAGGTAAAACATGCAGGCGTAGAGACCGTCCTTTCGTCGTTGAGAAGCAAATATTGGATCTTTGGGCTGAGACTGCTGGCAAAATCAGTTAAACGAGAATGCATTTCTTGTCAAAGGGTCGATGCACAAGCATGTAATCAGACAGCAGCTCCGCTTCCCGCTCTCCGGGTACAACAAGCCCCTCCCTTCACAGTGACAGGACTGGATTATGCAGGTCCTCTTTATTGTGTGGATTTCCCTGGAAACAAGTTTTACTTGCTTTTATTCACTTGCGCTGTCACCAGGGCCGTGCATCTAGAGTTGACAGACTCAATGTCTCTATCTGATTGCATGTTGGCTTTAAGGAGGTTTTCTTCCAGACGAGGTATGCCCACCATACTTTATTCAGATAATGCGAAAACCTTTAAGAGTGCTCAAGTTGAGCTCTGTAAACATCTCGGAGCAAGTAGCCCTTAATGGAAATACATGTATATTGTTCCCAGGTCACCATGGTGGGGAGGATGGTGGGAGAGACTTGTCCGATCGGTAAAGAGTGCCCTAAAGAAATCTTTAGGTTCCCGTTGTCTCACTAGGTCAGTCAGAATTAGAAACCACATTGCATGAAATAGAGGCATGCATTAACTCACGACCTTTGACCTTTGTTGGGGATGAGGTAGACAGTAATAACCCCTTAACACCCTCCCATTTCCTAATCGGTTAGGGTGCTGGTTTTCAAGTGAACATTTCGGAGGTTGAGGAAAGAATAACCCAAAAGGATCTCTGTGACAGAGAATTGACCAGACAGAGATGTCTTGATTTGTTTTGGACGAAATGGAGTAAAGATTACCTCAGGAATCTTCCCCCATCAGTCAGCAAATTCAAACCAAAGGGTGGCGTTCATGAGGGATCAGTTGTTCTGATTCGGGAAGATAATATTCCTCGTTTAAAATGGCCTCTTGGTAAGGTAACAAAATTGTTTCAGAGCAGTGATGGCCTTACTCGTAGCATTGAACTTCAAACCGCAAGGGGATCTCTTGTGCGCCCCATACAGAGAGAAATCCATAATCTGGAAGTAAATGATTTAGATAAAGGGGTGTCCGAGGACATAGGACCTGGGAAGAAACCAGATTCAGAGCAGGGACATGCCATGCCTGAATTAAACGTGGAGATGACTAATAGGTTACCTGTAAGACCAGTTAGAGTAACCCGAGCCGGGCGGGTTGTTAAGCCCGTGCAAAGGTTAGATATATGAGCTGTATTTTATGTTTATTGATGCAATATGTGCTATTATTAATATATAGATCCTCTGTCTTTGCAGTTTATGTTATTAAGATGATAAAACCACACATGCAGTCGGGAGCTATAACAATGTCACCATTGACTTACTAGGTGGAAACCAAATCGGAGATTTCAGTCAGAGATTAAGATTACAGTTTCTATTGTTAACTTAGTAATGATGGGATTTCTTATGTCCACATGATTTATCAAACTGTGACTTGTATTGTAATATTGCTTTGCAGACGGCTGTCCTCAGTCAAGTGCATTGGTATTGGAGTTACCTCTCCAATAGGTGGGAGTAATGTTGAGGACAGACTATTATTTTGTTATTATCATACCACTGTATTTACCCCCCCCCCCCCCTTTTTTTGTCTCAGCACACGGTAACGTGCTGCCATCTATTAACCATTCCCGTACTACATTATGTTGCTCTCGTATGTAAGAGGTATTAATAAACAGGCCAGCTATTGTTTCATCACAAGAAGTTTGTTCAGCTTTTTTTCTCTGTGTTTGTGTGACTGCCACGATGTTGAGCTTGTCTTTGGTCCTCAACAAGAGTATATTGGCGGGTTATATGTCACCACTGCTGCTAGGTCAAACCACTTGACCTCTAGACTGCAGGGTAATGTAATACCCAACGAAACATAAGACTGGCTTTGTGTTGTGTATGTGTACACACAGGCGCTTGAATCGCTATATGTGTTGATATTGGCTTAAATAGGCCTAGTGTTCAATTTACCTTAACAACAATCCCCTACCGTTTAATGAGCGGTAAACCATGTTATATCGCTTGCCGGTACTTGTTTATATAATAGACACACAAGGCCGGCATCCAAATCAGCGGACGAGTCTGTATCCATTAAGCGACAAACAGACAGATTTACATAATTATCAACCAATCAGGTGTTAGGTTCAGGGGGGAATCCTTACTGCTGACCAAGATACATGGGGATTTCCTTGTTTGGGGTAACAGCTGCTTAATGGATGCAGACTAGTTACAAATAAGATCTCATTACAAGTAGTACACTGTGTGTATTGGAATTGTTGATGCTTTTATAGAAAGAAGAACTGGCCATTTAACGACTGTAAGTTTCTTCCCTCGAAAATCTTTGAAAAATTTGGGAATTTTAATTGATTTCTTGTATTATTGCCTACCCGTCCGCAGACTTAGATGCCGGCCTTGTGTATTTATTAAATAAACAAGTACCGGCAAGCGATATATCATGGTTTACAGCTCACAAAACGGTAGGGGATTGTTGTTAAGGTAAATTGAGCACTATTTAAGCCAATATCAACACAAATAGCGATTCAAGCGCCTGTGGTGTACACATAGATACTAGAGCGAACACACTGCTTGTCATCCACTTTTAAAATCCATTTGTTCATTTTTAAAATCTATTGTTGTCGACCAATGTATTACAACTGAAGCTTATACTGAATATTTACACACACGATTACAGTTTCAATTCATATAAATTAAAGAGTTCTGTAGGCTAATCTGTGTGTTTTCAGTTGCAATATTATATAACACACAAAAAAATAATACATCAAGCACATATTGGGTTCCCTAAGTATCATGAATACGGAGGGTAAGACTTAAAATAAAAAAAAGAGCTGATCCAAACATTTGCGAATTATGTTTTCTGTACATTCCGGCCAGACACGCATACTTGGGTTGTAATTTTACCCTCCTCCCCTTACCACAGTATACACCCACAGGAATGAGCTTATAAATGCAGTCAGCACTTCTTTATAGGTACTTGTGTACGTAGAATTAGATTGTGCTTATAGGCCTACAGTCATATAGGCCTACATATAAGCATAAAATACAATAAAATATGAAAACTTGCCTCTCGATTCTTAAACACGTGTATACAGGCTTGCTCTGGGCTGAGGCTAATGGTGATGCTGTCCAGGCTTCTTCGCGCCAAGATGGGGACACGTGGTGAAATATAACACGTATCACCCTTGCGTCCTCTTCCAGTGGGTCAAGAAACCGTCACGATATGCCACGGAAAGGGTATTTGGGGAAAAAATGGGTATTCTTCTAACATTCCAACAGTAAACCAGTTTCATAGGGAGGAAATGGTATAGTGTAGGTAAAATGCCTTTGTGTTTACAGAATACCTATCTAAACTACCTTTTGTTCTAACAGTGTATATACATGTATATGTACATATGTATGTGTACTCATTTAAGACTTTACATATATTAATATGCTGTGCAATACATTAAGTTCTGCAAATATCTATGAATAAGCGTTACTTCTCATCAGACACAGTATCAGATTAGGGTATTATTTTACAATATATTAAGTTTTATTAACCGTTATTGTTTTTTTAGGGTGGCTTTCTTCCTAATGTTTTCAAAGCCCTGTCACACCGACCAGACGAATTCAGGGCATTCTTCAACTACTACGATGTACTGATGAATCGAGAGCTCGGTAAGTTCATGGAGGCGTGTCCGTCCCCGTGGGTCAGTACTTAGCGTGGCTGACTTACGAGACCGTAAAATGGGAGGTGTGGGTTCGAACCTGATTGAACCTTTGCCAAGAGTTGTAAGGTTTTAATATCGTCTAAAATACATTAAATATAAATCGTTTTCCCCATAAAAATTGTTTACTGTTGGGTCATTGTCAAACCATGTGAAATGTGTTATTGACCATATAGGTCATCATATTAAAAAGCAGCATTTAAGCTGACTTGGCAACCCCACATGAGCTGTAAACATGCAGAAGCACATATTCTCCTCCTCTCACGGTGCATGGTGAGTTTGTGGCGAGCTATCCATGGTACCTCCGAGAGAAATTTGATGTCTACTAATTCATCGCGAATATGTACGAGTATCTTACGAGTTTACTATGATTACACTATACGTTGCAGGAACGTGTGCCTCCGAGTGCGCTACGACTGTTACCGAGTAACTGCGGTTTATAAGACCCCTTCACGAACTTTCACGAGTTTATTAAAGCTTATATGAGTTCATCAAATTCGTGGATGACGGGCATTCCCGGCAGAATGGCTGCTCAGTCAGACATGCACTTTCTCGTTGAGTATTAGAAACTTCTAGCTTCTTGTCCTTTGGGAAGTCATTGTTATAAGGAGGCTGTTACGACAGTGGATTAAACAACGGCGTCGTTGATTGACAAAACTTCACAGCTCAAACTCGGCTACAAAATAATAATGAGCTTATGTCGAACTGTTCATAGCTTACCATGCAGTTTCCGTAGTAAGTTATGTCTGAGTTAGGTACAAACAAGTATGAGTTGTCTAGACGTATGGCGAGTATTAAAAAAAATACCCGGGCTTCAGTAAATGTTAATTCAAGTAATCCGAGCTGTCTTGAGTTGTTCCAGGAGTTTGACAGGAGTTTTACCGAGTGAGCTTGGGGTCCAACTGGGCACCTAACAGTTACTCGCTATCATGTGAGAAAGGGGTTAACATCATTTGGAAGATATCAAGGCGCCTTGCTTTCTGGTATCGAGTACCGCCCTAACCTTATCGGGCCCGTGGATGGATAACTCATTTTTGACAATCTGCACTACAGGTAGTAGCAGTGTCCTCGGGAGGATCCGATTGCTGTCCAGTGTTTAAACTAGCCTGTGTATGCCTCACTTTCACCCCTGAGACAGCTTGACGCTCCTTGTGTCAATAAATATTGTCCCGCACCTGACAGGAACACGCCACACAGCACCATGAAAAATCACCTCATTTATAGCATAAGGTATAGTATAAGGTGCATCAAGAACGGGATGTCGGTATCTGCACCAAAATATATGATTAAAAAAGTTAAAGGGAGACTTTTATGTATTTCATGTTTACAGTACAATGAGTTTACAGGGTAAATTATCATAAATTGTGAAGAAAAAGTAAGATGGTCAATTAAAGGTATTTGCACGACCTTACAACGATTTGTTACTCCTTACCCCAATCGTTTTATCATGGACTGTAACAGTTTTGGATGCAACGTTATAATACACAAATGAAAAATGCTCTAAAATATTTGTAATCATATTGTAGGTAAAGCTTAACAGGAAAAGCTGCTTGACCTTAACTCTTAACCTAAGTATGTACATCTGCAGAGTTTCCATTTCGGTTTGGGACTACTTGACAGGGGGGTAGCGCTCGCTTCCTATCATTTTCATTTTGAATCCTTGTGTCACCCAGGCCCGGTGTCTACCACACCTGCGAGTCCTGGGTGTGTAATCAACCCCAATGCTAGGTCATAACATCGAGGAACCCCCCTAAAGACGCACTCGTATGTGAGTGAGACACGGCTGTGGGGCACAGCCTTCCCATTAAGCCTGCAGAGCGCTCACCCTGGGTGGGGTCAACCGTGAAAAACCTCACCGCCTCGGCTGAGATTCGAGCCCACGATCTCCCGGCTTTGAGTCCTGCGTTCTACCCCTGAGCCACAGAGGCCGGTCCGCTTAGAGACTTGCAATATCGTTGTATCATAGACTTTTTTATGCCCCCGCCAAAAAGTGGCCGGGGCATATAGTTTTACCCATGTCCGTCATTCCGTCATTCCATCATTCCGAAATCAAACAGTTGTACGGACTTTTTTTCGCAATGCCTGCAGATATTGGCCTGATTTTTGGTATGTGGGCAGATATAGACCTGTTACAGATCGAGTTCGCGTTTTGTCCCGGTTGACCTACTTTTGACCGTTTTACGGCTCCTAAACTTAGAAAATTTCATGAAAAAAAGAAATTTTCATGACAAACACACATGTACGGACTTTTTTTCGCAATGCCTGCAGATATTTGCCTGATTTTTGGTGTGTTGGCAGATAATGACCAGTTACAGATCGAGTTCGCGTTTCGTCCCGGTTGACCTACTTTTGACAGTTTACGGCTCTTGAACATAGAAAATTTTATGAAAAATATAAATGTTCATGACAAATACACATGTACAGACTTTTTTTCGCAATGCCTGCAGATATTGGCCTGATTTTTGGTGTGTGGGCAGAAATTGACCAGTTACAGATCGAGTTCGCGTTTCGTCCAGGTTGACCTACTTTTGACCGTTTTACGGCTCCTAAACTTAGAAAATTTCATGAAAAATATAAATGTTCATGACAAATACACATGTACGGACTTTTTTTCGCAATGCCTGCAGATATTGGCCTGATTTTTGGTGTGTGGGCAGAAATTGACTAGTTACAGATCGAGTTTGCGTTTCATCCCGGTTGACCTACTTTTGACCGTTTTACGGCTCCTAAACTTAGAAAATTTCATGAAAAATATAAATGTTCATGACAAATACACATGTACGGACTTTTTTTCGCAATGCCTGCAGATATTGGCCTGATTTTTGGTGTGTGGGCAGAAATTGACCAGTTACAGATCGAGTTTGCGTTTCATCCCGGTTGACCTACTTTTGACCGTTTTACGGCTCCTAAACTTAGAAAATTTCATGAAAAATATAAATGTTCATGACAAATACACATGTACGGACTTTTTTTCGCAATGCCTGCAGATATTGGCCTGATTTTTGGTGTGTGGGCAGAAATTGACCAGTTACAGATCGAGTTTGCGTTTCATCCCGGTTGACCTACTTTTGACCGTTTTACGGCTCCTAAACTTAGAAAATTTCATGAAAAATATAAATGTTCATGACAAATACACATGTACGGACTTTTTTTCGCAATGCCTGCAGATATTGGCCTGATTTTTGGTGTGTAGGCAGATAATGACCAGTTACAGATCGAGTTCGCGTTTCGTCCCGGTTGACCTACTTTTGACCGTTTTACGGCTCCTAAACTTAGAATGTTTCATGAAAAATATAAATGTTCATGACAAATACACATGTACAGACTTTTTTTCGCAATGCCTGCAGATATTGGCCTGATTTTTGCTGTGTGGGCAGAAATTGACCAGTTACAGATGGAGTTCGCGTTTTGTCCCGGTTGACCTACTTTTGACCGTTTTACGGCTCCTAAACTTAGAAAATTTCATGAAAAATAGAAATTTTCATGACAAATACACATGTACAGACTTTTTTTCGCAGTGCCTGCAGATATTGGCCAGATTTTTGGTATGTGGGCAGATAATGACTAGTTACAGATCGAGTTCGCGTTTCATCCCAGTTGACCTATTTTTGACCATATGACAGAGATCCTGAACATAGAAAATTTCATGAAAGACAGAAATTTTATTATGAAAAATGCACATGTATGGACTTTTTTTCACAATGCCTGCAGATAATGGCATGATTTTTGGTGTGTCGCTTGATAATGACCCGTTACAGATCAAGATTGCATTTTGCCCTTGTTGACCTACTTTTGACCATACGACACCTGCCGAACTCAAAAAATTTTTTACAAAATTTAACAAATGTTTCCAATTTGCCCCAGGCGGGGGCATTCGTGTCGTTCCGACACATCTAGTTTTACTATAATTGCATTTATTCTTTTATATATATATATATATATATTTATATATATATATATTTGTGCGTTTTTAGCCTGATATATAAACACTGTATCAGATGGTAAAAGTTAAATATTTATTATTAGCATGATTGACTATTTTTACCATTTCCAGGTACATTGACGAAGGCGGAGAAAGAAATGATAATCGTAGCTACCAGTGCAGCCAATGATTGCCAATACTGCGTTGTTGCCCACGGTGCCCTCCACAGAATATACTCAAAACGCCCTCTAGTGGCAGACCAGGTACTGAATTGTATCAGGAAATCATTTTGCAGAAGCTATCCAAACTTGATTGTAAAATAAAATGTTTGCAAGATACGTTAAATATGAATAATCATAATTTTAAGGTATATAACACATATATATTGTGTTATATATATATATAACAACATTTTACCTATTAACATCAAGTGTGAATTATTTATAACTGCATGCAGTCCATAAAAATAATTTTTTTAATGTTATTTTCAGTTGGCCATAAATTGGAAGGGGGCAGATCTGACTCCGAGAGAAAGAGCCATTGTCAAGTTTGCTATGGCGGTGTGTAAATCAGAGCACATCACAGAGGACCATTTTAGCGAACTCGAGAAGGACGGACTGGACAGAGAAGATGGCTGGAATATCGGAGCAATATCAGCGTTCTTTGCCTTGTCCAACAGAATGGCCCATGTCTCAGGGATGAGGCCAAACAATGAATTCTATCTTCTTGGAAGAGTACCGAGAGAGAAGAAGTAAAAAACCCAACATATTAAAGCATATAATGTGTGAAAGTGTGCTGTAATTAGGTCATTTTCAACCATAATGCATTTCACTGCACTCCAAAACGCAGAGACGCCTGTCGGTGCTGACTACATGACTGTTTGAGGCGGATGCCTCAACACGAGCAGAAGCAAAATGGTCACATTTCAAAACAACAAAATTCTACCAAATTTATTTCAATAGTATTTAGGTTCCTGTCCCGAACAGATAGTTCCTGACTTCACAGATAGGTGTCACTAATATATATTCGAGCTTAAAGGGGGGGGGGTCCCCTTATGTATACTGTGATCAATCAGAATGATAGTTATTGGCAATAAATAAGATATCAACATAATCAAGTCAGGTGATATATAAAATAATGTTATTATACTGGTGTCTGGTTGAACATAAGAAGGATTGTCTTCTCCAATAGGTTTCACCAGTTTTGTGAAAAAGTGCTTATACACTAACAAACAGCCACTTTTGTTATTAATCTTAATTCTGTGTACAGAATATTACACGGTATCACAAAATGTGAAAGTTTGGGTAAGGGTTGCAGTATATGTACGAAATTATTATATGTAAAATACACTCACAAGAAAGATGCTTGAACATAGAGTGTATCTTAACAATTTATCAGGTTTTGAGGGCTGATAACTAATAAAAAAAACGGGGTTAAGATGATATTTGATATATATTGCAATATTTCAGCACAGAAATGTTTATTATTATCAGTGTATTTGATCTGACTCTAACACGGTTCCTTTTGTAAATTCTTTTTAGTGATTTTTCCACGTCACACTACACGTTACTGAAAGTAGCCAGCGAATTAACTGACTTATTCGAGGAATATTTACAAAAAAAATGATAAATGTGACTGACATGGACTGCTTGAACAATGCAGGATATAAAATGAACGAAATGTATAAACGAAACGTTGATTAATAAAAGACTCATTTGTATGAAAATTTTCTCTGGAGTATTGTCACGGAACGTCTCTGTGGTCACGAATCGGATATGCAGGGTTTTGTCTTGAACTGTAGGGAATGGTGCAAAGTGTGTCCCAAGGGTAGGTAACTTTCCTTATTCTTCCATAAATCGATAATAAGTTGTGCAAGGGCCTATCGTAGCGCCCTCTGCCGGCAAATGACTCCCTTCAATATTGTGTTTTTGAGTCTCACAGAGTCAAACATTACAAAATGTTCAGATTTGCCTATAACATTAGCAACCTTAATTCCATTCAATAAAATATGTGGGACGTAGGATTTGAAATAAATTTTTGTTTGATCTCTAGATCTTTATTATTATTCTTAACCGCCAAAACAGAGTTTTGCGGATAATATGTTTTCAGCCGGCCGCTGCCGCCGCGTAACCACTGGACGGAATTTTACGAAACACAGAATTATGATCGGGGCACATGAGAACTGCTGCGCCCTCATTTTTGGTTGGCCTCTGACCTTTCCTATCCGAACGGGTGGCGCCACCTATTTTCAGGTCACAGCGGCGAAAATGCTAAAATGATGTTTACACAATAACTCGAAAAAAGTTTGGGGTACAGTCAACAAACTTGCAGCCTTGAATAATTTTTTAAAAATATACAAAATTTATACTCCAGTATCTGAATAACTAATGCACTGATAATATAATAAAATGAAATATAAATTTATTTATTTTACATGGATTATACAAATAGTTATTATTTCTAATCAATGTTCAAACCTGATCTAGCCCTTGATAAGATTCATCAAAGCCTCAAGTTTTGGTGACTGTACCTCAAATAACTCGAACAAAGTTAGCATCTGGGGAGTTCCTGGTAGTATATTCTTGGAAAGCCTAAATAAGATTAATGTAACTCATTCTAAGGACTATTGGCAAAATGCATGATTTTGAGCATTCTGGGAGTCATTTTAACCATTGTTCAATGTTCCTTGAATTCAGCTGAGCGTCATGGCCCATGGGCCATTTGTTCATGGATGGGGTATATGAACATGAGTCCTTAGTTGTATTGTTTCTGATTGGTGTCAGAGAATCGTACCTTATCGGGGGAAAGCAGACAGAGGTAGTGGAATGGCAGTATTGTTAGAAGCTTTGCAAGTATAAAATCTGATATATTATATTTCAATATATTATATTTTACCCTTGGTGATTTGGTTTATTTCTGTGCGGTTTTTTATGAGATTCTGTGTAGGGTATGGTTAAAACACCCAAGGAACAATTCATTAAATATTAGAGGAAATAGTCACCACGATATATTTTTATCTCAGATAACCCTTTGTCCGTCGTCCTTTCGCTGGACGAGGGCCATTAGCAGTGCGTGGGGCAAAACCTAACCGCTGGACCCAGAAACTTCTAACTGTACGTCCAGAGAGGTCAATAAAAAATCTCCGTGGAACCTTAAATTTACGTTGCTGCGACCCATATCCTCCGGCATATGGGGCGTTTTTGTGCATCCAAAAATAATTAAACATTTGATACAAAACTTCCACTATCTTGATAATTGATGCATGAAATGACATGAGTTTTGTTTAGCTGATCGATTATGGTCAGTTTCATCAACTGCTTATAACTGGTGGCGTCAGTTTTCTAATTTGTACGATTGTTTTTTCTAGTTTTGAGACCCTCAAATGACAATGACAACATCGTGTCAGTTTTTCAGTTATGGTTTCATTTAGTGTCCTGAAACCTTGTGTATTTATCGATCATGGTTAGTTTCATCAGTCTTTGAAGACTGGTGGCACTATCTGATTTTTTTTTCTCATTTCAACACATTTTTCCTCTTTTGGAGACTGTCAAGTGGAGAGACATTGAAACATATATAGGCTTCGTGTGTAGGATATTTTGTGAATGCAATTACTATTAAAGCACTGCCTATCTTCCCCTGAAATTTGAAATACAAATTATTCCTGAACTTTTGTGAAACCCCATAACTTCGCAGCACTGGATGTTTTGTTCTCAAATTTTATACACAAGTTGTTCAAACAGGTTTCTTGGAAGAGATCACAAAATGTTGACCTTGGCCAGGATCTCCATGGTCAGATCAACTGAATTATAGTTCATCAACTTAAGGATTTCTTGTGAAGTGCACCTTTGAAAGTACTGCACATTTTCCCCTCAAATTTGATACACCAATTATTTCCATCAAGTTCTCACATTAGTTTGTAAACTTGCTCTTCAATGTCCGTTATGCGGAATTTTAGGATTATTGTAAACCCCTGTAACTTTTGGAACACTGAATATTTTTAGCTCAGCTGACTAAAAGTCATCTGAGCTATAGTCGTGGTCCATTGTCCGTCCGTCTGTCCGTCTGTCCGTCCGTAAGACTGGCACGTTTTGACACCATTGGACCTACGAATCTGAAATTTGCCACACAGTTAGATGTCCCAAAAATCTCCTACCATGCCGAAAATTGGGTCAATAGGACTTCGTTCCTTCGAGATATTAAGGAAAAACCTCAAATTTTTATTAGAAATCCATTTTCACACTTCAGGACTGCCTAATATCAAAACCACTCATCTGGTTTTCTTCATATTTACCATAAATATTCCTCTATATAATTCCTATGTACATGCCAGAAATTAAGTCAGTTTTATTTAATTTTAAAAAGTTATGGGCCCAAACATAATGGACTTTGTAAAAAATCAGGAAAGATATTTGGTCACTTAAGACCAAAAGTGTTAAAGGTAGGGACTTTTTTTTCAGTAATACAACTTTAATTGATCAAAATTTAATTGTATACCAAAAATTAGATCAAAATTTGTTAAATTTTTTTTAAATATTGGCAAAAATATAAAATTGGTACCTTAAATTTTGCCCAAGTTTGACCTTGGCACTTTTTTTCCTGTAAGTACTGTGGATCTAATTTTCACAGCATGTTTTTGTTAGCATTTTGTCTGTTTTGTCTGTTAACACCAAAAATTTGAAACCAGTTGATCAAAAACTGTAGATTTTATTCAAGTTTTCAAGCACCATGTCACATCAAGTTTACATCAAGCTAGTGTTATGCAGTTTGCTAGAGCTCAGCTCCCCAGCTTCAGCTCTAAGTTCCTTAAATTTAGCATACAGTTAGATGTCTCCAAAATCCCCTATCATGTCAAGAATTTGATCACTAGGACTTAATTCCTTCGAAATATTAATGAAAAACTTCATTTTTCCATTAAAAACCCATTGTTACACTGTAAGACTGCCTAATATCAAAACCACTGATCTGACTTTCATCATATATAATATACATATTTTTCTATACATTCGCCATGCACATGCCAGAAATGATGTCAGTATTGTGTAATTGTTTTAAGTTATGGGCCCAAACATAATGCACTTTTAAAAAAATCAAGATATATATTTACTCCCTTAACAGGAGGATTGCTGAAGCTAGAGATTTTTTGTCAGGGATGTAACATTATTTAATCAAGATTCAATTGAATACCAAAAATTAGTTCTGAATTTTTCAAATTTTATAAGTTATTAGTACAAATATAAAACTAGAATACGGGTAGTCGACAAGCGACTACGTGTATCCGCCTAAATCAGAGTGGAACGGGTGAAGTGAGGCATGGATTGAGTGGCAAGGGGAAATAGAGTGTTGCATATTAGCATGGATGTCTGCAGCCAAATTATGTATGTAGGTTGCCCCCCCCCCCCCCCACCACAAAATCCAGTAAGCCGTCCAAGTTGTATACATATGCAAAATTTAAGGCAGATAAGTCAAACCACTACATGTATATGAGTGATTTTAGCCCGTGGCAGACAAACAGATGGACGCGGAGCAAAAATGGTTGCAGGTGACGCCACCAGTTTTGCGTATGATAAAGAGCTATGTGAGAACTATACACATGCAAAACTTTGGCCCCATCGGTCAAACGGTTCCCAAGATATGAGCTTGGATGTGTGCTGCATAAACTAGAATGCAGGTGGCGCCACCTGTCATAAAATCAAGAGAGCTGTCGGGGATGTATAAACCTGCAAAATTTTAGGCAGATATGTCAAACCACTGCCGAGATATGAGTGATTTTATCCTATGGCAGACAAACAGACAGGAGCTGTGCAAAAATGGCTGCAGGTGGCGCCACCAGTTTTGCTTATGATGAAGAGCTATGTGAGATCTATACACATGCAAAATTTTGACCCAATCGGTAAAACGGTTCCGGAGATATGAGCTTGGATGTCTGCAGCGTAAACGTGAATGTAGGTGGCGCCACCTGTCATAAAATCAGAAAAGCTATCCAGGATGTATACGCATGCCGAATTTCAGGTGAATTAGTCAAGTCACTGCAGAGATATGAGTGATTTTAACCCAAGGCAGACGAACAGATGGACACTGTGCAAACATGGTTGCAGGTGGCGCCACCATTTTTGTGTATGTTATAAAGCTCTCCAAGGGCTACATTTATGCAAAAAAAATTTCCTGATCGGTCAAACGGTTCCCGAGATATGAGCTTGGATGTCTGCAGCGTAAACGTGAATGTAGGTGGCGCCACCTATCATAAAATCAGAAAAGTTATCCAGGATGTTTACGCATGCCGAATTTCAGGTGAATTAGTCTAGTCACTGCAGAGATACGAGTGATTTTAACCCAAGGCAGACGAACAGATGGACACTGTGCAAACATGGTTGCAGGTGGCGCCACCATTTTTGTGTATGTTATAAAGCTCTCCAAGGGCTACATTTGTGCCAAAAGATTTTCCTGATCGGTCAAACGGTTCCCGAGATATGAGCTTGGATGTCTGCAGCGTAAACGTGAATGTAGGTGGCGCCACCTGTCATAAAATCAGAAAAGCTATCCAGGATGTATACGCATGCCGAATTTCAGGTGAATTAGTCTAGTCACTGCAGAGATACGAGTGATTTTAACCCAAGGCAGACGAACAGATGGACACTGTGCAAACATGGTTGCAGGTGGCGCCACCATTTTTGTGTATGTTATAAAGCTCTCCAAGGGCTACATTTGTGCAAAAAGATTTTCCTGATCGGTCAAACGGTTCCCGAGATATGAGCTTGGATGTCTGCAGCGTAAACGTGAATGTAGGTGGCGCCACCTGTCATAAAATCAGAAAAGTTATCCAGGATGTTTACGCATGCCGAATTTCAGGTGAATTAGTCTAGTCACTGCAGAGATACGATTGATTTTAACCCAAGGCAGACGAACAGATGGACACTGTGCAAACATGGTTGCAGGTGGCGCCACCATTTTTGTGTATGTTATAAAGCTCTACAAGGGCTACATTTATGCAAAAAATTTTCCTGATCTGTCAAACGGTTCCCGAGATATGAGCTTGGATGTCTGCAGCGTAAACGTGAATGCAGGTGGCGCCACCTGTCATAAAATCAGAAAAGCTATCCAGGATGTTTACGCATGCCGAATTTCAGGTGAATTAGTCTAGTCACTGCAGAGATACGATTGATTTTAACCCAAGGCAGACGAACAGATGGACACTGTGCAAACATGGTTGCAGGTGGCGCCACCATTTTTTGTGTATGTTATAAAGCTCTACAAGGGCTACATTTATGCAAAAAATTTTCCTGATCGGTCAAACGGTTCCCGAGATATGAGCTTGGATGTCTGCAGCGTAAACGTGAATGTAGGTGGCGCCACCTGTCATAAAATCAGAAAAGCTATCCAGGATGTATACGCATGCCGAATTTCAGGTGAATTAGTCAAGTCACTGCAGAGATATGAGTGATTTTAACCCAAGGCAGACGAACAGATGGACACTGTGCAAACATGGTTGCAGGTGGCGCCACCATTTTTTGTGTATGTTATAAAGCTCTCCAAGGGCTACATTTATGCAAAAAAAATTTTCCTGATCTGTCAAACGGTTCCCGAGATATGTGGGTTTATGTGTGGAAACAGACGCACAAACGGACGCAGAGCGCAGAGGAAAGGTCAGAGGTCAAAACAAAATCGGGGCGCAGCAGTTCACATGTGACCCGAACATAATCCCGGGTTTCGTAAAATTCAGCCCAGCGGTTACGGAGGAGTTCTCCGGACACCTACGCGGCGGCGGCGGCGGCGTGCAGCTGAAAACATAGTATCCGCAAAACTCTGTTTTGGCGGATACAATTAGTACCTTATATTTTGCCCAACTTTGACCATGGCACGTTTGTTTCCTGAGAGCACTGTTGATATAATTTTCATATCATGCACACATAAGGATTTCATCTTTGTAGTTTAGAAAGCCAAAATTTTGCCAATAAATTGGCCAAATATTGTAGCTTTTATTAATGTTTATATGAGACCATGTCAGACCCAGGCTTAATCCAGCCCCTTTTCAGTCACCTGTATGTTGACCTTGTTGACCTTTCATCAGATTATGTATGCTTGAGCGAAGCATACACTGGCGCAGCCAGGCAGCTAATGCCCAGCCACAGTTGATCCAGGTGTCCAACCCAACTCATCTAGTAGTTGTTTTGAAAAACAACATAACAATTAACAATAAATTAATATTTTTGTATTTTTTTTATAACAAATTAAAGAAAAATTAATAGAAAAGGAATTTGTTAGTTGATGAGTAACAGAAAATTAACTTGCAGTTAATGATGATGTAAGAATCTTGTATGGATGGATAGAATGTCAATGTCAATGTTATTCCAAATAACACCATGCAGTCACCTATGGTATTTTTATGCCCCCGCCACAAAGTGGCCGGGGCATATAGTTTTACCCATGTCCGTCCTTCCGTCATTCCGTCATTCCGAAATCAAACAGTTATACGGAGGTTTTTTTTCGCAATGCCTGCAGATATTGGCCTGATTTTTGGTGTGTTGGCAGATAATGACCAGTTACAGATCGAGTTCGCGTTTCGTCCCGGTTGACCTACTTTTGACCGTTTTACGGCTCCTAAACTTAGAAAATTTCATGAAAAATAGAAATTTTCATGACAAATACACATGTACGGACTTTTTTCGAAATGCCTGCAGGTATTGGCCTAATTTTGGGTGTGTGGGCAGATAATCACCAGTTACAGATCGAATTCGCGTTTCGTCCCGGTTGACCTACTTTTGACCGTTTTACGGCTCCTAAACTTAGAAAATTTCATGAAAAATAGAAATTTTCATGACAAATACACATGTACGGACTTTTTTTTCGCAATGCCTGCAGGTATTGGCCTGATTTTTGGTGTGTGGGCAGATAATCACCAGTTACAGATCGAGTTCGCGTTTCGTCCCGGTTTACCTACTTTGGACCGTTTTACGGCTCCTAAACTTAGAAAATTTCATGAAAAATAGAAATTTACATGACAAATACACATGTACGGACTTTTTTTTCGCAACGCCTGCAGATATTGGCCTGATTTTTGGTGTGTAGGCAGATAATGACCAGTTACAGATCGAGTTCATGTTTCGTCCCGGTTGACCTACTTTTGACCGTTTACGGCTCCTAAACTTAGAAAAATTCATGAAAAATAGAAATTTTCATGACAAATACACATGTACAGCCGTTTTTAGCCCTCAGCTCATAGGCTGATGGGCTATTGTCGTCACCCAAGCTGTCCGTCTGTCCGTCCGTCCATCTGTCTGTCCGGTGTCTGTCCATTCCGCGTCTGTTAACTTTTACCTTGTGAGCGGGATATCTCTAAAAGGATTCACCGTTGGAATTTTATTTCATCATTAAAGATGTATATCGATAAAATCTCGGTCAAGTTCGAAGATTGGTGACCTTGACCCATTTTTCTACATTTTAGAGCTGATTATAGAAAAACACTCAGAAGTTTATATCTCAGGAACCATTGTGTGGATTTTCACAAAACTTACTATGATCATTGGGACTGATGGTCTGTATGTGCTGCACAATTTTGGTGGCGCCACCTGCAATTTCTGATTTTTTAATGAAATTTTATCGGATTTTTTCAATTTTGGCCTTTTGTGCAGGATATCTCCAAAAGGTATTCAACACAGGAACTTCATTTCTTCAGTGCTATTGCATTATATTTACAAAATCTTGGTCAAGTTCAAAGATGGGTGGTCTTGACCTACTTTTCAAGGTCACAGAGCTTAGTAAAGAAAACAAGTGACCCATGGGTCATGGCGCTCAGCTGACTGGGAAGAGATTCACAAAAGGAAATTTTATCATCAGAATGGTAGATACCCATTCAACTGAAGCATCAAACAGAATAACCAACAGGCCAAGATTTAGTCTGTATTTATATATCTGAAAAATAGAGAAAAAATGTGTAAACTTTAAAAACTAGAATACGGGTAGCCGACAAGTGACTACGTGTATCTGCCAAAATCAGAGTAAAGTGAGGCATGGATTGAGTGGCAAGGGGAAACAGAGTGAGGTATGTTGCATTTTAGCATGGATGTCTGCAGCCTAAATGTGTATGTAGGTTGTGCAACCTACCACAAATCCAGAAAACTCCAAGTTGTATACATATGCAAAATTTTAGACAGAAAAGTCAAACAACTACATGGATATGAGTGATTTTAGCCCACGGCAGACAAACAGACAGACGCTGTGCAAAAATGGTTGCAGTTTTGTGTATGATAAAGACCGATGTGAGATCTAAACACAAGCACAATTTTGGCCCAATCGGTCAAATGGTTCCTGAGATATTAGCTTGGATGTGTGCAGCGTTAACTAGAATGTAAGTGGCGCCACCTGTCATAAAATCAAGAAAGCTATCCAGGATGTATAAACCTGCAAAATTTTAGGAAGTTATGTCAAACCACTACAGAGAAATGAGTGATTTTAGGCCACGGCACACCAACAGACAGACGCTGTGCAAAATGTGCAAAAATGGTTGCAGGTGGCCCTTCCAGTTTTATGTATGATAAAGACCTATGTGAGATCTATACACATGCAAAATTTTGGCCCAATCGTTCCAACGGTTCCCGAGTTATGAGCTTGGATGTCATCAGCGTGAACGTGAATGTAGGTGGTGCCACCTGTCATAAAATCAAGAAAGCTATCCAGGATGTATAAAACTGCAAAATTTTAGGCAGATATGTCAAACCACTGCCGAGATATGAGTGACATTATTGCACGGCAGACAAACAGACAGACGCTGTGCAAAAATGGTTGCAGGTGGCGCCACCAGTTTAGCGTATGATAAAGAGCTTTGTTCGATCTATAAACATGCAAAATTTTGGCCCGATCGGTCAAATGGTTCCCGAAATATGAGCTTGGATGTCTGCAGCGTGAATGAGAATGTAGGTGGCGCCACCTGTCATAAAATCAAGAAAGCTATCCAGGATGTATACGCATGCCGAATTTCAGGTGAATTAGTCAATTCACTGCAGAGATATGAGTGATATTAACCAAAGGCAGATGAACAGATGGACACTGTGCAAACATGGTTACAGGTGGCGCCACCATTTTTTGTATACGTTATAGAGCTATCCAAGGGCTACATTAGTATAAATTTTATTTCCTGATCAGTCAAACGGTTCCCGAGATATGAGCTTGGAAAGCTGATAAAATCAAGTCCCAGAGGAGCTCTCTGGAAACGAACGCGGCAACGGCGGAGGAACCCGGTCAAAAACATAGTATCCACAAAACTTCGTTTTGGCGGGTACAAAAATACAGGTGGCATCACCAGTCTGCAGAAACTAATAAAAACACTTACAAACATCAATATCCATGCAAAGAATCATGGTGATCTCCCCATTAGTTGTTCAGATACTTCAGCTTTTGTATCAAATTGTCCATTATTCTGAGGGATACTTCGGAGTCCTATAGCTTGAAGGATATGGGTAACAGAGACCTAATTTTAAGTTTCCACAGGCACTTTTCATGGGCCTTCTTGCATGACAAGAATGAAGATTCTAGGTCCAGTTGTTGCGATTTGTACCCTGTTGACAGATAACCACATCTTTAAAGGTATCAAAAAAAGAGAAAAAAATCGTAAAAATTTGAAAAAAATAGAGGTGGCGCACCCAGTCTGCAGAAACTGATGGAACAGGTCATGATCAATATGTATGCCGAAAATCATGATCATCAGTGTTGTAGTTATTGAGATACTGCAGTTTTTGTATCAAATTTTCCATTATTCTGGGGGGTAATTTGGAGCCATACAGCTTAAAGAATATGGGTAACAGAGACCTAATTTCAGGTTTCCATGGAGAATTTTCATGGGTCTCCCTGTGTGTCAAGAATGAAGATTCTAGGTCCAGTTTTAATGATTTGTGCCCTGTTAACAGATGTTCATAACTTTAAAGGTCTCAAAAATAGAGAAAAAATTCGTAAAAAAAAACCGAACAAATACAGGTGGTGCCACCAGTCTGCAGAAACTGATGAAACACTCCATGATCAATATCCATAAAAACAATTATGGTGATCTCTGCATTAGTTGTTCAGATACTTCAGCTTTTGTATCAAATTTTCCATTATTCTGAGCTGTACTTTGGAGTGCCATAGCTCAAAGGATATGGGTAACAGAGACCTAATTTCAGGTGTCCATGGAGACTTATCATGGGTCTCCCTGTGTGTCAACAATGAAGATTCTAGGTCCAGTCCTTACAATTTGTACCCTGTTGACAGATAACTACATCCTGAAAGGTCTCGAAAATAGAGAAAAAAAATTGTGAAAAAATGTAAAAATACAGGTGGCACCACCAGTCTGCAGGTACTGATGAAACACCTCTTGATCAATATGTATGCCAAAAATCATGACCATCAGTGTTGTAGTTATTGAGATGTTGCAGTTTGTTTTTATCAAATTTTCCATTATTCTGGGGGTTATTGGGAGCCCTCCATAGCTCAAAGGATATGGGTAACAGAGACCTTATTTCAGGTTTCCATGCAGACTTTTTATGGACCCCTCAGTGTGTCAAGAATGAAGATTCTAGGTCCAGTCTTTATGATTTGTGCCCTGTTAACAGCTGTTCACATTTTTAAATTCGTAAAAAATCGAAAAATTCAGGTGGCGCCACCAGTCTGCAGGAAGTGATGGAACATCTCATGATCAATACGTATGCCAAAAATCATGACCATCAGTCAAGTAGTTAATGAGAAATTGAAGTTTTTGTATGAAATTTTTTACTTTTCTGGGGGGTACCTTGGGGCCCCATAGCTCGAAGGATATGGGTAACAGAGACCTAATTTCTGGAGATTTTTCATGGACCTCTCAGTGTATCAAGAATTAAGATTCTAGGTCTAGGCTTTACGATTTGTGCCTTGTTAACAGATGTTCACATTTTTAAAGGTCTCAAAAATAGAGAAAAAAAATTGTAAAAAATCGAAAAATATAGGTGGCGCCACCAGTCTTCAGGAAGTGATAGAACATCTCATGATCAATATGTATGCCAAAAATCATGACCATCAGTCAAGTAGTTAATGAGATATTGAAGTTTTTGTATGAAATTTTTGACTTTTCTTGGGGGTACTTTGGGGCCCCATAGCTCGAAGGATATGGGTAACAGAGACCTCTCCAATTTAAATTTATAAATGATTATCATCTTTTGCTAATATTCTAGTTTCGCAATGCAATGCTTACAGATACTGGCCTAATGTTTGGTCTGTGGGCGCATAATGACCACTTACAGATCGAGTTCGCGTTTCGTCCCAGTTCACCTGTTTTTCACCATATGACAGATCCTGAACATAGAAAATTTCATGAAAGACAGAAATTTTCATGAAAAATGCACATATATGGACTTTTTTTCCATATATGATTTTTGGTGTGTTGCTTGATAATGACCCTTTACAGATCGAGTTTGCATTTTGCCCTTGATGACCTACTTTTGACCATACAACACCTCCTGAACTTAAAAAAATTTACAAAATTTAACAAATGTTTCTAATTTGCCCCATGCGGGGGCATTCGTGTCGTTCCGACACATCTAGTTCAGTGAAATTTTAATGATAAAAAATAAATCATATTATTCATTACTAATCATTAGGGATCATATGAAGGAAATTAATGATAGACAAAGATGCAGTTGATAATATTAATCTAGATTCCTACTGTGTCTAGTGTGTAGATTGATGTGAAAGTAGTCCAAAGGGAATATATTACATTTATTTTTATTAATATAAATAAAAGCCATAAAACCAGGTACTTATGATCATTATTTAAATTTGTGAATTTTGTATATTCTGGATTCTCAACATCTTTGTTTGGCTAAAACTGAATAAATACTAGACATGGTACGAATGCTTTGCAAATGTATTTGAATACGAATATGAATATGTACTGCATTAAAAAATTTTATTGCATAAGAATGAGAATTCAGGTATAAATGAAAGTATTTGAATACCAGTGCAGATACTTTCAAAATGTATTCATGAATGCATTCATGATTATATTCTATAATGTTATTTCAATCATCATTTCAGTTATATTTTATTTTAAAAAATCATATGATTTTCTTTTTTTTTTAAATAAAAATTATATTGGCACAATATTTGTTATTAAATTTTAATAAATAGTTAAACTCTTTTTATAATATGTGCTGCTTATAAGTTATATGGCCAAGTCTAAATCTGTGTGACAATAGCACTCCATTTGTTAATAAAATAAATGAAATCAATCCTCTTCCCTGTCTCCAAAGATACTATCAAAATCATACACAAGCTAAACACCAACAACTCATAATAAAGCTTATATTTATTACCACACAAAACAAGCATGTGCCTCTTCCCAAATCATATTTTTTATCATATATATCAGCTGAGCGCCGTGACCCATGGGTCCCTTGTTTCTTAATATTTGACACACCTGTTGTTTCGACTATGCTCTTTGACAAATTAAGGTCGCGTAACTTTGACTTTAAACTACAAGGTCAAATCACCCGAATCATAATTCATCATCGTTAGGATTTCAGGTGAAAGTGGTAACTTATATTTTATCCTCAAAATTGATAGACAAAATGTTTGAATCAAGTTCACAGAAGACTTTGAAAAGAGGTGACCTATATCTTATTCTTCCTTTATAGACCAGTCATGATTGGATTCAGTCTTCTCTTGTACAACCTGTATGTACCAGTCATGACTGGATTTATTCAGTCTTCACTCTCGATTTTGGTGTCAGAAGGTCAAAGGTCAGTAACACATCTGAAGTTAATCACAAATTTGCTTTCAGACGATGAAATCCCTGTTGTGAATAATAGGCTAGAATGTCACGCTATAGAAATGGCCCATTTATTCCAAGCATTCAATTCCCATTGTTAAACATGGCTGTTTCGTTAATTATCCATCGGTAATAGAGAGATTTTGTTATGGAGATGACACTGAGATAGCTTCGTTGAACCAACACAGCAACATTTAATCGGGATCATCCTTGCGTTTGAGGTCTTCGACGACTTCTTGTTAATTTATTTATAGTCCTTTATCAGATTTCGTTTAAATAACTGTTGCTTGCACAATTGCCATCTGGAGACTACAAGTGTAAGCAGTTCATGCCCCCCCCCCCTTTTTTTTAATATACCTCGGACAAACTAATGAAAACATTTAGTTATCAATTTCTTGATACGTCCTATTTAAGTGACTATCGACTGATTTTAGCTCACTTATGAGATGGTGGGCCGTTAATCGTCGACAGTCCACAGTTCCTTATCGAATATCTAAACAATTGTTATCATGAAATTTTGCAATCTTGTTGTTCTTGGCATGAATATGCAAAAATAATCTTTAATTTGTGCCTTTTATGTTGACCTACCTTCTTCGGACAGAAATGGCTTTTTCTTCTTTTTCCGAGATAAGTCATAATTTATTCACATTCTGGATTTCATATCAAAGTAAATAATTCCTTGGAGAATCGGTAATACAATGACTATAAACTTTTAGGAATTATTTTCAACATGACATTTCTATGGAACTTGAAATTTGGTCGATCGCAAAAGTTGACAATATGATGTTGGCATGATGTAATGTCTGTTATCAAATACGTACCACAGGTAGCTTTGCAGCGATGAGCCACAAATCTCCGATCTTGCGACTGTCATGTGATTTTGAGCTGCAAGTGCGCCACCTACATGTGTTGATCGTTTTTAAGTCTGGAATGGTCTTTTCCTCTTTATCTTGAATAAGCCAGAATGACTAACTCTTTTTTTCATATTTTGTAAAGCAATTTTATCTATTAAGTTATATTGAATGAATAAGAAATTATTTTTACCGTCACGTTGTATGTTTACAGAGCACAAGTCGTATCCTTTGGGCCTAGGGTCTTCAAACTTAATATCCTTCTAGGGCATTGATAAATATCCCTGGACACCTGAAATTAGGTCACTGTGACCTATATTACATTCTCTAAGTTGGTGGGCCTGTTCCAGGATTTAGGAAAAGGAGGGTTTCAACAAATTCTTTAATTAACCTAAAAAAAGGTTTCAAGGTCCGGAAAAGGGGGTCCAGGCCGCAAATATTGGTCTGAATACCTTAGCAAGGTTGCGGCAATGGAAAAGGGGGGGGGGGGGGGGGTATCCCGTTTCTGCTGTTTGTGTACCCCAGAGTAATTTAAAATTTGATACAAGAGCTTAAGTATCTGAATAACTAGTGCATTGATTGCCACGATTTCTTGAATGCATATGGCAATTAAATGAGGTCATTGTGACCTTTCAGCTATGGACCGAAAACATGATTTTGATCACCCATAGAGTCAGACGGGGCACAAATTTTATCAATTTGGCCTAACATCTTCTAAAGTGACATTCAGTGAGGTCCTGGGTAACTGTCCTTGCAAACCTGTAATTAGGTCGCTGTGACCTATATACTGTGAGCTATAGGACAAAAAACATGATTTTAGCACCCTGAAAGTCAGATGGGCAAGGATTGTATCCGTAAGCCCTAGAATCGTCTAACATAAAGATCAGGGTAGTCTTGGGCAAATCTCCATGGAAACCTGAAATTAGATCATGGTGACCTATATTTTGGGATCAACTGGCTAAAATATGATTATGAGCCCCAAAAAAGTCAGACAAGGCAAAAAATGTTACTGTTGGACCTAGAACCTTAAGTTTTCATATATAACATTCAGGGATTGAGGTCCTAGGCCAGTCTCTTTAATTTGAATCCTGAAATTATGTCACTATATGACCTATACACTGCGAGCTATAGGAGAAAACATGATTTTAGCACCATGAAAGTAAGTCGGGCATAAATCAATAAGGTTGGACCTGGAACTTTCTTACTTTAAATTCAAGAGTTGGGCAAATCTCCTTCAACACCTGAGATTAGGTTATGATGACCCATATTCTGTGAGCTAATTTTGAGTACCAGAAAGTCAGACAGGGCGCAGATCTTAACTGTTGGATCTAGAAACATCGTACTTAATGTCAAGGGGAGTCATTGTAAAGCCTCCTTGCACATCTTTCCATGTTTCTTAACTTGTTTCCATTGACATCTGAAATGAGGTCACTGTGATATTCTGCAAGATATGTGAAATAACATGATTTGAGCACCCTGTAAGACAGATTTGCACAATTTAATTGTTACAGTTGTACCTGGAAACTTCTAATTTGATTTGATTCTGGGAGGTTCCTGTAAGATTCCTTGGAAACCTGAAATAATGTCACTGTGACCTATATTTAGCGAGCTATGTGAAAGAACATGATTTTATAACCCTGTCAGTCAGACGGGCACTAGTAATCCTAAATAAGGTAGATGTAACCTATTTTCTAAAAACTTTGGACAAAGAGCATGATTTTGAGCACTCGGGACGTCTTTCTAAATATTATTCAGGGTTCCCTAAATATTTTGCACCAGATCATAACATTAATCATAACACATGCGACGCCTGTAAGTCAAATTCAGCTGAGCGTCATGGCAAATGGTCCACTTTTGTTTAAATACTAGTATTATTACAATATGTCACAGATCCAGCCTTCTCCATATATATACTGATCTAATTACTTTTCTATGGGATCGACGTTATAATATGCTAAACACATTGGTATGAATACAAATATATCTGGTCAGCATTTTTTAAAAATAATAATACCATTTTTTATAATGCACCATACAATTATTTTTATCATATTTTCATATAGGCCTATATATATATATATATATATATATATATATATATATATATATATATATATATATATATATTCATTTCTCAGTTTCATGAATATGATCTTATTAAAGGCTTTTTAACATACCATTACCGTACAAAACACCTGACACGGTCAAATGTTTTTACAATGTGCTGTCCTTGTCGATCACTACCTAATTAGTGGTAGACAAAGCCTTATTCAGAAAAATCCCTGACAGATCCAGTCACGTGCTGATTGTTTACACATCAAATCATCGCGTTCTGGTTGGCTGAGGTCACAGCCCAATAATGCATGTGGTGTGTGAAACTGCCCAAATAAGGAAGGTCCGCTTGCTGTCGATCTGAGCGGAGAATGATAAATATTGTACAGAACGCATGCGTGAAAACGCCGGTTGAACTTCCGTTCGGCACAGCGATCCCCGGGCAGTGTTTGGAAAGTGTTCCCGGAAGCACACGGATCAACTATCAAAATGTCATACTCACTGAGTAAGTTAAACAAGCGTATATACATGTAGATAACAGCAGTTAAAATTTAAATCAGGTCAATATTAAACATGTTTATCGGAACTTTTAGTGGTATCGGTTGTAAACAACTCTAGGTGTGTTTCCTATGGGCGAGAACCAGTGCTCCCGGGTTTTGCATCCTGCTGTACCCGGTGATTGACACTGCCCCTTTTAGGTACACGCCCACGTGCCTACCTCTGTCAGAAAAGGCCTATACGGAAATGGCACTACCTTCAAATATTGTGAATGCTGTATTTGTTTATATCTTTCCTTCAACTGGTGTGGAATAATAAAGAATTGTCAATACTGAACTAAAGATAAAAAAAAAAACATTTAATAAAATTATTACTATATGGATCTATAATCCGTTTCACTAACTGCTGTCCACCTGTTTTTTGTAGAAAATTTACTTAAAAGTTTATATTTTTCAATAATTTCCAAGAAAACTACATATGGAAGTGACAACCTAATATGGCAATTAAGAATTTTACAATAAATCCCCTGTTTATGTTTCACAACATTTTAGGCTCTTCACCATGATCTGGCAGATATGATGTGTCCCTCCATAAGTAGCCATCTTTGTTTAAGCTGGTTATATTTTTTAGATTGTTTATACGTGATCATCCAATCAGAAGCTGTCAGTTGAGGCTGTTTTTGCATGTGACCAATGACCTTGACCGCCATAAGTGGGTCTGATATGTAGTAAAATGTAGACTGATTTCTCATATTTTCAAATAATTCTGTTTCTTAAATAAGGTGTAAGGTAGGTATTTATTTACCTTGTTGAAAATTAGGTCCTCTAATCCTGTACGGTACACTACAATTGTTTCCCTTGAAATGAAACTATTTTAAATTTTCATAGCAAAAAACAGGTGGACATGAAGGGATGAAACAGACTATAGTCTTAGTAAATTACTCGTATTAGTAAATGGGGTGTTACCTTTACAATAAGTATGTATAGCCTTGTATCCTTCACTGGCTGTTTATGTATGTATATATATATATATATATATATATATATATAAATATATATATATATATATATATATATATATATATATATATATATATATATATATATATAACCACTGCTCATTTATACATGTGTATTAAGTGTACAGTCATACCAAGGGCAAGGCTTCTAATTTATAGGCAATACAAACATTATTTATATATTTATGTATGGACACCAATCAATTTATAATTAGAACCATAGATCTGCTCTGATGTATTAATTGTCTCAAATTTTAGAGGATAGTATCTACTTTATATAATATTAACAGATAATGACTTGAATAATGCAAGATTGCAATTTCAATTTTGTTATATTTTTATGAATAGAAAATTAGAAATAAGGGTTTAATAATGCATATGCATTTTTATCTGATTTATTCATCCTGATCAAGGGTACAGTCAAGTGATTCAAGCAAAGTAACAAAAAAAATTGTGTAGGTTTTTTTAACATTTAGGGTTTCTTGAAAGGTGTAAAATATTGACCACTGCTGATTTATACATTATTATATATTTTTTTTCAGAATCCATTTTTGCATCTTTGCCCCGTACAGAGCGTGGACGTCCAATTGTACTGGGTGGAGATCCCAAGGGTAAAAATTTCCTATACACCAGCGGTAACAGTGTAATCATCAGAGATATCAAGGTATTTAAGAATAAATTTTGGACATGTGGAACATGCGTGAATCTTTATAAATTTTATGACTGAATATTATGTTTTCATTATATATTATTTTAAATGCCAACCCATCATACTTTATTTCTTCATTGTAAAATAACTGCGTTCCTGCATAAAATTGATCCCTTTAATCATGGGTTGCCTTAGTTTGGTGGAATGATTCTCAAACTTAATAACACATAAACTGTATTATGCAACTTTGAAACTGTTAGTACACATAAAGTAGAAAGTTACTACCAAAATTTTTTTGCACCCAGATATTTTAAAGATCCAGAGTAAAGGAGAAAATTTTCCAATTTTATATGCCCGTCATATGACAGAAGTATTATGGTTTACCCAGTGTCTGTCTGTCCCTCCGTACTTTTGGTGTCGCCACCATAAATTTCCTAGGCTTTGATGGATTTTCACCAAACTCACCATAAATACTAACCACCATATTATCTGGCCCTAGTTCAATTATTGGCTAAATCCACGTGTATTTAATAATCTTATGGGTCACTACACTATTTGTGCTGTCGCCACAATAACTTACGAAGAATATGAAGGAATTTGATCAAACTGATCAGAAATGTTAATCAATAAAATATCTTGCTAATTTCGATTTCCAGCACTGTGGTGACTTAACTATAATCCTATGGATTTTCATGAAACTCAATATACATATTGACCAATAGAGATTTTCACCTCAATTAAATTCTAGGCAGATTTCACACATATTTAATGAGGTCAGATGTCACCTGATACAGAATGGGTGTATTACGCACGTTTGTGGCATATACTATCACTTTAGTTGTGTTTGTATTTTTCGATTCTGAGCCTAAATGTTTCTCATTGTTATAGTATTCCTAGAGTGTTAATGGTTATTCTTTATTTCACAGAATCCAGTCATTGCTGATATTTACACAGAACACTCTGCCCAGACTACAGTTGCCAAGTATTCTCCCTCAGGATTTTACATCGCGTCAGGAGGTAATGTACCACAAATATTTCTTTACTTTAATGGTATATAAACATTTGCAATAGTTTGTATTTTATTCACAACATTTGTTCATTTTGGCTTTAAACAAAAGTTTCCTCGCAAAATACTTCTGACACACTGCCCAAATAATATCTCTGTTCACCAGTTTTATATGTTATTATGGCTGCGTGAGTTAACAGTCCACATGGGTCTGTTTACCATAACATGACCAGAGGTCAGGTTTTGTGGCAACTCCCAAAACAGGAGAAATAACATGAAAGAATTAACAAGGTTTGGAAGCTTGAAAATTATTGATTTTTGTAGTTGTGGTGTACAGGCCACCAGGTAGCCTGTTTGCTATGTTTATGTTTTGTACCATTGATCGCATCCAGAGGAAGCTTTTTGCTACTTTTGTGCAGGAGTAAGCAAACAGTTTTACAACAAGATATTTGCAGATTATCAGATATCTAAATATTTTAAGGATAAACATCATATTTTGTCTACATATTGAACATACCAGTACTCAGTATGTGAATAGACAATAGGTCCCTTTTAATGAAATGAACTTTTTTTCTTGGAGGTAAATAAATACACCTGTATATTAGTGCAACTTATCCTTCTTATCAACATAATTGTCACAATTTCTGGATAGGTATATCCTTTTCTACAGTTATCCCCCATATAAACATAGTTATTACCCTTTTCTACATAGTTTTTACTCTTTTCTACATAGTTATCAACCTCATATACAGAGTTATTACCCTTATCCACATCTTTATCACCCTTATCTACATAGTTGTTACCCTTGTCCATATAGTTATCAACCATATCTACATAGGTATCTCCCTTTCCTACAGTTACCACCCTTATCCACATAGTTATTACCCTTTTCTACATGGTTATCAACCTTATCTACAAAGTCATTACCCTTATCTACATCTTTATCATCCTTATCTACATCTTTATCACCCTTTTTTACATAGTTATCACCCTTATCTACATAGTTAACACCCTGAGCAATATAGTTAACACCCTTTTCCTGTCCTGATGGAGTCTCCTCAAAAGCCTAAAACTACACCAGTGTGACCTATATTCTGATAGATCTAAGAAAAAATTGTTTTGAACATCCCAAAAGTCAGACAGGGCACAAATCATAACTGATATACCTAGAAATTGTTCAAATAAGATCCAGGGTGGGCCTCTTGAAATATCCATTGAACCCTCTAATTAGGTAACTGTGACCTGTATTCTCTGTTTTTTTTTTTTTTTTTTATTTTTTTTTTATTTATTTATTTTTTTTTATTACAGAACAAATCAATACAGACATTACAAAACAAAACAATACAGACATTACAACACAAAACAATGTTACAGATTCACATTTAATAACACCGTGTGATTTTTCATTTCGTGATATCTGAAAAAAATATAAAAATATTCATTTACTATTTTTTTTTAATTCTCTAAAAACTCTCCAAATTGCATCCATTTCTTTTTATGCTCTTCCAATTTTCCTCTATTTTTAGAGACTATTTTCTCAAAAACATGCACATGTTTAATGAATTCTATTGCCCTTTGTACAACCGGCAACTCCTCTTTGCATCTACACACATAGATGTATCTTTTTATTACCAGTACTATAGAATTTTCTAAAACTGCTGAGGCATCATTAAATATAACATTACTCAGTGATAAAGGTCCTATTTTACATCCTTTTTCTAAACAATATTTTGTGATATCCTTCCATAATTTGTCTACATGTGTGCATTCCCACATAATGTGATAGATTGTCTCTTTTTCTGTCTTGCAAAATGTACATTTATCATTACTTTTTATTCCAATTTTTTCCAAAAACGGATTCAATTTTAAACACCTGTGTAAAATTCTATACTGAAACATTCTTATTTTTGTATCGATAGTATTCCTGTATAATTCGCTAAATGCATTCAGGACCCTTTCTACTGATACTTTGTTTATATCAAGTGCCCATTTTTTACACACTCGTTCAGGCGTTTCATATTGTCTTTGAATTAGAATATCATAAATGTATCTAGTTGCTTTCCTCAGATTCCTCAATATTTGTAAAGAGACACCTTTACCTGTATTCTCTGTTGGCTATGGAAAAAAATGATTTGAGCACCATGCATGTCAGATAAGCACAAATCATAACACTTGGCCCTAGAAACTTCCTACCTAAGACCAGGGAGGTCACAGTCATCTTTATTCTGCAAGCTAGGTGAAAGAACTCAGAAAGTCAATTGGGTACAAATCCTTACATTTTGACTGAGAAACTCTAAACTAAAGTTCTTGTGAAATGATCAAATCTTCTTTGGAAACCCAAATAGGTCACTTTAACCTATTTTCTGTAAATATGGTTAAAAAAAACAAAATTGGCCTAACCAATTCCACAGAAAAGTCAGAAATATCACGAACACTTGTTAAATTTCACTACTGTCATTTCAGTTTCAGTGATGTTCATACCTACACTGATATCTCAATAATAATAAATTAATTGGGCTTTACATGTTTGTCAGATTCAGCTAAGTGTGATGGCACATGAGCCACCGGTTAAATATATTTACAAGAATTATTATAGTTTTGATTTGATTGACCATGGAATTGTGAAGTTTCTGTTGAAGCATTCCTCTTACTTTTATCATATTATGGTTGAATTATTAGTCTCTATATGGTTTGCCATGTTCACATGGGTGTAAACATCTACTGACAGTTTTTTTATTACAAATCATCTGGATTTTATGTGATTCATAGACTGGCAGCATAGAGGTATTTTACTGAATCCAAGCTTGTAAATTTTGACATGCAATGTTGACATGAACAAATTCCATTTTTTCTTCTTACTGGTTTAGGTCTTGGGCATAATGTGGGCCTACCTTGCTCCTAAAACAAAAGGTTATTTCATTTATAATATATATACATGTATATATATATTTATGCACAAAACAGTATAACTTCAGTCAGCCCATTAATATATCAACATACAAGCATAGTGTACATTGAAATGGGCATAGACAAAGAGAAAGGGAATTTATTGCCAAAAAAGGGAAATATCTTTTTATGAATACTTTGTTCTCTCTGAGATTATATCTCATAGCAGAGAATGGCCCATTTCCTGTGTGTATGAAGGAGGAATTTATGCATGATAAGGAAACCAGTGGTTTTCCTTACAGTTAACCCTGTATCCCTGAGTTACCCAGCTTGATCAGGTGATGAGTCATGTGACTAATTACCATATCCTCCAGCTGGTTGATGGAATATTATTTCACGGTCTGGTGCACAAACACTCCCCTATGATAATTTTCAGGTTTGTAATATATAGATGAGGCACAGTGGAATATTATTTCACGGTCTGGTGCACAAACACTCCCCTATGATAATTTTCAGGTTTGTAATATATAGATGAGGCACAGTGACAAACACCTAACTGTCATGGAATCTTCCTCATGAGACATTTCAGTGCCACACAGTTTTAGGTGAAAGTGTCTCATATATTCTCATTCAGTGAGGGTTTAACGATTACATTACCATTTGCTGTTTGCTAAAGGCTAATAAAACTACCGTAAGGGCAAGCTTCCCTTGTCTCTGAATGTATTCTGTGCATAAACAATATTATTATATTATGAGGCCCTAGGACATTCTTTTATTGTGATATATATATTTATAAGATTATATGAGATAGGAATTTCATGGACTCGGCTTATTTAATTGTATCCGCCAAAACAGAGTTTTGCGGATACTATGTTTTCAGCTGCACGCCGCCGCCGCCGCGTAGGTTTCCGGAGAACTCCTCCGTAACCGCTGGGCGGAATTTTACGAAACCCGGGATTATGTTCGGGTCACATGTGAACTGCTGCGCCCCGATTTTGTTTTGACCTCTGACCTTTCCTCTGCGCTCTGCGTCCGTTTGTGCGTCTGTTTCCACACATAAACCCACATATCTCGGGAACCGTTTGACGGATCAGGAAAATTTTTTTGCACAAATGTAGCCCTTAGAGAGCTTTATAACATACACAAAAAATGGTGGCGCCACCTGCAACCATGTTTGCACAGTGTCCATCTGTTCGTCTGCCTTGGGTTAAAATCACTCATATCTCTGCAGTGACTTGACTAATTCACCTGAAATTTGGCATGCGTATACATTCTGGATGGCTTTTCTGATTTTGTGACAGGTGGCGCCACCTACATTCACGTTTACGCTGCAGACATCCAAGCTCATATCTCGTGAACCGTTTGACCGATCGGGAAAATTTTTTTGCACAAATGTAGCCCTTGGAGAGCTTTATAACATACACAAAAAATGGTGGCGCCACCTGCAACCATGTTTGCACAGTGTCCATCTGTTTGTCTGCCTTGGGTTAAAATCACTCATATCTCTGCAGTGACTTGACTAATTCACCTGAAATTTGGCATGCGTATACATCCTGGATGGCTTTTCTGATTTTGTAACAGGTGGCGCCACCTACATTCACGTTTACGCTGCAGACATCCAAGCTCATATCTCGTGAACCGTTTGACCGATCGGGAAAATTTTTTTGCACAAATGTAGCCCTTGGAGAGCTTTATAACATACACAAAAAATGGTGGCGCCACCTGCAACCATGTTTGCACAGTGTCCATCTGTTCTTCTGCCTTGGGTTAAAATCACTCATATCTCTGCAGTGACTTGACTAATTCACCTGAAATTTGGCATGCGTATACATCCTGGATAGCTTTTCTGATTTTATGACAGGTGGCGCCACCTACATTCACGTTTACGCTGCAGACATCCAAGCTCATATCTCGGGAACCGTTTGACCGATCAGGAAAATTTTTTTGCACAAATGTAGCCCTTGGAGAGCTTTATAACATACGCAAAACTGGTGGCGCCACCTGCAGCCATTTTTGCACAGCTCCTGTCTGTTTGTCTGCCATGGGATTAAATCACTCATATCTCGGCAGTGGTTTGACATATCTGGCTAAAATTTTGCAGGTTTATACATCCCCGACAGCTCTCTTGATTTTATGACAGGTGGAGCCACCTGCATTCTAGTATGCAGCAGACATCCAAGCTCATATCTTGGGAACCGTTTGACCGATTGGGCCAAAGTTTTGCATGTGTATAGTTCTCACATAGCCCTTTATCATACGCAAAACTGGTGCCGTCACCTGCAACCATTTTTGCTCAGCGTCCATCTGATCGTCTGCCACGGGCTAAAATCACTCATATACATGTAGTGGTTTGACTTATCTGCCTTAAATTTTGCATATGTATACAACTGGGACGGCTTTCTGGATTTTGTGGTAGGGGGGGCAACCTTCATACACAATTTGGCTGCAGACATCCATACTAATATGCAACACTTCACTCTATTTCCCCTTGCCACTTAATCCATGCCTCACTTCACCCGTTCCACTCTGATTTAGGCGGATACACGTAGTCGCTTGTCGACTACCCGTATTCTAGTATTTATTGTTGAAAAAACTAAATTCAAGAAATAAATTTAATTTGATATTTAACAGCAGTTCTAGATCTTCAAATGCACATAAATTAGCTAATATAATTAACCATTGTCATATGAGCGACCAGAATTGGCAAATAAAGTTGTGCCTAACATTTGCTGTATGAATGACTCAATAGAAACAAATTAAAGGCTTGGTTCTTCTGCATGGATTTTTTTCTATTTTTTAGTTTTCCTGATCCTCTTTGAAATTTATTAACTCCTCTGCTAATGATAATTCTGTGTGTCGTCATATTGTTGTGTCTCCCCATTCCAAAGCCATTCTAGTTTACCTTAGGCTCATGGATGATGAGGAGGTTCTGAGTTTCAACCACAATATGGTTAGAGACCCATTATTTGTATTTTGTGGTTATGTAACTTCTATTTAAATGTCATTATATGGATATAATTATGTACCTATTATTGTATTAACATTTAGTGTCTGTATATCTGCTGCTTATGTACAGTTATATTTCTTTTGAAATATAAAACATCTTACATTTCATATTTGTTTATACTTAAATAAGAATAAAGTTAGTATTTTATAAATTTATATCTTTTCTCTAATTATTATTTGTTGCAGTTTGCATTATAACAGACTATTTAGATACAATATCTTTTGTAAATTTCAGTGTACTTAATATTGTCAATGAAAACATAAAAGCTGTGCTTTTGTTTTATACATAGAGAGGAAACAATGGTTATATAATATATTGTTAAGTACTTATTGTGTGTTAAGGATATGAATCAGAATGGTTTCCTCTATAAAGTTGATGTTATCGACATTTATAGAGAAATGATGTTAATGAAACATGACTTACCTCCTGAATAACAATTTAGTAAAATTTGTACTTGTTTAGCCCGTGGTCCTTTTGGTAAGGTATGATCGTTTTATGCTTTAATTTATATGTAAGTGTGTTTCATTTCATGTGGAGGCACTGGTATCTTAGAAGTATGCTTGTGTTAATAATTTTGGAATATATATTATCTAACCAGGCTTATCTCAGTTTTTGAACTAGAAATCAGCATCCGAAGGGATACATGCCTCTGACATGGGGGCACAAGTTACAAAACGCTCTGTGAACACACTGGACACTTGTCAGTCCAAGATGGCTGGGCCACACTGATAAAGCTGGACCTTCTGTGCATTCACTTATTTTTTGGCCCATGTTTCCAGGTTGATTCATGCATAAGTGACTGTACATTTGTGAATATTCCTTGAAGATGCTCCAAAATCTGGAGAAGATGCTGGCTCAACACCAAAATCTTATCAATTCTTCCTTGGTCCATTCCCAAAATGCCCTGAAAATTTCATGAGATTCCATTCATGATTGCATGAGTTATGTTGTGAACAAACACACGCACACATAAACACACACAATTGGGAATGAACATATACCCCTCCTGGTTGAGGCAGAAAAACTTTACACAAGTTAGATCTCCTTTACATATTGATTGACCTTGATCAGTGATCTATACTGATCACAGAGGTCAGTGATCACATGTGGGAATATCAGGTTGAATTGTTTCCATATTATGTTTGTAAACTTAATTATATCAATAGATAATGCCATTTCAAACCTTCCATATATCAACCAAAATTTTTATATTTCTAACAACGACTGTATATCTGTAAAACAAGAGAATATGCTTGGGTTGTAGTGATTATATGAAAAATTATTGTGATTTTAAACTATAGTATCATATCATGTTATAATAAATATATCATAATGTAATAATAATGTTTAAATTCATGATACTTTGTTCAGAATATCATATACAATACATGTAAGGTATAGTGGAGTATAGATTCAAGGCTTATTTTTCATCTGGTTCATACAGAAGGACAAACTTTATATACGGTATACATGACCACCCTGCTGTTGTTCAAATATTATATCTTAAACAGCTATATAATTCGGTTTATTAATGCTGCAGTTATACAATCAAATACCATTCAGCTCATCCCTAACCAGTTTTGTTTCATTTTACTTGCCTTAGTATATGATGCTGAGACATCATTGTTTATTGTTAGATGTCACTTTTTAGCGAACCTGTGAGCTTATTCGATGGCGCAGCGTCGTCCGTCCGTAGTCAGCCGTCTGCCGTCCGCCGTCCAGGGCTGGCTTTCTGCCGTCCATGGCTGTAAGTCAGAAACTGTCGGAGCTAGCAGCTCCAAATTACATGTAAGAATTCGTCACATGTTAAACTTGGTGCCCTGGAGCTTATTATTGGGTATCTGCATTAATTTAGATTTTATAGAGAAAAAGCTGAAAAACCTTTAAAAATTTTCTTCTCTGAAACTGTCCAGCCAAATTGTCCAATATTTCACAGAAATGATCCCTGGAACAATCTCTCTCAAGTTTGTTCAAATGGTTCCAGTTCGGAGATTTTTGGCCGAAATACAGGAGGTTGAACTTAGTCATCTGTCCAAAAAAGCACACTAAAATTAAAATCTCAGAAACGGCTAGAGCTATAATGACCAAATTTTATACCAATGTTTGTCACATATGTCATATCTGATTTTGAGGTATTGGTGGCGCCACCTACATTGATGTGTTTTTTACAAGCGAAAATGTAATTTTAAACTCTTCTAGCTTATACACTGATTTATGATGAAACTGTTCAGCTGATTGGTTTAAACTTTACAAGAATTATTCTATGGTAGGGTTCTACCAGTTTTATAAGAATAGATTGGGTAAATACAGTTTTAAAAAAGCATTGTAGCCAATTGAAAAAGGCTTTCTGTATTTGAAAACAGATTTGACTTCATGCAGCCAAGTCAATAGGTCACTCAGTACAAACAGGTGGGGTCCAGACATCACCATGGCAACTGACCTGGCTCCGGGAGGGGGGGTGTCGAGACAATGTGTCTAGACGTCTAGACACAGCGTCTAGACGTCTGGACAATGTTTAGATGCAGAATTCCCAGATTATTGGAACTATATCTTTCAACTGTTTGAAAAAACTTGGTTTGCATATTAAGCGAATCGGGTTCATCATCAGGTCACATGTGAACTGCTGCGCCTTCATTTTTGGTTGACCTCTGACCTTTCCTTGCTGCCCAGTGTCTGTTTCCACACATAAACCCACATATCTCGGGAACCATTTGACCGCTCAGGCTAAAAATTTTGCACAAATGTAGCCCTTTGATAGCTTTATAACGTACACTATAACATACACTAAAAATGGTGGCGCCACCTGCAACCATTTTTGCACAGCATCCATCTGTTCATCTGCCTTGGGATAATATTACTCATATCTCAGCAGTGGTTTGACTTATCCACATGAAATTTTGCAGGTTTATACATCCTGGACAGCTTTCTCGATTTTATGACAGGTGGCGCCATCTACATTGACATTTACTCTGTAGACATCCAAGCTCATATCTTGGGAACTGTTTAACCGATTGGGCCAAAATTTTGCATGTGTATAGATCTTATATAACTCTTCATCATAGGCAAAACTGGTGGTGCCACCTGCAACCACTTATGCACAGCATCCATCTGTTCATCTAACTTTGGATAAAATCACTCATATCTCAGCAGTGGTTTGACTTATCCACCTGAAATTTTGCAGTTTTATACATCCTGGACAGGTTTCTCGATTTTATGACAGGTGTCACCACCTACATTCACATTTACTCTGCAGACATCCAAGCTCATATCTCGGGAACCGTTTGACCGATTAGGCCAAAAATTTTGCATGTGTATAGATCTCACATAGCTCTTCATTATAGGCAAAACTGGTGCCACCTGCAACCATTTATGCACAGCGTCCGTCTGTTCATCTGCCTTATGTTAAAATCACTCATATCTCAGCAGTGGTTTGACTTTTCCACTTGAAATTTTGCAGGTATTTTACATGCTTGACAGCTTTCTCGATTTTATGACAGGTGGCGCCACCTACATTCACGTTTACTCTGCAGACATCCAAGCTCATATCTCGGGAACCGTTTGACCGATTGGGCCAAAATTTTGCTTGTTTATAGATCTCACATAGCTCTTTATCATAGGCCAATCTGGTGGTGCTATCTGCAACCACTTATGCACAGCGTCCTTCTGTTCATCTGCCTTGGGATAAAATCGCTCATATCTCAGCAGTGGTTTGACTTATCCACCTGAAATTTTGCAGGTTTATACATCCTGGACAGGTTTCTCGATTTTATGACAGGTGGCGCCACCTACATTCACATTTACTCTGCAGACATCCAAGCTCATATCTCAGGGAACCGTTTGACCGATTAGGCCAAAATTTTGCATGTGTATAGATCTCACATAGCTCTTCATCATAGGCATTACTGGTGGTACCACCTGCAACCATTTATGCACAGCATCCATCTGTTCATCTGCCTTAGGTTAAAATCACTCCTATCTCAGCAATGGTTTGACTTATCCACCTGAAATTTTGCAGGTATTTTACATCCTTGACAGCTTTCTCGATTTTATGACAGGTGTCGCCACCTACAGTCACATTTACTCTGCAGACATCCAAGCTCATATCTTGGGAACTGTTTGACCGATTAGGCCAAAATTTTGCATGTGTATAGATCTCACATAGCTCTTCATTATAGGCAAAACTGGTGGCGCCACCTGCAACCATTTATGCACAGCGTCCGTCTGTTCATCTGCCTTAGGTTAAAATCACTCATATCTCAGCAGTGGTTTGACTTTTCCACTTGAAATTTTGCAGGTATTTTACATCCTTGACACCTTTCTCGATTTTATGACAGGTGGCGCCACCTACATTCATGTTTACTCTGCAGACATCCAAGCTCATATCTTGGGAACCGTTTGACCGATTGGGCCAAAGTTTTGCATGTGTATAGATCTCACATAGCTCTTCATCATAGGCAAAACTGGTGGTGCCACCTGCAACCACTTATGCACAGCGTCCATCTGTTCATCTGCCTTGGGATAAAATCGCTCATATCTCAGCAGTGGTTTGACTTATCCACCTGAAATTTTGCAGGTTTATACATCCTGGACAGGTTTCTCGATTTTATGACAGGTGGCGCCACCTACATTTACATTTACTCTGCAGACATCCAAACTCATATCTCAGGGAACCGTTTGACCGATTAGGCCAAAATTTTGCATGTGTATAGATCTCACATAGCTCTTCATCATAGGCATTACTGGTGGTACCACCTGCAACCATTTATGCACAGCATCCATCTGTTCATCTGCCTTAGGTTAAAATCACTCCTATCTCAGCAGTGGTTTGACTTATCCACCTGAAATTTTTTGCAGGTATTTTACATGCTTGACAGCTTTCTCGATTTTATGACAGGTGTCGCCACCTACAGTCACATTTACTCTGCAGACATCCAAGCTCATATCTTGGGAACCGTTTGACCGATTAGGCCAAAATTTTGCATGTGTATAGATCTCACATAGCTCTTCATTATAGGCAAAACTGGTGGCGCCACCTGCAACCATTTATGCACAGCGTCTGTCTGTTCATCTGCCTTAGGTTAAAATCACTCATATCTCAGCAGTGGTTTGACTTTTCCACTTGAAATTTTGCAGGTATTTTACATGCTTGATACCTTTCTCGATTTTATGACAGGTGGCGCCGCCTACATTCACATTTACTCTGCAGACATCCAAGCTCATATCTTGGGAACCGTTTGACCGATTAGGCCAAAATTTTGCATGTGTATAGATCGCACATAGCTCTTCATTATAGGCAAATCTGGTGGCGCCACCTGCAACCACTTATGCACAGCATCCATCTGTTGATCTGCCTTGGGATAAAATCACTTATATCTCGGCAGTGGTTTGACTTATCCACCTGAAATTTTGCAGGTTTATACATCCTGGACAATTTTCTCAATTTTATGACAGGTGGCACCACCTACATTCACGTTTAAGCTGCAGACATCCATGCTAATATACAACACACCACGCTCTATTCCCCTTCCCACTTATCCATGCTTCACTTCACCCGTCCCACTCAGATTTCTGCGGATACACATAATGGCTTGTCGACTACCCTTATTCTGGTTTTAAAATGTCCTAGTCCGAAACTTGCAGGTCAGAAACGTCCATTTTGCTGAAATCATAATTACTAAGGTAGATATGCAGGACTTAGAAGGATCAATATTAAATTTTAAAAATAAACCTCCATTCATACTCCTAAACTTTGCACAGGTTCGTATTAGGCCTGTAGGCCTTGTTTTCAGATCAAATGTCATCAAATGTATCAATACAAGGACTTCTGACAGGGTTTGCATTTGACCCAGGTAAAACGTATTTTACCCAACCCAGTGGTTCAGCTTGGGTTAAAAGTGTTTATCCAGGTTTTACCTGTGTTTTACCCAGGGTTTTGCCTAGCATATTGCTTATTCTTTTCCCCATATTATTTGCTTTTATCAAGCAGACCCCAAGTTTAATTTCTTTATGATGGGTCAGTAGGAGTTACATACACATTTTATAAATAATGGTTGCAAGCCAGGTGGCTCTGACCACATCAGCCATGTCTTAAAGAAGCCATTTACCACTCACACTTTAACTCAGATACATGGTTAATACCTTGGTAAAACCTATTTTACCCAGCCTAGGCTAAAACCCAGGTGTTGGGTAAAACCTGTGAACCCAGACATCTGATGAATTTAAAATGAATATTGATTTTGCACTGAGATGTATTGATGCATCAGTGATTACAGCCTTAAAATTTAACCTAAAAACCTCATATTGTATTGTATTAACTCCATTTATGACAGATATTACTGGTAAGGTGAGAATCTGGGACACGACCCAGAAGGAGCACATACTGAAGAATGAATTCCAACCAATCGGAGGCTGCATCAAAGACATCGCCTTCACAGGGGATAGTCAGAGGATGGCCGTGGTCGGTGAAGGGCGTGAAAAGTAAGTATGATGGAGATTGGTGATGGGACAATCATCCCGTTTTATTGAAAGTGGGTCACTCTTCTTTAGGTTTCAAGGACTCAATTACCAAAGAAAACCTCTGATTAGATCACAAGTTTTGAATGAGAAGGTTACCCAAACTGATAGTAAAAAATTCCCCAACGTAAGACATTTTTTACATTCTCCATTTTACCAAGCAGTTAACTTGAAAATGAGCTTGAAATTACCACAGTTTTAAATTAGGTTTACTTGTACATATTTAAAGAGGCAAAATATGGATCATTAAATGTTGAAAAGCTCCCAAAAATTTCTTGTTTCATGGATAATTGAATATTCAGCTGAACTGATTATAAAGATTCCATTAATTGAATAGTTTGCTTGAAATGATGATTGGTTATGAAGTAGAAACTGACTCTTACCATAAGAGAAAATACCAGTACTAGTCCTTGTGCTGGTCGTGTGCACAATGAGTTGACTGAGCAAATTGCTTCACATGTGATTACCAACCATGTAAAAAGTGGCTTGCTGTGTTATGAACAGAACACTATCAGACTTGTGCTGGTGTTAGTCTCAGCATTTTGACTTCCAACATCAGAGATGTAAAATTGTAACTAATATTAAACCAGTTTCTGTTCAATTTCCTAGATGTTTCTGTATATTAGCATGAACACAAAAATTATTTTTTATTGTTGGGTTCTCTCTTGCATACCATTAGTTTATAATAATAATATAATAATAATATTATTGTTATTTTGATTATTATGACAGGTTTGGCCATGTTTTTATGATGGAGACGGGGACGTCAGTGGGTGAGATTATGGGTCACAGCAAGTACATCAACTCCGTAGACTTCAAGGCATCCCGTCCATTCCGTTTAGTCACCGCAAGCGAGGATAACTCCTGTGTTTTCTATGAAGGGCCACCATTCAAATTTAAACACTCTCTCAAGGTAAGTTTACTATTAGGTAATATACAAAACACGCAACAATTAAATTATTGCCATTAAAAAATGGGCTAAATGTACCCCAAGTGGTAGTAAATGATTTTTATAAGCCTGTCTATGACTGTATGTATGTAGAGTCCGTCCGTTAACTTTTTGTATCCCTGTGATAACTAACTGGGGCTTTGATGGATGTTCACAAAACTCACCATAGCTACTTACCAATAGATTATCTCACCTAAGTTTGATTTCCAGCAAAATCCAAGCATATTTAATGAGGTCAGAGGTCACCATGCTCCGGAGGCACCATGGTGACTTATCAAATATCCTGTGGATTTTCATGAAATTCATTAAACAAATTTACCAATAGAGGTTCTCACCTCAATTAAATTCTAAGCAAAATTCATGCATATATCATGTGGTCAGAGGTCACAAGGTTGCTTTGTAAAGGCCAGTTAGTGGTGTCTTCATGACAAAGGAACAAGGTATATAATGGATATTGATAAACTCAATAGAAATATTAATCAGTATATAATATCTAAACTATAAGTTCTATTTCCAGCTTAATCCATGCATATTTAATGAGGTCAGAGGTCCCCTCACTTTGTTGGGATCACTCTGACTGGCCAAAAATCTGGTGCATTTTCATATGACTCATGATGATTAAAAACCAATAGTTTCTCACCTGAATTACATTCTCAGCAAATTCAGACATATTGAATGAGGTCAGAGGTCACAAAATTATATGCAACCACCATATTATGCACCATTGTGCTCTTTTTCAGTTTGTTTTAGATGATGAACTTGGCCTTCCCATAAAACTTCATTGTTGATCTGACTTTGAAACATGTTAAGTAAAAAAAGTCCTGTGAACAAGTGACTACAAATTTTCAGAGGATCAGATGACTGTGAGGTTATCTATGTTATGTCTTTCATCAGTATCACATGAGGTGTCACCTGGCTGTGAGGTTATCTTTGTTATCTCTGTTTTGTCTAGGTTTGTCCAGGCTGTTAGGTTATCTATGTTATCTCTTTCATCAGGATCACGACATGTTTGTCCAGGCTATAAGGTTCTGTATGTTATCTCTGTTTTGTCAGGATCACACCACGTTTGTCCAGACTGTGAGGTTATCTATGTTATCTCTGTTTTGTCAGGATCACACAAGGTTTGTCCAGCCTGTGAGGCTATTTGTTATCTCTGTTTTGTCAGGATCACACCAGGTTTGTCCAGACTGTGAGGTTATCTATGTTATCTCTGTTTTGTCAGGATCGCACAAGGTTTGTCCAGCCTGTGAGGCTATCTATGTTATCACTGTTTGATCAGGATTGCACAAGGATTGTCCAGGCTGTGAGGTTATCTATGTAATCTCTGTTTGATCAGGATTACACAATGATTGTCCAGGCTGCGAGGTTATCTCTGTTAGATCAGGATCACACCAGGTTTGTCCAGGCTGTGAGGTTATCTATGTAATCTCTGTTTGATCAGGATCACACCAAGTTTTTTCCAGGCTGTGAGGTTATCTATGTTTTCTCTGTTTTGTCAGGATTACACCAGGTTTGTCCAGGCTGTGAGGTTATCTACGTTATATATGTTATCTATGTTTTACCAGGATCACACCAGATTTGTCCAGGCTGTGAGGTACTCCCCGGATGGTGAAATCTTTATATCTGGAGGTTCAGATGGTAAGGTCAGTGTCACCAGTTTATGATTTATAATTTTAATTCATTGTAAACTTTCTCATCATTTCAAATTTACAGATCATAGGCTCCTGTTGACTGTAGAAAAATAAAGGAAATACAAATTAACACATCTGCCTCTATTTAAGATTATTTTGTTTCTGTGTGAAATTAAAAGGAAGTAACTAACAGTTATGGTTAAAAATGTATGTATTTTATGTTTTCTATGACCTGTACATTATAAATTGTTACTCTTGGTAGAGCTTGCCAGCCATACATCATAGGTTACTAATTTTTTTAGAACTATTCAGCAGTTCTTTAATCAGTATTAAATAAATGCATGCATTTGACATACTCATGGATCTTGCATCCTATTTTCCTACTAAGGCATTCATGTACAGTGGGAAAGAAGGTAAACTTTTGGGAGAACTTGGGTCACCAGCACACAAAGGAGGAATATATGCTGTGAGTTATTTTCTGGACACATTTTGTAAAATGTTTTATGCTGTGAGTTATTTTCTACACACATTTTGTATAATGTTTTATAACATCAGGAATACATACTGTGAGTAATTTTCTGTACACATGTATTAAAATGTTTTATGACATCATTTGCCTTGGATTGAGTTAATTGATCGAGCTGAGTGGCAGAAAACAAAATAAATAACTTTTACAGCTGAGAAGTATATTGAGAGAATGAAATTTTGATAAGTACTTTACAGATATATCATATTCTCATGTGATCATCATAATATGTGTACTGTGAAAATAGACCATTCTGGAAGGTCAGAACAGCATAAAGCCAAAGATGTAAGCGTGCAGCAGCCCAGGTGTGACAGCTATATACATACATATGTGTGTGTGTGTATATAATATATATGTAATATTAATAGTTAATATACTTATAAAGAACATCATCCATTTAGAAACAGCATAGATCAGTTGTCAGTTTCATATTTAAGCCTTTTTAAAAATCATTGGATGCTGTTTTCCTTTCCAGTTGAGCTTCAGTCCTGACAGTAAGCGTCTGCTGACAGTATCTGGAGACAAGACTGCTAAAGTGTGGGACATCGCTGCTGGTCAGGTGGTCAAGTAAGTCACCTCACACTGCAAACTGTGTTAATTGAAAATATTTTTTATTAATGTCAGTACACTTCCTTAACAAACAGTAGACAATCAGTTTGTGAGAAGGGCTGTTGTTTCTAACAAAAGATTGTGGCAAGAAATTGCAGAAATAGATCTCGTAATGTTAGGCCTGCTTAATAATTGTCAGTGAATACAACATGTGATCTATACAGAGAAATAAAACTGTAATATTAATGGACACATGTTGCATTGATGTTATTTCATTAACAGTACAACATAGTGCCAAACTATATAAAATAGTGGTACAGTGTAAACCCACGATTCTGACTTGTGACATCCGGGTTTTGGTGTGTACCCAAATTTCGGCCCAAATAAACTGTTTAGAGAAAGAAGGAGAAATAAACCTGTCAGGGTTTGATTAGTGCACGGGATGCGTCATGAAAGCACCTCAAAGACCGCAACCCAGGGAGAATCTGTCTGGAGAGAGTATGGTTGCTAGGGGACATGTATCAGCAAAGTATGATTTAAAGTGTAAAAACACTTTTTTGGACCACGCCTAAATGCTCAAATTGATGTAGGACAAGGGTTTTATTATGGTAGCAGGGATCAAAATGTTTTGAAATTTGTGGTGGTCTTATATTAAGACCTAAAATTCCTCGCATATTTGAGGTCTAGAGGTTGTCTTATTTTTTTTTATATTATATCTCCATTTCTTATAAATACACATTAAAACATTAGAGCTGAGAATCCTTGTTTATGCATGAAGCATTTATGCCATGTCCATTTCTGTTCAAAGTCAAGTGATTTGAACAATCATTCAAGAAGTAACATTTTTTTTTAGTTTTTGTTTTATTTAATACATCAAGTAATATTGTTTACTTTATTATTTTCAAATACATATCTCTTCTGTTATTTTATAATAGAAATGGTTGGGAACATTATCTTTATTGCATGTCCAAGGTCTAGTGGAACAAGATCAGTGGAATTTGTTTCCTATCAGTTTTCCGGGCTGAACATGTGGTCTATGGTGCCTGCATTAATATTTACATACTTTTTTAATTACAGTGAGTACACGTTTGGTACGACTGTGGATGACATGCAGGTAGGATGTCTGTGGCAGAATGAATTCCTCCTTAGTGTGTCTCTGTCCGGTCACATCAACTACCTGGATCCGAACACTGCAGGCAAACCGTGGCGCACCCTGGTGGTAAGTTTTTGTAATGTCTGATGGCAAAGGTGAATGGTACACAGTAAAGGGTTCATGTACTTAAAAGCTCAACCATAAAAGCAAAAGTTTAGATATTGATTCACATTTATGTGCTCATAATTGTATTCTAATGTCAGCTGTACTGTTATTATTCAATTAACACCAGAATAACCACATCATCAATATTCTACCACATGCTGACTATCTGAATAACAGAAATTCGATGTCAGGCAGACAGTGTCTTGTAATATATTTATCCCTATATCTTTTAACCTACTTAACTGATGCTGATATTTGGTAGAATTTCAGAACACTGTCTTGCCTATTTGTATAAAAATAACAATAAAAGTACTAATTTAGATTACTGCTGTAATGCTGTTTCCCCTGTTTTAATGGGTACTAGACCTCATCCAGTTGATCAGTCTTTGTGAATATTTTATTATTCTGTAAACTGCCAATTAAGTCACAGGGGTAAAAATTTTATAATTTTCATTTTATTTTGACTTCCTGGATGTCCTTAAAATAAATGATGTTCTGTCCTAAGCAGTCCCTTGGTACTAATTGTTTGCTTCAAATCAGGTCATAAATACAGGGATCAATGTTGTGAACTTCATTGTTTGTATGCATTAAGAGAACTTATGAAACTTTTCTGTTGTATTTAGGGACACAACAGGCCTGTGGCTACAATGTGTGCTAGTGGTGACAACATCTACACTGGAGGCTCTGATGGCAAGATATGTATCCTTTGACATACATCCTGTAGGCCTGTAACAATACATTATCTGACTATACGATAGGTGTTATGACACTTTGCTCACATTATTATACATGATACTACCCATACATGATACATCATGATTTAGATTCAAAGCAGAATAACCCTTTGATGTGGATTAACTTGCTCTCATAAAGTTCATTTCCAAACCATAAATAAAATTGATTTTTAAATTACTATCTGGTGGGAAGGCTTAACCCAACAGATGTGCATCAGTCACAAAAAAGCAAGTTTGGGGTGGGGGTCGGGGGTTCCTAAGTGTTATAACCAAGTTATAGTGAATATTTCACACTTGGAACTCACAGATGTTTGCAGGCCTGGGTGATACCACAAGATGAAATAGAGTTCTGCAGATGTACATAAAAAGTGGGCTAGATAAGAAACCATTCAGAAATGGAGGTAGTTACGGTCACAAAATAAACATTTAAAAACCAAAGATTTTTTAGCATCCTTAACCAGACCAGGTGCTTGGAACAGCCAGACCGGTGAGGGGAATGTGATAAGTGGTAAAGGTCACACCAACCAGGTGCAGGGGTCAGCTGCATGTGACAACAACCTGGTCACGTGTGGTCTGGATGATACAGTTATATTCACTGATACAAGCTCCATGCAGTATGGGTAGGTGTTTTCTTATTATGTGTCCAGTAAAACCTGAATATTACCTAAAAAAATTGGTTGCATTTTAGACATGGTTGTGTAAATAAGGTCTGATATAAACTATTTATTATAAAGAGCAACAAAAGAATTGGGACTGTGAAAAACTGGTTGTTATTTTGAGGTTGTCATTAAAATGAGGTGGTCATTAGGTGAGTGTTACTGTATATAATGTGTGTGTATGTGCAAGATAATACAGAAGATTGATATCATATTTTATGGACAATGCTTGATGATAATGTAGTGTACACAGAAAAAATTCCAGAAAAAAAAAGTTTGAAATATTATGAGTCACTGATTTACTCGGTTTACTTTTAGGTTGTTCATTGAGATTAAGAAAGTCTACAGGACCTGCAAGACTGGAAATAGAATAAACCAACTGTAAAAATTGTGCTTGAATCTTTGAGTATGGCCTAGAGTTACTACAATTTGTGTGGATTTCCTACAATTTGTCACACTACTAGTGGGAATTAGTAGAAAACATAGTATGTGAGGTATTCCATGAAAAGGATTGTAGAAATAGAAAATTTGCCAGGTTTTGTCAAATATTGATGCATCAGGGATATATTAAGCAATTCTAGGAAATCACAGATAATTCTAGGAAAGCACATATATGTAGTGTTACAGAAAATCATCCATGACCACAGACAGTGGTTCATCATTGTAAATGACATCACAAAACAAACAAACATTCACAGGGAATAATTATATGATTGGGGTGGGGATTCTGCACTGTGATATGCCAGAAAATTTTGTTCACAACTGTCTCAGCAAGCAAAGGAGATCATCACAGAATGGGAAATCATAGAAAATCTTATGAAATAATCAGAGGCCTGCTTAAGTATAAACTGGATTTTGCTGGTGGACTAATTTCGTTCAAAGCCATCCAGTGTTGCACAATTATGAAAGTTATCTGGATTATGAATCTGATTATTCTGTCTGCAGTAGGCCATTACTCTACATTAATTGTCCTCTGCCATTGCCGAAAGCCACCAACTCAAAATTTTATGAGGGACAGCAACCAAACTTGCAGCATTGATGCACCTCATGAAGGGCTAGGTCAAGTTTGAACATGGATGACCTTGACACAGTTTTCAAGGTCACAGTGGCGATAATGCTAAAATGATGTAAACACAATAACTTGAAAAGAATTTTAGGTGCATTCACCAAACTTGTAGCATTGATGCAGCTCATGAAAGGCTAGCTCAAGTTTGAATATGGTCAACCTTGGAGCACTTTTTAAGGTCACAGCAGCCTTAGTGCTTAAATTATGTTAATGCTATAACCTGAGAAGAAGTTGAGGCACAGTCACCAAACTAGCAGAAGGGACATATCTCATGAAGGGCTAGGTCAAGTTCGAATGTGGATGACCTTGAGTAATGCCTAATGGGCTTATAGTGTACACAGTAAATGGGCTCATAGTGTGTACTGGCAGATCCATATGTAGCTTGAATTAGTCCAGTTTCAGGCTGCTAATCAGTGATGGCCCTTTATTGTTACCCTTTGATTCTATCCTGCCTGTCAAAATTATAGTTTGACTGCAAGTTTAGATTCCCTATTGATAGCAAACAAAATCTAAATGGCAGGAGAAGTAAATGAATAATTTGACAACACACCTCGGTGAATGGTTTAAAATTATTTTGTACTATTGTAGTGAGAAAGTTAGTATGGATTCACAGCCCAGGGGTGTGGCAGCTGCTTCAGGTGGCTTGGCTGTGATACCCTGCTTGAAAGAGGTAGGTTCTGTTTTACACACACACACACAGATATATATATATATATATATATATATATATATATATATATATATATATATATATACAATGTCACCCCTAACTTAACGTGAAAACTTTACAACGGATATATTCTATAAAACCATACGATGGGTTTACGCTCGCCACTTGATTTCACTCATCAAGAAATTAGATCCCGGTCATTACAGGTGACATTTCCAGGTTCTTTTAAGGACGTGTATTAAAATACCAGACAATCATACACCCAGATCAATAGAAACTATGAGACATCAGGTTAAATTCACAAATATAATTCAAGACAATACTTACAGAGACACAGGTGTGAGTGTGTGCGTTGATGTGTCAATACAACAGTTCTTCACCTTAAAATTACAGGATATTTACTGAGTCCATGGTTTGTATAAAAAACAATAAAGTCCAGTTCCTTCAGAGATCTCTGGTTACTGTTTTGTGTAGAATCTAGCGTATGGTTAGCACCATATAGATCTAGTCTTTCTGAGTTTAGCGATCTTCAACTGATCTTGCTTGTCAGCGACCCGGGTAGGTTTACGTTCACATGGATGCAATAGCGCTCTTTGTTTACATAGAGCTTAGAGTCCTTGACCTTGCTCGTGTAGTAATGGTTTCACGGCTTACGGCGGTTATGTATTTAGGTCAAGCTGAACTAGGCCGGCAGGTGACGAGCGCTCTATCACTTTATCGCCAATACGAAGCTCTGTCGGCAGCACGGCTGAGTTCTCATGAGCTGGGTCTTTGCCTCATGTAGAAGCTTGCTTCTATGCCGTTCCTGGCGTTTCAATGTTCGTGCGTGCGTGCTGCCACCTCAAGCTTCAAGACCCAACTCAACCAACGATCAGCGTCTCTTCTTGAAGTCTGACGTCACAATCGCCTGTTCACTGTGTACGGCAATCTGGTTCTCTGATTGGCTTATTTCTCAAGTGTCCCATATAAGGATATATGTGACCTAGTTTGACTGTTAGCGTCACCATGGCGACCCACATACCAAAAATGTAATAATACACACGAAGCGTGACACGGATAAATCAGCTGATAGCCGATGGGATTTCATACAAGAATACACAATATATATATATACAATCAAGACCTGTCAACGCTTTAGGATGACGTTTCACGTCAATATCAATAGAGAACAGACTTCGTTAAACTATGATACAAAACACCGTACATATTGTCACCTATTGTCTGGTGACATCACCCCCTCCTTTTAAAGAAAATACACGGTATTTTCTCGATACATCGTATCGTTCTATCTCACAGGGTCCAGCTAAACATATTTACATATAGCAATACATAAAAGTCATGTAACAAGTTGTCATTAGTACATGCCCACGGTCTATGACACAGGGCAAAATCCTGTACATGTTTAGACTTACCTGGCTAGACATTAAGCTCATTACATCCTAACACTCAGGCAGTCTGCTAAGAAAATCAGGTCCATGGTTTAGTTTACCTGACACTGCTTCAATATCAAATCTAAACTCTTGTAGACCCAGTGCCCATCTCATTACTCTCTTATTAGCACATTTTGATTTGCTAATACACTTTAATGGTTTGTGGTCGGTCTGAATGGTGAACGGTCTACAAGCCAGGTACATCTCAAATTTCTGTACAGACCATACAATTGCTAATGACTCTTTCTCGATGGTGGAGTAATTTCTCTCCCTGGGCAATAGTTTACGACTGGCATAAGCTACTGGGTGCATGATCCCCTCGTGTCTTTGCATCAGGATACAGCCAATACCCACATCAGATGCATCACATTTCAAATAAAATCGTTTACTGAAATCAGGTAGCTTCAGTATGGGAGGGTCTGACAGTTTAGCCTTTAGAGAACAGTACGCGTTCTCGTGTACGGGTTTCCAGTCTAGTTTGTTAGGTTGACCTTTACGCGTTAGATCAGTCAAGGGCACCGCTATTTCCGCATAGTTTGGCACGAATTTTCGGTAGTACCCTGTAAGACCTAGGAATGCTCGCAAAGCCTTCTTTGTCTTAGGTCTATCAGTGCTCTGTATTCTCTTGAGCAAAACTGGATTAGAGGCCAAGTTGCCCGTGCCTACAAGGTGTCCCAAAAACTCTAGGCTCTGGTAGCCTATGAAGGTTTTAGCTGGTTTAGCTGCTAAGTTTGCACATTCTAGTCTAACTAGCACTTCTCTAAGAGTTCTTAAGTGCTCGTCCCAAGTCTCTGCGTGTATTAACACGTCATCTACATAACATACTACATTCGGCATGTCGCTGAACATTTTCCGCATCATGCGGGTGAAAACCGCTCCGGCAGTTACCAGGCCGAATGGCATAACCCTAAATTGGTAATGGCCATCGGTTGTAACAAAGGCCGTCTTATCCCTGGATTCCTCAGAAACAGGGATCTGCCAGTAACCTTTCGTCAGGTCAAGCTTTGTAAAATACTGGCTTTTCGCGACTTCGACAAAAAGTGTTTCTGGATCCGGCATGGGTTCAGGATCGAACACGACTGATTGGTTCAGCTTTCGGTAGTCTATCACGAATTTAGTCTTACCGTCAGGTTTCCTAAGCAGGATACAGGGGGACGCATAGCTAGAATCTGACTGTTCAATAATGCCTAAGTTTAACATTTCCTGGATTTCTGTTCGCATTGTCTCTCGCAGTTCAAAAGGCACCCTATAGGGCCTAGTTTTTACAGGTACATCAGATGAGAGTTTAATGCTACATTCTACAACATTGGTAAGCTTGGGTACATCTGTGAATACATCCCCATATTGCCTAAGCAGACTGAGTATTTCACGGCGCTGACACTTGCCTAGGTCAGCATTTACCTGAACATCTCGCTCAGTCTGGCGGCGCGCATACGACGGTAACGACATGTGGGCATCCTCATCAATCCCTTCTGGGTTTAACTCTCCGAACACGGGAGGCTCTGTTTCCCCGTCTACACCGTCAGGATCATGTATAGAATCAGGTGCGCCCTTGGCTACCGCTGCCAGAATATGCTGGGGCTCGTTTCTAGCATGGTACCGTTTCAGCATATTCACGTGGAAGGTTTTAACCTTATCGCCAATCTTAATCCGATAGTCTAAGTCCCCAACCCTGTTTACAATAGTATAGGGGCCTTTCCACTGTACCATTAATTTGTTCCGCTCCGTCAGGAGTAACAACAAAACTTCGTCTCCGGCCTCAAACCTGCGCGTGCATTTACCTCTATCATATAACAGTTTGTGTCTGTTCGCTGATTTGTTCAACGCCTCTCTAGCTAACGCGCATGTGTCGCTTAGTTTGTCTTGTAGGTCCAGGACGTATTGGTACGTGGTTTTAGTCTCGACGCTAGTATCTCGCTTGGTCCACAGATCCCTTAGAATCCGCATCGGTCCTCTAACGATCCTACCATAGAGCAACTCAAAGGGTGAGAACCCTGTGCTCTCATGTGGCGCTTCTCGGTACACAAAAAGCACGGCGCTGAGGTACCGATCCCAATCTCGCGGTCTTTCCTCGCACATCCGTTTCAACATTAACTTTAACGTTCCATTGAATCTCTCCACCATTCCGTTGCACATAGGATGGTAAGGAGTAGTGGTGAGCTGTCTTACAGACAAAACACGGCTAACTTCTCGCATGAGGTCTGACGTAAATTGTGTTCCCATGTCAGTAAGCACCTCTGACGGCACTCCTAACCGCGCATAAATATCAACTAGCGCATCAGCCACAGAGACTGTATCTATGTTCTTTAAAGCAACAGCCTCCGGATATCTAGTGGCATAATCCATAACGGTCAGAATATACCTGTGACCTCTCTCAGACGCTGGATGGATCGGCCCAACCAGATCCATCGAAATTCTACGCCAGGGCTCATCAATTAATGGCATCTGGCCTAACGTAGCTCCAGGCACCTTGCCTTTCGGTATGGTTTTCTGGCAAATGGGACAGGACTTGCAAAACTCAGCAATGTCATTATACATCCCTTTCCAGAAAAACTGAGTTCTCACGCGGTCGTGCGTTTTGCCTATGCCCTGATGGCCCGCCATAACCGCTTCGTGGCCCATCCTCATTACGTCGTACCGTAACGTCTGAGGTACCACCACTCGAGATCCATCTTGATCTCCCCGTTTATCACTCACAACCCGAACTAAATATCCGTCCTCAATTCTAAATGGACTATCATTTCTAGCCTCTCTAGCTAGCCTCCAATACGGCGCTAAAGACCCATCCTCCTCCTGCGCCTTCAAAAATTCGGCCGGACTCACATCGGCAACTGGGCTTGCAACATTCAAGCTACGCGTCGGTATCTGTTTCTCTCGTGTAGCGCTCCGTGTCTCCACCGCGGACGACACCTCCTTTTGTGACTCTACACCGTCACACACTATGCCTGAGGACCGCTCAGACTTCCATGTCGGGTCCGGATCATACGGATCACGCGCTCCCGCTACGTTACCTAGCGCTAAATCACATACAGCATCCCCGACCACCATTGCCTCGACAGTACCGACAAAGTACGCACAGTCCACATTAATCCTAGCCGTAGGAAATTGTCTTACAGACCCGTCGAACAACCTACACTCGACCTGGAGTCCGGTGAACTGATTCGGCTCCACGTACGACTCACGTATTCCTGCCGAGGAACATCCCGAATCCCGCAGCACCCTCGCTGACTTACCATTCACCAGCCCTTCACACACAGGTAACGAGATTCCGCCTTCTGTCTGGGCAGCAAATCCTAACGACTGACTCGGACTCTCTACTTCCGGTTTCACCGCACCGACTGTCTCCGTTTCCGCCTCGACTACTGCCATTGACATAGTCTCCGGTTTCTGTTTTGGGTTATACGGGGGGCTAAAATTAGTCCTATACCTCTGCTGATCGCCAGCAGCACGCCCTACTTGAGGGGAAGACCTAGGCCTCGACCGGGCACTAGTCTTACATTCCCGCGCCTTATGTCCCAGTTCATTACATAAATAACATCTGATGCCTCCTGATGGCTTAAATGTCTGACCGTCCGGACTGCGCTCAACCTCTCGCTTCTCTCTAGGCTGAGATACCGGTTGCGCTGGACGCGGCACATTATTGCCATAACGAGGACCTGCTGTAAGGCTGTGTACACCGTGAGCCTCCGTATAACTCTCGGCTAAGTCTACCATACTATCAAAGTCACGACACCGTCTCTCTTTCAAAAACATAGAGAGATCCCTACTACAGCAGTTTACAAACTGCTCACACATCAACAGGTTAACTACCCCGTCGTAGTCACCTCCGACCCCTGCCATCCCTATCCAATGGTCTAGGTATCCACTCAGTCTCACCGCAAACTGACTCGGCGTTTCGCCTCGCTCAGGCCTACAAGTCCGAAACTTGTGTCGATAACCCTCTTCGGTCATTTGGTATCGCTTTAACAAGGCTATCTTTAACTTATCGTAATCCATGGCCTCACTAACCGATAACTGTGTGTAAGTCCCTAGCGCCTTACCCCGCAGTAACGGACTCAGGTGTAACGCCCAATTCTCCCTATCATAGCCTTGACATACAGCTAATCGTTCAAATCGCTCAAGAAACGCATCTAGCTGATCGTGAGCCTCATCAAAAGGTGGAAGCTGGATTTTCGGGAATACATCCCTACTTCTCTCTTCTTTAACCCCAGAGTCAGACTTTAACCTTAGAACCTCTAATTCGTGGGCTCTAGCCTCTCGCTCACGCTCTAATTCCCGCTGTTCCTTCTCTATTTCACGTTGCCTAGCTCTTTCCTCATGTTCCTCATCCGCACGCCGTCTAGCCTCAACATAATCTTGTAAAGCCTGGTCCTTAAGCCCCAAGGCCTGTCCGCATCTAACAAGTGACTCTAACGTTTCCATGGTAACGCTCTAACCTAGTAAGATTCCAGTATCTAGTAATATCCGCTCTTAAAAATCCGTAAATACGTACTGTTAAAGCCAACCTAACGAACCGGCGGTATCCGTACAATAACACTACGGTAGCTCTACGCATCAAAATCTACTTATACGGACGGACGGACGGAAGGTCGGACGAAGGGTCAGACGGATGGACGGATGGATATCAAGATATCAATAAACACCATGCACCTATGATTACCATGCCAATCGGGAGGGGTAAACTTACCTGTCAAGAGACCCTACCACGTGACCAATCACAAACTAGTGTAGAAAAAATTATACCAGGGCGTATCTAACAGCATCAAAAATTTTCACTCTAATCTGGGTTTATATCAACCCAATAATGATGTCCAGGTATCACTGAACTAGCATTACTCACAACACATGCATGTGTTCTAGCCAAATCTACAAGGTATATGCCGATCTTGAAACAATGTTGTGCTTCAGGTAATATTCTCACTGAATAAATATTAACTCCTAACAGTGGGGTAATTTCATTGTGCAAGTATACACTACAACATCAGTTTGGTGTCATTTCCAATTATTAATTCAGATCAACTCTTGTTTGAGTATATGAATGTCTGGTTTCAGTACTGTTTTCTCAGTTCAAAACTTCTGAAACTTACTGTAATTAGCCAGTTTTTTAAGGCTAATTATATCCTGGCACGCTCGCCATACAATGTCACCCCTAACTTAACGTGAAAACTTTACAACGGATATATTCTATAAAACCATACGATGGGTTTACGCTCGCCACTTGATTTCACTCATCAAGAAATTAGATCCCGGTCATTACAGGTGACATTTCCAGGTTCTTTTAAGGACGTGTATTAAAATACCAGACAATCATACACCCAGATCAATAGAAACTATGAGACATCAGGTTAAATTCACAAATATAATTCAAGACAATACTTACAGAGACACAGGTGTGAGTGTGTGCGTTGATGTGTCAATACGACAGTTCTTCACCTTAAAATTACAGGATATTTACTGAGTCCATGGTTTGTATAAAAAACAATAAAGTCCAGTTCCTTCAGAGATCTCTGGTTACTGTTTTGTGTAGAATCTAGCGTATGGTTAGCACCATATAGATCTAGTCTTTCTGAGTTTAGCGATCTTCAACTGATCTTGCTTGTCAGCGACCCGGGTAGGTTTACGTTCACATGGATGCAATAGCGCTCTTTGTTTACGTAGAGCTTAGAGTCCTTGACCTTGCTCGTGTAGTAATGGTTTCACGGCTTACGGCGGTTATGTATTTAGGTCAAGCTGAACTAGGCCGGCAGGTGACGAGCGCTCTATCACTTTATCGCCAATACGAAGCTCTGTCGGCAGCACGGCTGAGTTCTCATGAGCTGGGTCTTTGCCTCATGTAGAAGCTTGCTTCTATGCCGTTCCTGGCGTTTCAATGTTCGTGCGTGCGTGCTGCCACCTCAAGCTTCAAGACCCAACTCAACCAACGATCAGCGTCTCTTCTTGAAGTCTGACGTCACAATCGCCTGTTCACTGTGTACGGCAATCTGGTTCTCTGATTGGCTTATTTCTCAAGTGTCCCATATAAGGATATATGTGACCTAGTTTGACTGTTAGCGTCACCATGGCGACCCACATACCAAAAATGTAATAATACACACGAAGCGTGACACGGATAAATCAGCTGATAGCCGATGGGATTTCATACAAGAATACACAATATATATATATACAATCAAGACCTGTCAACGCTTTAGGATGACGTTTCACGTCAATATCAATAGAGAACAGACTTCGTTAAACTATGATACAAAACACCGTACATATTGTCACCTATTGTCTGGTGACATATATATATATATATATATATATATATATATAGTTTGTACATAAAGTCCCTTTTTGTGAATCATAGTGAGATCAGAATCCTGATCCGGTCACCTGATTCTCAAAGAGAACCCTGATTGGCCAGTTAGTTGTTTTACTGCTGCTGAGCAAGGAATAATTAAAAAGTTGGAATATAATCTTTAGAGTAAAAGATGGATATTAAATACTGGAAAATACAAAGTTCAGAGAGGTTGTGAATAAGGTTTCAGGATTACAATATATCACAAGAGCCTTTGTAACTAAAACTAATCCACTCACTAGTGGCAGGAAGAAAACTATTCCTGTTCTTTCTGCAATGTGCTTCAGCAGTTTGTGGACTTGTTCAGCCTAAACATGATTCACCAGTGTTCTGGAAAGGCAGATTTTAACCCTTCCTTACCAGAGGCATGCACAGCCAACTTTGTTCATATTACAAAGGCTTATGAAGATTCATGATCATCAATGTCTTTGTAGCTTCCCCTACTTATGGTTGAAAATTTATACATATACATATTTTGGACCAGGTGTCATCTTTCAAAATATGCATCTGGGTGACCCTTGTGTTGAGCCGACTGTAACAGGGTTAAATGACACAGGTTTGCTGTACCATGTTTGATGTTTGTTGATTTCTTCAGGTTGTGGTTATGAGGAATGGAAGGCGGGTGTTTAAATTACCTACAAACTATGAAGGGCAATCAGTCAGCATCCACCCAGGACTAACTGAGGTTGCTGTAGGAGGAAGTGTAAGTACAACATCAGGGCTGAGTCCATTCTGCTTCCCCTGTCTGTCTTTTTCTTGATTATTTTGTGGTAAGGCAAACAAACCCAGGATATATCCACGAAGAACAGAAAGAGGAAACTAAGTTATTAACTGTTAAGAAAATGTCTTGCTTGATTTAATTTTTCCAAATACAGTTTTAAATGGAATATGAGAAACAAGTTCAAAATAAGCGACTTCTTTCCACAATCTGCATGATACTGGCATGGAAGGGAACAGTTCTGATGTCATAACAGATGAACATACAAAATAGGCACCCAGTAACATGGTGCCAATGAACAAAAAAGCTTCTGACCCATTTTTACTGTGACACTTGCAATCGCCCCATGCACATGCTTCACTGTTATGTCCTATGTTCACAAAAACCTGTTCCCTGAATGATAAATAATGATCACTATCCAGGAACATGATTCATGAATACATAAAAGATAATTTAACCAGGCCATAAAATAATCATGTATGGTACTAAATTACACATTTTCCTCTTTCTGTAAATTATGTTTGGCCAATTTGTCATACCAAAAAATATTCTTGAACAAACAGGTGGACAGGGGAGTGAAATGGACCATACATGTAAGCAAGGCCTTTAACTCCATCATAATGGGGCCTAGCTCCACTAGGCTGCTCTGCCAGCTTATTCATAAGTTATGAATCATACATGTGATAGGGCTGAAATTGTAATACAGCTTTGTTTATATTAAAAAGAGTAATTTAATATTCAAGAAGGGGTGTTGAACGAATTGTTGTTGCAAAAATTTTTCATGTAAAAATCAGATTACATGCATGTACACTAATTAGTGTCAGTAATCATTGAAATTTATGCATTATTGTTCTTTTCATTATAAAGCTCAAGTTTCCTCTAAACAAAATATCTATGGTATCTGTATATAAGCTTCCAGTCTATTATGTCAATGAGTGTTTGCAAATGATTTTCTTTATCTAGGATGAAAAGATCCATATCTACACCTTAAGTAATGATACACTGACACCCAAGCAAGAATTACAGCAGGACGGACAGGTTACAGGAGTCTCATACTCCCCAGATGGGGTCTTTCTGGGTTCGTGTAATGCCAACAGAAAAGTCACATATTATGAACTGCCTGGTTATGAGGTGAGTTGCATGTTGTAATTAACATATTGCCAAACTAGTCATGTGACTAAACATTCCCAGAAGGCCCAGGGAACAGTCATAATTATAATAGGGTGTGCTATTTCTATGCATGTATACTTTTATCAACTGTTATCACCTTATCATCTATCAATATACAGCTGTTAATTAGTCTTTATATCAACCTTAAATCAAAATTAATGTGTTCAGCACAGTTGTGTTGACTTGTAATTTTCACAAGACTGGTCACTGATAATTTGTTGTTGTTTATGTTTTAAGATTTTTTTTTAGATTAACAGCTCTTGCATTTAGGCCACTCCTGTATTAAGGCCACTACTGTAGTAAGGTCCCTACTGTATTAAGGCAACTCCTGTATTAAGGCCACTTTTATCCAGTCCCAATAGTGACCTTTATACAGGAGTTCAACTGTAGTTGTGCACATATGCAATTAACCACCTTAGGTAACATGGTTTTTCTGTGTCAGCTTTGCCGCATGTACTATGTTGTATATAAACAGGCTCATATATCCATAACAGAGACATGACATGAACTTTCTGAACTGGAATAACCTACAGTTCATTAATATGTATGGATAATAAGCCAGAAATGACATAAATTCTACAGAAACAGTTTGTGAACAGCTGGCTTTAAATGCAACAGATCCATCAGAGGTCCACAATTGTTGAATCATACTGAGAAGTCCTTGTGACATCCACATCTGAGTGATTATAGGGAATAGAAATTGTTAGGTTCGAATTTTAAAATTAGGTCAGAAATAAGAGTAAATATAAGGTTCAAATCTGTCACCTGTGACTCTGATCAGATTATGTGGTACTTTTTAATTTAAACCTGCATTATGCTTTTTATCCAGAAACCAAGCTAAACTATGAGTTGATTCATGGTATATTTCAGCGAAAGATAAACACGGAGTGGGGCTACCACACGGCTAAGCCCTTGGACTGTATGTGGACACCTGACTCGGGTCACCTCGCAACCTGTGCTCTAGATACAAACTGTATTGTGTGGACGCCAGGCCAGAAGATGAAATACACGGTCCTTAAAGGTACACCTTTTAGGCGACCCTAAACGAATAAATTGTTGTATGTGTCTTGTGACCAAGAATGTATTATATGGAGAAATGTTTAATTTTCTAATTAATAAAAAATAATTTGAATTTTTACAAAGGGGTAGAAATAAAACTTGTGCTTCAGTTTTTAAGTGCTTCAGATTTTATTTGAACAACATGGTGCACAATGTGTTATATTCCATGACAACTCTATAAATTTTCTAAAAGGACTGAGGAAAGAGCACCAATCTGACTACTAAGTGCTCATTTACAGAAATAATTAGCAAAAAATGGCGCAGATTCATGGTACTGTTTTTAGCTCAGCTGACTATAAGTCATCTGAGCTATAGTCGTGGTCCTTTGTCCGTCGTCCGTCCGTCTGTCCAGCCATCCGTTAGTTAACAGGGCACGTTTTAAAACCGGTGGACCTACAAATCCAAAATTCTGCATACCAATAGATGTCCCCAAAATCTCCTACCATACCATAAATTGGGTCATTAGGACTTCGTTCCTTCGAGATATTTAGGAAAAACCTCCGTTTTCCATAAAAAAGCCATTTTTACTCTTCAAAGCTGCCTTATATCAAAACCACTGATCTGTTTTTGATCATATTTAGTATTCATATTTTTCCATACATTTTCTGTGCACATACCAAAAATTAGGTTAGTATTGGGTATTATTTTGAAGTTATGGGCCCAAATTTAATGCAGTTTCTTAAAAATCAGGAAATATATTTGCTCACTTAACATGAGAATTGCTGAGGCTGGAGACTTTTTTTCAGGAATATAACTTTATTTAATCAAGATTCAATTGTTTACCCAAAATTAGATCTGAATTTTGCAAATTTTTTAAGTTATTAGCATAAATAAAAAATTAGTATCTTAAATTTTGTCCAACTTTGGCAATGGCACGTTTTTTCCCTGTAAGCACTGTTGATTTAATTTTCACAGCATATATACATAAGGATTTAATCTTAAAATTCTTAAATCTTAAGATCTAAAATCTGAAATTTCAAAGGAATTGTTTGAAAAGAGTAGCTTTTATTCAAGTTTTCATACACCATGTCAAGTGTTGTTTACATCTGGCCCACCTAGTAATACAGTCTTCACTTGCATTATGTAACCCACCCCAGGCAGCTTGCCTTGGCTTAGCTTGGCCACTACTAGCAGGCTTCCCCTCTGCCCTGCACTCCCATCCCCCCAGCTGGTGCATAAACTAGATGAATATTATAATTTTCTGTATTTTATTTTATTTTTGGCTATGCTACATTTTAGATTTTGTATTGCACCACCAGGGTTACAATGATTAAAGTGCACATTTAATTGTGTCCACAAAGTGATGTATTGCTATGAAAGTGTGGATGTTCATCAGAGTGCTCATTAAAGATTTTAATTTGTTTGACTTATAACTCATGGTTGTATCAGTTGTTACATGATACTGGCTAAATAATCAAAATTTATATTGCTGATCCTTTATTTCAGTTCATAAAATTAAACATTCCCAACTCCAGTTTGCTCCTGGTATAATATATTGGGTGTTTTGATCCTTGGATTAATTTTAACACGTATTAGTTTCATAGTTGAGAATACTTTTCTTTTTTTTCCTGATACCATTTAAAAAAATAAAAATATTAAAATTTTTCCTGTTAGTGCTGTGGATTTAATTTTCACAGCATGTACACATTAGCATTTCATCTGTTAAAATCTGAAATTTGAAACTAATTGATCAAAAACTGTAGATTTTATTCAAGTTTCCAGGTACCAAGTCTTCATTGTTTATATCAGGTCATTATAAATGCAGTGTACTGGGCAGTTACATAACACCTTCAGGTCTGACCTACTGCCACTGTGAGTGTCTGGGTCAGGCTGGGTCAGGCAGTAATTACCAGAGAGCCTCTCTTTCTCTCTCTCTTTCTCTCTCTCTCTCTGGCAGTCCAGCTCTCTCTTTCTCTCTCTCTCTTTCTCTCCCTCTCTCTCCTCTGCTTTTTCTCTTTCTCTCTCTCCATCTCTCTCTCTCTCTCTCTTTCTCTCTCTCTCTCTCTCTCTCTTACCCTTATTGCCTCCCTTCCTCCCTCCATCCCATTCTGTTGACAGGTACTATAAACTAGATACATTAGCTATAAATGTTGATGCAATTTAGAAATGTGAATCACCTGAAATATTCACAATCACATGTATGTTATACTGTAAATTTATAGTAACATTCGTAAACCTGGATAAAAATTATGTAATCAAAAAAAGGAATAAATGCAAATATTGTAATTTTTTATTGGCTCAGTAGAATTGGGAAAAAAATGATTTGCTTTGTTTCTCCATCTTTCTGTCTGTTTTAAATATTTAATGTTCATGAATAAACGTTTGTTTTATAAGCACTGTTGAATTAAATTTCATATCTTGTATGTATATGCAAGGGTGTTGTAACTCTCACCATCCCCTTCTTCATCCCACTGAGGCTTTGCTCCTTGGCACTGTGAACAATAGGTCTATGGCTATAGCATAAAATTTAATAATTAAAGAAAATATCTGCAGAGAGACAAAGGCGTTGTAACTCTGATCATAACACAACACCCCCCCCCCCATCAAGTCATTGCACCTGTGGAGTGGGGACGTTATGGCAACTGTATACATATCATAAAATTGATAAAAAAAGGTTTACCAAATAAATTGGATCTCATCAGACAAATGTGTAAACTGTTGAACTGTCAACAGCTTATCAAAAATGTAACCAATGGAAAGGCATGGTCAGATCTCAAATATTTTTTGCAACATTTTCTTCAATCATATAAACCAACCATGGCCCAAATAACCTCTTCCTCTCAAACTTTATCTACATTTCATCATATTTTTAATATTTTAACCTTCTAGGTGGTTCAGTAATGTTGACCATTTGTCAATAGGTACCTATGTACATGCCAGAAGTTATGTCAATATTGTGTAATATGTAGACGTGAGGGTCATCAAAATAATGTACCTTGTCAAGACTGATCTTGTCAAGGTATCATGTCATACAGTCACAAATTCATAAATCCCCTCATCAGCATAGTTAATCATAACCTTGTATCTGTCAAATTGAAAGCTTGCAGTTTTCCATACACTATAGATCCTTCAACAAATAGCCTTATCATCATTATACCACTGCTTAGTATACTGTCATTGCATTCATATTTGCTCAAATAAATTGTTTTTTCGACCCCTCCCAAATAAATAAAAAATAAACCACTATATTTTACTCCATATTAATCCATCAGTCAGATTATTTCATATATAATTTACTCACATATTACATTATATTCCTTTATAAAAGCCCAACATGACCATGATATTCATAAGCTTTTTCTACTCAATATAGTATAACAATGGTGATACATTTATAGTCCAATCATGATCAGCTGAGCGCCGTGACCCATGGGTCCCTTGTTTTATGTAGAATTATGAGTCAGCAGATTTATAGTTAATTGTTAAGCATCAGCTTATGTTAATGTATAAATTAATATTAATGAGTGAATATAATAAAATTAATATTTAATAATTGTTCATTTTTTTCAGGAGCTCATCAAATGAGCCACGCCTCAGGGGTAGCTTGGCTTGACAATAACACTCTGGTGTCAGCCGGCCATGACTGCAACCTAAAGCAGTGGACGATCACCCACCAGTGATCAAGTCATCTTCTATATTTAGACACTCAACACATGCTAGCACTATAGCGTACATTAATAATCTCAGCCATACGGACAACAGACTGTGTGCTTCCTGTATTAACACTGTAAAGCCATCTTATTTTTTATTGAAGTAAATATATACATGGTTTACTCTTTCCTATTGATGCAGGCCTTCCCATATATTATATATATTTTCTTTCATATTTTCTGTTGTGTTTTTGTTTTTTGGATAGTTAATGAGCATTTACAGCTGCATATTGAGTCCCAAGATGTAAGATTCAAATTCTAAAACATTATTTGTTAAGTTGTAGAAAATTGACCTAGTTTTAAATCCTCATTATTTGTATCCAAATGAGTTAAAGGTTTAATGTTTTACATTAAACTTGTTAATTAACAACTCAAGTCTTTCATGAATTTGGTGGATCTAATGGAAAAGGGACCACACTGTTTTTCATAAAAAAATAAGAATAAGTTAAGTCTTAGTTAAGTATGAATGGATGTTACCAATAAAGAATTAGTGCTATAGATCAGAGAGATTGGATTGTTGGCAATGTCATGAGAGATTCAAGTTGGGATTGGGTATCATGAACTCTTGCTGTTATGATGCAGTTATTGAAGGAGACTTTTACAAAGGAAACTGAAAGACAGATTTTGGTGAAAATTCTTCATATGTTAACAATGTTTACTATGATAGGTAAAAGGTGTTTAATACATGTATGCAGGTTCTAGGTGATAACTTTTGCTTGCATTCAAACAGATGAGTAATTTTCATTTTAATGACAGGCCAGTTTGCAAATTATTCATTCTCCATGTGAAATATGTGGAAACCCATTCAGTTAAATTCTAATACTGTCATGTCACAAGTTATCATGTTATTATTATGCATTTTTTTTTTTGCTGCAGATAACTCGAAACTGAAATGTCCATCAAAAATGAAAATTTCTTTCTTTTTTTTACTTATAAATGCATATTTGGTAAACAGCTCAAGAGGTAAGCTCAAAGAAATTCACAGCCAGTGTAGTATGTCATATGTCTGGCACTATGCAGTTCTGGCCAAAAGTGAATTTTGTATTTTCACGTGCAGTTTCACCATGACATTATGTTCACTGCAGGTCAGTTTTCCAAACTTAATCTGAATTATGAATGTGGTTTAGCAGTATCACTGATGGTAAAAAAAGATGCAGCACAGCATGCTGGGAAAAAGAGGATGTAGCAAAGCATGTTGGGAAAAACAAGAGTATGCTGGGATAATAAGTTACAGCAAAGCATTCTGGGAATTTCAGCCTGGTAATGAAGCAACTGAAGCTTGCTGAAGGAACTATATAGTGTACATAGAGGCTACAGTAAATGTAAAACAGCAGCTCACTGCTTTGGTTGTGAATGGGTAAAGCTCTGTGGTTATTCCGTGTAGATAATTAGAGCTTCAGTGTCGAGGTAATTTGCAGTATCTATGCATATCAGATAATCAGTCATCCTACCATTCTTAATGCTCCCATATCAGCCACAATCAACCCACAAGCCAAACCCAGGATGAAATATTCTCTCAAGCATATTTTGTCAGGGCCACCCATTAATTCTTCTGCCAAACCACAAGGCATCTGTGATAAAAAGAAAAAGCACATTAAACTGCCTTTGTGGCCACTATAATTGCAATGGACCTTTTCCATCCAACTGGCGCCACCTAGGCACCACCTGGTGAAGACTGACAATGAGTGATAGGGTTATTTACATTAACAGGAAAGATTCTATTTTTATTCATCTCACATGTTAAAAGAAAAATTCTTTCATCTTTTTCCTGGTTAGGTTTTTGTCAGAGCCTTTGATTTAATTTAATTTTACTGGACAAAACATGCAATACAAGCTCATTGGATCTGAAAACAGCAAATCATCATTATACTCTGAGCGCATGCTTGTGGTAAAGGTCTTTTAAGACAAATCTCCTTTGGCATCATGGGTGGGTTTTATTCATATATAGAGATAGCCATATAAATTTAAGTGATCAATGCAAGACCATACACAGTTAGGACCATATACATTACGGAAGTGTAAGGTGCCATATCTGCCCGATTACCAAAAATAAATGAAAATAAAATCTGCAGTAAATCTACTTTTTATGGCCTTCACACATGAAATGTGTCATATGTTAATAATTAACAGGACTGTTATACCACTGGCTTTGAAGGTTTGGTAGTGTGTGCTTGGTCATGGGGGTTCACCTGTTACAGCACAAGCCATTTCCAGGCGGATCTTGTTGATTACATGGACTGTATATAGTATGTTCACACCTTCCAGGGCAGCCCGGTGAACTATTGATGGTGGTTTTGGAGGTGTCTACACTCTTATTATCTGCAATAAAATATTTTCACCAAATAAACTTGGCTCAGTTTGATCTGGTGTTACTAACTGAATGTTGTGGATCGTGGATATGATGATCTTTGGAAGTCATGTTTGTACACATTCTTAAAACTACGTACCCACTCTAAAATTCAAAACTGGGTTTTGGTTGCGGGAAACTGTTCACTTTATAACTGCCAAACTAAACCGGTTTTGGCAAAACTGAAACCATCTCCGGACATGGTTTCAGTTTCACCAAAAATGTCCACTTGATAATCATACTGGCATGTGTGGAGCCTAAGCATCACACTTCTGGATCTCTCTAGTTTGAAATATAGGTGGCACCACCTTAAAATATCAAGCTAAAGTTCCTTAAAGAAGTAAACTTTTTCAAACTCGCTCAAATCAATCCAGCAAAACTGCATGTACTGCATTCACAGTTTCACAGATATACATTTTGGTAGTACTCCCTGCTTAAAGCAACAGGGTTTCTGCAACCCCAAAATTTTAAGTCTTTAAGCAGATTCTCTCCCTTATGAGCGTTATTAACATTTGACCCATGGGTCATGACGCCCAGCCGACTGACATGTTGACAATATGTCCTTGAACAGACAACTAATTAAGGTAATGTAGGTGGCATCATTGTTCATGCATATTAGCTTAAGTTCATCAAGACCCATAAGCACAACAAATCTGATGACAAATCAACCGGCCTTCCATGATGAATCTTGCAATTTATGTGTATTTTGCATTATTTCTAGGGTGCTCAAACATACCCCAAAACACTGAGAATATAGTTCACTGTGACCCAATTTCAGGTTTCTGGGGAGAACTTTTGAGGAGCTCTCAGGATGTCAAGATAGAAGATTCTGGGCCCAAAGGTTATGATTTGTGCCCTACTTTGGTATAAAATTTTCAATTATTCTGAGGGGTGCTTATATTTATAAGCCCCATAGCTCAGTAAATGTGGGTAACAGAGACCTAAATACACGTTTCCAAGGAGATTTTCATAGACCTCCATGGACTTTAGGTTAGAAGATTCCAGGTCCAATTTTTATGATTTGTGCCTTGCTTTGGTATCAAAATTTCAATTATGGGGGTGCTTATAAGCCCAATAGCTCAGAGAATATGGGTAACAGAGACCTAATTCCAGGTTTCCAAAAAGAATTTTCATGGACCTCTCTGGATGTAAAGTGAGAAGATTCCAGGTCCAGCGGTTACAATTTGTGCCCTGTTAACAGATGACCACATCTTTTAAGGTCTCATAAATAGAGAAGAAAATCGTAAAAAAAAATTTAAAAAAAACAGGTGGCACCACCAGTCTGCAGAAACTGATGAAAAACTCCATGATGAATATCCATGCAAAGAATCATGGTGATCAATGCATTAGTCTGTTCAGATACTTGAGCTTTTGTATCAAATTTTTCATTATACTGGGGGGTACTTCATAGTCCCATAGCTTGAAGAATATGGGAAACAGAGACCTAATTCCAGGTTTCCAAGGAGACTTTTTATGGATCTATCTGGATGTAAAGTTAGAAGATTCCAGGTCCAGTGTTTACGATTTGTGCCCTGTTAACAGATGACGGCATCTTTTAAGGTCTCAAAATAGAGAAAAACAAGGGATCCATGGGTCACGGTGCTCAGCTGTTATATATGATAAAAAATATGATTTGGGAAAGAGGCACATGCTTGTTTTGTGTGGTAATAAATATAAGCTTTATTTGGAGTTGTTGCTGTTTAGCTTATGTATGATTTTGATAGTATCTTTGGAGACAGGGAACAAATGGAGTGCTATTGTCACATAGAATTTGACTTGGCCATATAACTTATAAGCAGCACATATTATAAAAGAGTTTAACTATTTATTAAAATTTAATAACAAATATTGTGCCAATATAATTTTTATTAAAAAAAATAAGAAAATCATATGATTTTTTAAAATAAAATATAACTGATATGATTATTGATATAATATTATAGAATATATTCATGAATGCATTCATGAATACATTTTGAAAGTATCTGCACTGGTATTCAAATACTTTTATTTTTACCTGAATTCCCATTCTTATGCAATAAAATTTTTTAATGCAGTACATATTAATATTCGTATTCAAATACATTTGCAAAGCATTCGCACCATGTCAAGTATTTTTTCAGTTTTAGCCAGAATCCAAAATATACAAAATTCACAAATTTAAATATGGATCATAAGTACCTGGTTTTATGGCTTTTATTTATATTAAAAAAAATAAATGTAATATATTCATTTTGGACTACTTTCACATCAATCTACACACTAGACACAGTAGGAATCTAGATTAATATGATCAACTGCATCTTTGTCTATCATTAATTTCCTTCATATGATCCCTAATGATTAGTAATGAAAATATGATTTATTTTTTAGCTCAGCTGACTTTCAGTCATGCTGGGCTATAGCGATGGGTCTTTGTCCGTCGTCCTTCCGTCTGTCCGTCCGGCCGGCCGTCCAGCCGGCCGTCCGTCCGTTAGCAGGGCACAAATCGTAACCGAAGGGGCTAGGGCCATGAACCCTATGCAGTCTTAGAGGTTATAAAAAGATCTCCTTGCAAACCTGAAATTAGGTCACTGCGACCTATATTCTCGAAGTTATGGGGTGTGTTTGCACCCCCCAGAAATAACTCTTTGAGACAAAATTTTCATCCCAAACCTTCCATCTTTCACATACAGCTCACCTACCAACAGGGGAAGAACCATAATTTTTTTGAGGTCAAAAGGTCAAAGGTCAAGGTCACAGGAGCCTCTTCTTTGAAAAGCCTGTGGATGCATTTTAAGCCAACCCTTTCATCCCAATTCTTTGATTTTTCACATATAGCTCACCTACTAAGTTGGAGAAGAATCCTATAGATTTTGAGGTCACAAGGTCAAAGGTCAGGGTCACAGGATCCACTTCTTTGAAAAGGTTGTGGACACATTTCAAGCTAGACTTTTCATTCCAAACCTTCCAGCACTGATATAGCTTCTCTGCCAACAGGGGAAAAGACCTGTTGATTTTGAGGTCAAAGGTCAAGTTCACAGCACCCACTTCTTGCGTGGAGTCATTTTCAGGCAAACTTTTCAATCTGTACTTTCCATCTGTCATATATGGCTTACCTACCAATAAGTGAAGAAGCCTATTGATGTTGAGGTCAAAAGTCAAAGGTCAAGGTCACAATATTTAATTGTTCTAAATGCTTGTGAGCATATTTCAAGTGTAACTGTTCAACCCAAACCTTCAGTCTTTCACATATGCCACATCTATGCATCACTCAGTTTGACTCAAACTTCATATTTATGGGTCTTTTTGCTTGAATAAATAACTTAATGATTTTGGGGTCAGCTGGTCAGCAGGTTAAAGGTTGCAGGTCAAAGTTATTTACCCATTGGTTGCCAAGTAATTACACCAGATTTAAGTGGTTAGTAGTTACCCATCATTTAGAAAGAATCCAGTTGATATATGGGCAAAAGGCCAAGGTCATAGGTCAGGGATGTTCACAATTACTTATTTTATAGACTATCTCTATTTTTCTTGTATATATAACCATCCCACTCCAGCTGGTACATCTCCCTGTGTGGCTGTAATTGTGAGTGACACTGGTGACATATGACTCCCTTTTGTATCAGCCTATTAAGTGATAAGGCTCAGTGATAAGTACCTCGTTACTTCATAACAAAAACACTGTTGTCAGAATGCTTCAGCCAGGCATAAGACTATGAGAGTATAGTATTAGTGTTTAGCTACTGATTTATAAGATGATGGGAACATTTTGCAGTTTATTTTATGGAATCCTAGCAATTAACTTAGTTTCCTAGATATCTGAATATTTTAATATATATCACCACATAATTTGTATTGTTCACATAACGTGAATTCAATACATCGCGGTGGTAGTGCTCTACCGTATGGGAGCGTTTATAAATAACTAAAGTACGGTTAGTTTGTCTTCATCAGTTTGTGCTACAGATCTGTTTCGTGAGAGCAGCATTCAAGCAGCATACCTGAAGAGTGAGCCGGCTTGAATGCTGCTCTCACGAAACAGATCTGTAGCACAAACTGATGAAGTCAAACTAACCGTACTTTAGTTATTCATATCACCACATATAAAAGCAAGTGTTTGTTCTCATAATAGTTGGATGTGTACCTTGATTTAGGATGGCTTTTTGTTTTATTTCAAGACTCTTAGTCATGCTTTCTGCATTTCTTTTCTTTCAGGTTTGGCAGTTTACCTACCCTGCTGACCCCATTGAAAAGCAGAGTGATAATAAAAAATATTGGACTTACACTTTTTACAATTGCATATCTATAAATCTGATATGAGGGCCTGGACATGCGTTTTGAATTATTTTGGGCATTCATTACTGGATAATTTGCCCCAAGTTTGGTCTCTTATTGGAGAATGTGGGATATCAAATGTCATACTTGTCCGAAATCCATTATGTCTGCCAGTTAGCCACCTTAGAAATTCTTTCTTCAGTGCAGTTTCAGTAATTTTTCTTTAATGTTTGGTCCGATTTAGAGAATGTTTGTTGTCTGATTTCAGACTTGTCAGAAGTCCAATATGGCCACCAGGCAACCATCTTTTAATTCCTTTTGATCATATTATCTCAAGAACAGTTAAAGTGAATGCAGTTGGATGTACATTTATGTAATCTTGTAAAGGATTGGGTCAAATATTTCTGAATAAATATTACCATCATTTATAAAAGTGCAGTACAGTTGGCTTGTATTGAATAAAAATTCATAAAGAAGCACCTGTTTCTCAATAATTCTTGCATGTATTTCCTTGATTTTTGCTATATATTTTGATCTTATATTTGCCCTTTGTGGTGTTCCTTTTGAGACTGACAGGTTTCAAGCAAGCTGTTGGAATAGTTCCTGATAGCTTAACAATCATGCATTTTCCTCAGACCATCAATTCACTGTGTTTTAACCAGACATAGGTGATATATATTTCTGTTGTCATAGAAAATTTTCAACAAATTGGCAAATTGGTTCTTCAAAATTTGACTGGAAGTTGTGAATCTCAGTCCATGATGTCACAGGTCATGCTTGGCAGCTGAGCGTCATGACCCATGGGTCACTTGTTTATCATTAAAATTTCACTGAAAAATACCATTGGTGACTGCATGGTGTTATTTGGAATAACATTGACATCGACATTCTATCCATCCATACAAGATCCTTACATCATCAGTAACTGCAAGTTAATTTTCTGTTACTCATCAACTAACAAATTCCTTTTCTATTAATTTTTCTTTAATTTGTTATAAAAAACCAATACAAAATTATTAATTTATTGTTTATTGTTATGTTGTTATTCAAAACAACTACTAGATGAGTTGGGTTGGACACCTGGATCAACTTTGGCTGGGCATTAGCTGCCTGGCTGCCCCAGTGTATGCTTCGCTCAAGCATGCATAATCTGATGAAAGGTCAACAAGGTCAACATACAGGTGACTGAAGAGGGGCTTGATTAAGCCTGGGTCTGACATGGTCTCATATAAACATTGATAAAAAGCTACAATATTTGGCCAATTTCTTTCAGCTTTCTAAACTACAAAGATGAAATCCTTATGTGTGCATGATATGAAAATTATATCAACAGTGCTCTCAGGAAACAAACGTGCCATGGTCAAAGTTGGGCAAAATTTAAGAAACTAATTTAATATTTATACTAATAACTTATAAAATTTGAAAAATTCAGAACAAATTTTTGGTATTCAATTGAATCTTGATTAAATAATGTTACATCCCTGACAAAAAATCTCTAGCTTCTGCAATCCTCTTGTTAAGGGAGTAAATATATTTCTTGATTTTTTAAAAAGTGCATTATGTTTGGGCCCATAACTTAAAACAATTACGCAATACTGACATCATTTCTGGCATGTGCATAGTGAATGTATAGAAAAATATGTATATTATATATGATTAAAGTCAGATCAGTGGTTTTGATATAAGGCAGTCTTACAGTGTAACAATGGGTTTTTAATGGAAAAATGAAGTTTTTCATTAATATTTCGAAGGAATTAGGTCCTAGTGATAAAATTCTTGACATGGTAGAGGTTTTGGAGACATCTAACTGTATGCTAAATTTAAGGAACTTAGGCCAAAATAAAAAAAAGGTATGGTTCTCAGGCACTTTTTTTCAGAAATCAATGCGGGCGGGCGCTTTTTTTATTTTAAATTTGTTGGTAGGTTTTGATAAAAATGTCAAATGATAGGGGAAAAGCATGAAAATAACAGTTTTATTTTGCTAAATAAGTAAAAGCACTACAAAACAAAGGAAATTGTATGGATTTGCCTTCTTGAAAGAAGCAGCAGCTCGAAATTGGAAAGTTTTTATTGAAAATCAAAATAAAAATTTTTGATGCGGGGGTTTAAAATTGATGTGGGCGGTGCCTGAGAACCATACCTTTAATTTTTTTTGGCCTTAGAGCTGAAGCTGGGGAGCTGAGCTCTAGCAAACTGCATAACACTAGCTTGATGTAAACTTAATGTGTCATGGTGCTTGAAAACTTGAATAAAGTCTAGTTTTTGATCAACTGGTTTCAAATTTTTGGTGTTAACAGACAAAATGCTAACAAAAACATGCTGTGAAAATTAAATCCACAGTACTTACAGGAAAAAAACGTGCCATGGTCAAACTTGGGCAAAATTTAAGGTACCAATTTTATTTTTTTTGCCAATATTTAAAAAAATTTAACAGATTTTGATCTAATTTTTGGTATACAATTAAATTTTGATCAAGTAAAGTTGTATTACTGAAAAAAAGTCCCTACCTTTAACACTTTTGGTCTTAAGTGACCAAATATCTTTCCTGATTTTTTTACAAAGTCCATTATGTTTGGGCCCATAACTTTTTTAAATTATACAAAACTGACTTAATTTCTGGCATGTACATAGAAACTATATAGAGGAATATTTATGGTAAATATGAAGAAAACCAGATGAGTGGTTTTGATATTAGGCAGTCCTGTATGGCAAAATTCAGATTCGTAGGTCCAATGGTGTCGAAACGTGCCAGTCTTATGGATGGACATCCGGACGGACGGACAGACAGACAGACGGACGACGGACAATGGACCGCGACTATAGCTCAGATGACTCATAGTCAGCTGAGCTAAAAGTTGTTAAAAAATCGACAAAAATACAGGTGGCCCCACCAATCTGCAGAAACTGATAAAACACTACATGATTAATATCCATGGAAAGAATCATGGAGATCAATGCATTAGTTGTTCAGATACTTGAGCTTTTGTATCAAATTTTTCATTATGCTTGGGGGAACTTTGTAGCCCCATAGCTCGAAGAATATGGGTAACAGAGACCTAATTCCAGGTTTCCAAGAAGACTTATCATGGACCTCTCTGGATGTAAAGTGAGAAGATTCCAGGTCAAGCGGTTACAATTTGTGCCCTGTTTACAGATGACGGCATCTTTTGAGGTCCCAGAAATAGAGAAAAAAAACGTAAAAAATCCAAAAATACAGGTGGCGCCACCAGTCTGCAGAAACTGATGAAACACTCCATGATCAATATCCATGCTAAGAATCATGGTTATCAATGCATTAGTTATTCAGATACTTGAGCTTTTGTATCAAATTTTTCATTATTCTGGGGGGTACTTCGTAGCCCCATAGCTTGAAGAATAAGGGTAAGGAGACCTAATTCCAGGTTTCCAAGGAGTTTTTTCATGGACCTCTCTGGATGTAAAGTTAGAAGATTCCAGGTCCAGTGGTTACGATTTGTGCCTTGTTAATGGACAGACGGCCGGGTGGCCGGACGGCCAAAGAGTGATCGCTTTAGCTCAGATGACTTACAGTCAGCTGAGCTAAAAACTCCACAATAGAAAGAGCCAAATAATATCTTGAACACACATCTGCAATCTCTCCTCCCAGATAACGACAGGCATATTTCTCCCCCTGAGCTCGGGTTTTAGACTTTTAAACATTAAGTCTTGCTGGTCCAGAATTCCATGTAAACAGATCAAAAGGTGGTATAAAAACCATTTTAACCAATCTGTTTTGAAACTTGTATTAGTTATAAGAGTGCAAGATTTGGAGATCAGATGGGACATGATTTTACACCTGAAACTTTTGCTAGTCAAAACTGAGTGTGTGGCAGTTGAAGATAAAGCCATCCAATGTCTACATAAAATAGTTTTTCCACAAGGACTTCTCACTCCTGTCAGTGAAGCTGGTCAAAGGAAAGGAACTTTCAAATATTATGCCACAGACAAGATACCACACACATTAACTGTTTTTTTTTTAAGTACCCAAAGCATAGAGATCACTTTATTGTGGAAGGGTCAACTTGAGAAATGTGTAGTAGGGGGGTCCTCTGGTTGAAAATTCTGGCAACTCATCAGTTTTATGTCTCATCATTAGACTGGACCCTATCATAGGTTGAAGGAAGGCTACCTTATATAGTGAACTCCTTCAGATATCTACATGCCAGTTCCTGATGACTGGGCGTTTGCATTTATGAAGCACTATTTAGATAAGATTCCTTGGAACACGCATAATTGGCAATCAAATTATTTAAAGTTTAATGGAATCCCTACTGCAAGGACTCGGTTCATGATTAATAAGAGAACTGAGACATGAAATCAACCCCCCACCCCACTTCAATAACTTGCACAGAAGCATGATACACACACACACACACACACAGGTATTCATTATGAAATACAAACCTAAGACACTTTTTTGGCAACATTTTTATTGTGGATACAAATTTTATGTATAATTTATATATCACTATTTCAATACAGTTTCATATACTGCTTTACACACATGCAACTTACATGTTACACACTTTCAAAATACTATACAAATCACACGGAGGTGGCCGTTATCACCTTGAGTACATATATCACCAGTGTTAGTTAGGATCTACCTCTAAGCCATCAGGTGCTGCCTCCTACCAGCAATGAAGTCAATTACACATGCATCTTTTACCTTGCAGAAATTTTCATGATATACAACCCGATTAAACCGTACATATTTCATAAGAGTGATGACATAAACTTAAATTTTTACTTTGATACCCTGCGGTCTTTGTTGCCAATCCATAATGATAAAACTGATAATGCCAAGAACAGATTGCATTTTGGGGTCATTGTATCAAATGGGACAGTTAATAGTTCAGTGGGCTTAAATGGTTTAATAATAAGTGATAAAATCAAGAAAGCAAAATACATTTCAGCAAAAATACAGCACTTACACATGAAGATTAGATTTAAAATTATCTTCTAGAATTATTGTCAGCAAAAATAAGTTTTCAACCTTGGTTATCATTTGTTAGACCTTGTAAAATATTTTAAAGCAGATAATTCAGACTTTACAGCATAAGAACAGATCAGTAGGTACATGACAGAATTTGGTAATTTTTATTTGGTTGGCTTCCACAGTAAACATTGACCTAAATTCACATGCCCATGAAAAACTACAGGCCATTATCAGATTACCCCCGAAGGAATAAATGTGTTTCATAAAATGTCCGATGATCAGCTGCAGTAAAAAAATACTAAACAATACACAACAGGTTACACATAGGATGTCACAAGTGTTGCCCTAATGTTTCACTTTATTAACTTTCTAATGTGTTGTACTGTATTGTTTGAAGTATTACATTACAACGTGAATGTGGTGTTTAGGTTACTGAAATACTCCTTGTAGTGTAATGTCTGCATTATATTCATGTAATACTTGTGCTGTAATGTTTTGCCTAACATTCATGCACTTGTGTTATATTCTAATTGTGGAGTATGATGATATACTACATTACACTGACATTCTAATCTTGCTGTAACGCATTACAAGGACATTCCACATGAACTATAATGTATTACATATAAGACACATCAGTTGCCTTGAAATGTATTACAGGTGTATATTAAGTTTGTACTGCATTACAATCACATTCTATGTGTATGTGTATGTTTGTCAGTTTAAGAATATGTATACCATCTAAAAACAAGAGCAGAATACTGAACAAAAATTGAAGGTGACAGTTATACACAGCGAGACTTGTGTAATACAGAAACAGAAAATCCAGTAGATTATAAGTTAACTGGGAAAGTGTGAAAGTACAAACGAAATACATAAGTGCACATGATGAACTATACCCAGTCAGTTTATCATTATTAGTTTTCCACAAGTACACCAATAAAATGTGGAGTTAAGGACATTTTTATCTTCTTACAATGACAGCAGCCCATGTAAGCATAGGAAAATATATTCAAACTCCTGTAAATCATTGATGGGCACATCATAAAACCAGAAAGCTGCATTCCTTCACTGATGATGATTCAGGAATAAAAACAGTCCACATTTTCAGAAATGAGGGAAAAAAAGAGCGTTCCAAAATCTAGGAAGCTAATCTCTCTGTTTAGATAACATATATATTTATTTATAACTTTCTCCCAAATATTGGAAAAAGTGTAGAGTATAATCTGAATCAAATGTGCTGAAATACTATGCATATCCATACAACTGAAGCTGCAGTTAACTGAAGAAAGCCTTACTTGGCAATTGGTATCCTTGTCATTATAAGAAACTGATATGTCTTGCAATAGGCCCCTCTGCAATATACTAGAACCAAGATCAGTATCTGTCAGCATTTTATAAATTGTGTGAATATACCCTGTGATTTCTTTAAGAGCTATATGATCATTGATAAACTATGACATTTACATATCATTTCTGTATAAAAAGAACCAGTTTTCTGATACAAGCAGTACATTTTCAAGCAGAAACGAAAATAGTGAGCAAAGCGGAGAATTAGCTATCCTGGAGAATTCATTAAATGTGTTTTATTTAAATAAAACACTGCATGCTATATTAAGACAAGTGAACCATAGGCCCAATTCCGCTATTTAATATTAACTCTACAGCTTTTTATTATGATTTAAAACTGCATAATGATATTCATGTATCTTTTGCAATATATCAGGTCACAGACCTTAGGAATTTAAATGTACAAGTTAGATCATCTTACTTTAACTATAAATAGCAAAACCTAAAAAAATATTGCACACAAATTAAACAGAAAGAAACAACGGTGTGTACCTGCACAAACATAGGAAAAAATCATGAGACCCCAAATAATGATTAATTTGGTCAGCTGCCCATGTCATTATTAATCAATCTGAAGAATATCATACAAAACAGCAAACTACCAATCAACCTATATTTCAAATGACATTTTCTAAGAGTCTAGTTTACTATTTTGCAAAGAGATTAGTCAATAAAAGGCAAACTGTTTGACAATTTTCAAAGTGATTTTGTATTACAGTACATTATGTGTTAATCACAGTATATTAATGCATATAAGTGCCTCAGGTATTCTACAGAATATTTTCTTATTATGAAATAAAATGACTTCAGTGACCTAGTATTACACAACAAGTACATATCTGTTGACAAATTTTATGTCATGTTAATTACTGTAATTTGTTTGGCATTTTCAGATGGTTGTGTAATTTAAATACTTGTTGATGGTCCTGTAATCTGATTGGCTACTGGCCTCCTGCTGAGGCACCTGTCTCTTGATTGGCTAGTGGCTACTTGCTGAGGATCTGTTAATAGGCTATTAGCCAGAGAATGACTGACAACTTGGAATGATCAGTTAACTGAATGATCATAGTTTATCATCTCCTTGAACTCATGAGACACATGTTAGAATTAATGCAAGGATGCATGACTGGATTAATTCTTAACCTCAGTATTGCCTTTGCCCAAAATATGATCAGTTTAAATTAGATTACTGTGCTCCTAATGCAGTGGTCATGTTATATTCACTCTAAATTCATTCCACTCCATCACTACTTGCAATGATTAGCCTTGCTGTACACCACAGAGTCATAAATGTTACGACCAGTAGGTGCTGGGTACTGCAGGCTTTAAATATAACATTTAAGTCTGCAGTACCAATATTCCATTCTCAATGGTTGGAACATTCTTGGAATGCACCATGGCCAAGATATATAAACAGCCGTGGTGGAGTGAAATGAGTGCTAACGTATTTAATTAGAACTGGTGAATACTTCTAAAAATCATTTGAACATGAGCAGTGTCAGCTGTTAAAGATAAAACAATGTCAATACATGAAACAAAAAATAAAACAGAATTCTGCAGCAACTACAAACTGCAATTTAACTCAAAATAAATCTGCCAAACCCCTATGAGCAGTTTGGTGCATTCTAATGTTTTCTAATTTAATCTACTGTAGAGACGCAGTGGAATGTAGAGAGTTTTTGTTCCCTTCAATGAAAAATGGGGTATAGAGCAATACTGTATGGTTTCACCACCAGATGGTGCACTATACAAAATGCCAATGACAGCAAATACACTATGTCACTCTACTCTCATCTTGTCCTGTTATCAGAGTCAATGTGAGTGAAATGAAGTGTATGCATGAAGATTAGTACAGCGATCTGTAATTTATAAAGGAGACCCCTTTAGTACTTTCTTCAAACTGGTAAACTCCAAACTGCATCCGTTTAACACTATATGAATATTCATGCTGACATCAGGAGGTGTCATGATGATTGGTCTGTGTTCTGTGACCCCTGTCTGTGGGAGGGACATGGGCTGCCCCGCCCTGGACGCGTCCGACATGCAGGATGATGAGAGTTGATGATCCCCTGATACGTTATGTATTTACATATGGATAATTTGACTAAGACTCACGACGATCACTTGCCAAAATTGCCAAACCCGCTAAATGCCTGATCTGTCCTTTGCTGAAACTGAGCACTGGGACCACCCACCATGGCGCTTTGCATCATGGGATGCGCCGGCATGCCCATATTCATTTGCATCATACCGGGCTGCATCCCCATGCCCATACCTGCAAATAATTAAGAATTTATTAGTCATAAATGCACCTTTCTCACCTGAATTAATGGTCTACATTAGGTGGTCCCACTAGTCTGTTTATATTAAGGTATAACATAACCCCAAATTTTTTGGATGATGAGGACATGATACGTTTAATATTACCTGCATGTTAAGGTACACAAAAATAAAGACTACACCTATGAATATTAAAAAAAAAATAATTTGTAATCTTGGGCAAATGGAGAGGGCAGCATTTTAGCTTTATACACCATACTTATAAGAAGTAAATTTGATAGAAAATGTGTCGCCTATGTAAGGGCATAAAGTATCATGTTTACACATAGTACCATGTTTTAAGATTAACTGTCAGTAGTTCAGTGGAGAACAGAAAGCAATTAACTGACATTATGATATTCTGCAGACAGCATTGTATGGAATGTACTTTTTTTTCTGCCTGGGTTACTGTGCAGGTGGCTCTCAAAGTGTGTCTGTGTTAAGTTCTGTCAATGTATGTGCCTCAGATTCCTTGTGTCTGTGTATGTCAGTGGTATATGAACCTCTAGGTATCCTCCAATGATTCCTACCTGTCTCTGTTGTGTGTGTGTTTGTTAGGTGTACACAACTCTAAAGACATTGTTCCAATCATTCAGGATTGTTGTTACTGTTCTTGTTTTAACTTTTATGGGCGTCATGCATGGCTTGTACATGTGAGTGTTTGCCTAAGTGTATACAAACCTGCATGCATAGCTCCTATCATTCCTGTTTGTTGAAACTGTTGTTTTATGAGTGTTACTTAGGCTTGTAAGTGTTTGTGTACACACAAGGTAACAACAAATCTGCATGCATAGCTCACATCATTCCTGTTTGTTGTTACTGTTGTTTTATGAGTGTTACTTAGGCTTGCAAGTGTTTGTGTACACACAAGGTAACAACAAATCTGAATGCATAGCTCCCATCATTCCTGTTTGTTGTTATTGTTGTTTTATGAGTGTTACTTAGGCTTGTAAGTGTTTGTGAACACAGAAGGTAACAACAAATCTGAATGCATAGCTCCCATCATTCCTGTTTGTTGTTATTGTTGTTTTATGAGTGTTACTTAGGCTTGTAAGTGTTTGTGTACACACAAGGTAACAACAAACCTGCATGCATAGCTCCCATCATTCCCGTTTCTTGTTACTGTTTTTTTATGAGTGTTATTTAGGCTTGTAAGTGTTTGTGAACACAGAAGGTAACAACAAACCTGAAAACATAGCTCCCATCATTCCTGTACGTGATTACTCTTGTTTTATGAGTGTTATTCAGGTGTGTCTTGTGTTAGTTTGTGAGGTGTTATAACTGTTGTTTATGAGTTATTTAGGTTTGTCTGCATGTGTTTGTGAGGTGTTATTACTGTTGTTTATGAGTTATTTAGGTTTGTCTGCATGTGTTTGTGAGGTGTTATTACTGTTGTTTATGAGTTATTTAGGTTTGTCTGCATGTGTTTGTGAGGTGTTATTACTGTTGTTTATAAGTGTTATTTAGGTGACTCTGTGTGTGTTTGTAAGGTGTTATTACTGTTGTTTTATGAGTGTTATTTAGGTGTGTCTGGGTGTGTTTGTGAGGTGTACACAAACCTGCAGCTCACTATTCCCCATAAATCGTGTTTGTTGCTATTTTAAGAGTCTTACATATGCATGCGTGTTTTTGTGTGCACAAACCTGGTAGCACCGCTTTAAGCCTCTAACCATTCTGGTTTGTTACTTTTGATGTTTTTTGAGATATACATAGGATGTGCATGAAGGGGAGGTGTGCACAAACCTGAAGGCATAGCTCCCATCATTCCCGTTTGTGGTTGTTGTTGCTGCTGCTGTGGTGCCCCAAGGTTTAACTGATTCATACTTTGTGGTAAACCTGCCATCTGACTGAACCCGGCTGTCTGTGTATTACCTGTGAATCAACAAAAGGGAAACATATAGTGCCTGATCCCAGGTTTAACTGATTCATACATGTAAAAAAGAAACTCATCGACCTTCCTGTTGCTGCTATCTGGAGAGTGAACAGTGACCTACAATATAATATATCATGTTTGAAGTTGATCATCTTCAAGACAGACCACAATATTGGAGATTTTGTGTAAATAATTCAGGTGGAAATATGCTGTAGCCTTCAGTTACAGGTCTGTACAAACATTCATACAAACATATACACAGGCAGGCCCAAGAGCATTACCCTCTCCGTTCCCTCTAGGGGCAAGGGTGACACAAAAGAAGGTTAACATATCATGCCAAATCCCAAGTCAACTGATTCATCCTGTATGGTAACCCTGCCACCTGACTAGATAAACTGTCTGGGTATTACCTGTAAAAACAAAAGAAGATTATAATAATGCCAAATAAGGTTTATCTTATTCATCCTTTGCTGTAATCCCTTGGTCCCTTAAAACAACAAAAGAAGGTCAAATAAAGAGACTGATCCCAGTTTTACCTGAATCAACACCTTGTGGTAATCCTGCCATTTGGCTAAACCCACTTGTTTCAGTAGTATCTGTAAAAGGTATGCAAAACACAACGTTTGATTCACATTAGTATACCTGTCACTACTACCTGTCACAGTAGTAAACCTGTCATGCACTGAGTGAACAAAGCCAGCAGAATTTGAAGGTATGTGGTATTTAGGTGTGCATTTGGCATCTTTCAGTGCTAGAAAGGACGTTTGGTCATTCACTTTGACAATGCTACAAGAAACCTAGGAAAAAAATATTTCATGACTTCATCACCTGACAATGTCAAGTGATCAAGCAACCATCAAGCTTTACAGAAAGCCTATGGCTATTCTCTCAATTTCAAGCACTTGATAACCAAAGACAGCTATTGACAACTTCAAAATAAGGTATGAAAAGAATTCTATGGCAACCTGAAATACTGAAAAAGAAATCATCCCAATCCAAGAATTTTATGACATTCTCCTTAAAACTTAAAGTCTAATCATCGTCAAAAATCATGAAAATTATATTTTTCTGAAAAACATCTGGTTTTATAGATGTTTGCTATATCTGTCTTTTCACAAAAACACATTCCTGGGGTTTTACTGTATCAATTTGAAAAAAAAATATTTTAATTCAGATGTCAACCCCACGTGGGGTGCAAACAGGACCAACTGTCAGCTCGGCAAGAGTGAGCAGCGTGTAAGTTGCTTATTGGTTAACCATTAGGCAAATGGTTGATTGACAGGCGTGGGGAAGCCGCGGTCAGTCAGCCGGGAAAGAGCTTATCTTTATTTATGGCACTTACTAATTGGCACTAATTAATACAAACACATCCCCCCTATACGCCTAACCCAGAAGTAAACTGTACATCGTACTCCTCCAGTCGCCAAATAATGTTGATGTCACTGCCCTAAAATATGTTAGTGTCACCCAATAAGGGTCCTGGCACCAAGAATATACCCAGAAATATGAATTTACCGATTGTTATTTCTGTAATATTGACCCTGTTATACACTATAACATTTTCTCTCAGGGTCCATCATTACATCGCCAAAACCATTGCCGAATACATCGTTCCTTCTTCTATAATATACACTATCTTCAAACTGAACGTCATGGGTCGAAGAAAATAGAGTAGAATGAGCGAAGATAAAATTTGCTATTTGAACGAGAGACAGTCACATACTGCTGATCACAAGGTTCCTGTGTCATAAGTGGAGGATGTAGATAAACACCGAGGGTGGTGCAGCAATATGGGACTGCGTTGCACGAATGAATTTTGTGAGAGGAAGGCGGCACCAAGTTACACCACCACGTTGCCTGCTAACAAATTTTGCGAAGTGAACCGCGCCGGAGTCTTAGCTATGAGAGCGATCGGTAAAGGAAGAGCGGCCGCAGCACGATTTAGCGCGTATATGACTGGTGTAATAAATCTAATGAGAGAGAGAGTTATGTGTTGCTGCTACCTATGTAGTGTCTCATATATAATTGTGAGAGGGAGAGACAAGCTGTTAATTGGATTAGGGTATATGGTGGTCTGAATGAGAGCGCAGAGTAAACAGAGTGATCGTTCTTATCAGTCACTTCACGACTGACGCGTTCCCCTGCGCAGTAGCCCATGACCTGATTACCGATGACCGACCCCTCGGACCAGTAAGCTCCGCCTACTTTAGTTTGACAGTTCTCCAGTTGTCATGATGCCTAATAAAATCCTTTTTTTAACATTGATAAACCATTAAATTTTATAATTTATAAATTGAAACTGATTCTCATTCGAACATTTAGTGAATAAATACAACTGTCACTTGCGCTTATATCCCTGTTTTCCACTCAAAACGAAATTTCTCTTCCCAAACAGTTTTTGGCCGTTTTCTCAAAACAGTATTTCAGGAGACTGTACGGTCTTCAGAGTGCTATTTCTCAAAAACCATCGAATATTGAGTCTTCAAATTTTGCATATAGGTAAATCAACAAGTATTCTAAAATGCGTTTTTTCTTTTTCCTATATCGTTTTTAGTGTAGTAGAAATACGTTATTTAAACGAAATAAGTATTGATAACATCACATATTTTTTTTAAATTAAAAATTCATTATGAAAAAAAGACAATAAATATATAACAAAAAAAAAAGCCTGGAGATATATGTATGTAGTTTCAAATGATGCTATTTCCACATACATACCCTATGCCAATTTTGAGATATATCCAATTAAAAAAAAATTAATTTTAATTCATTTCAAGTTTTAATTTTCAAAGTGGACACTGTTACACTTTTTAAATATATCTCATCTGATAGAGAATATTCTAAGGATTCTAAATATATATACATCACTGTGTCTAAAATTATTATTAATATGAATTCTAAAGCTAAATTAAACCAAGGTTGTTTGACGATGATTAGACCTTAATAGCAGTTAACTACCGGCTTCTGTGGCTCAGGGGTAGAGCGCAGGACTCAAAGCCGGGAGATTGTGAGTTCGAATCTCAGCCGAGGCGGTGAGGTTTTTCATGGTCGGCCCCCCCCCCCCCCAGGGTGAGCGCTCTGCAGGCTTAATGGGAAGGTCGTGCCCAACGGCCGTGTTTCACTCACAAACGAGTCCTCGGTGGTATGATTACCAACCTAGGGCCGCAGGTGCAGTAGTCACCCAGCCTGGTTAACGCCAGGATATAAATGAGAGGAAGCGTGTGATACTGCCCTGTCACATAGTCAGAAAACGGAATGGAAATCTGCAGATGTACATATACTTAGTTAAGCTAGCATTAAAATATGGAGGCGGTTACCTCCAACAAAAAAAAAATATATATATATATAAAAAAAAGCAAAAAAAAGCAGTTAACTTGTGATTGACCTTTACTGAGAGTTCAGGTGAAATTTAAAAGTAGAAGTAAAATAATATGGACACTGCAGTGTCAAAATGTTCCAAAATTTTGCAGTTTCACAGATAAATGAATATTTAGCTGAACCAATTATTCATCGATCATTGACTGATTTGCTAAAGCCGATAACTGATTTAAGAAATAGGAACTTACTCCCACCACTGATAATGCCACGAGACAAAAGCGACAACAATACACTTACCTGTGGAAGGTTTCTGTTGAACCATTTGATTCATGGAGGGCTGTGGTTTCTGCTGGAACTTGCTGGCGGGACTCAAATTATCCAGGCTGATGTCAACCTTGCCTGCGGTGGCCGTCCATGTGTTTGCTGAGCTCTATGTCATATAAACATACAGGAATGAACAAACACTTTTTCCAACTTTTACTGATTTATTTACAAACAAAAAAATCTCTATGGATCAGTGGGAACCTTATGGTGGATGCAGGAATGAACTAGAATTATGTCATTTAATACCGGTAAGTTTTTTCTTGATCCTATTATTCATATATGAGAGTCAAGCACCATTTAAGGAATCATTTATTTCAATTTCATATGTATTTTTTTAATTAAATGCTTCTATTCTATTGGTTTCACTAGAAACTGCAAAATATACAGCTGTCTAGAAACATGTTTTGAATATAAAACAACAAATTCCCACAATTTTCTACACATACACCACAACATTACCGGGAGGTACACAAACTGATTGCAGCCAATCCTTGCTACAAGGTGGCTTTAGAGGTTCTTGAGACTACTCCTACCTTTGTTGCTGGGGTACTTGTGCTGGCCACTGGGAGGCTTGTTGTACTAGGCTGTAATGTAGGGGCCATGACACCCAAACCCTGAAGCCAGACAACAAAAACATGCCACCACAACAAACACAAAACAACATCAACATCAAAACTTAAAGTGCACAAAACAAGATATCCCTAAAGGTGCAAATTACAACACAATTACAGCTGTGGACAGGACAATTATTCTCAAAAGCCAATTAATGTTAATAAGTATGATTTACTATAGTATCGTTATTTTTTCTCCTTTGTTTATGAATGTGCAAAGCATATGCAAATCAACAAAGGTTTCTTGAAACAGTGATCAAGAATTCTAGCAAGAGGAAAAAGTAGCAACAGTAAAGATTCAGTTCATGCATGACATTACAGTGCTTGACTTAAAGCAAAAAAAATGTAAAATAGTCATAATTTATTTGTCATTCTGACACTGTTCATTTGTTTACTTTTCAATACAAGATAGTTAAAAAGGAGCAAGAAAATTATCCAGAGAAGTATTATGTCAAAATTACTGTCTTACCAGGGCTCTTAAATTTCCCAGTGATTAAGTGAAGTATGCAAAAAACTCTTTATGAGGAGAAAATATTAACAGAGTTAGAAAGAGTTAAATATTTTATGTCTGCCAGGATTTGGTCAATCATGTTAAGAGATTCACAAATCGTATGGGTTATTCTGACAGTATATATATTATATCAGCTGTGGTGAATGTGCAGTAATTTGTGCAGCAAGAGAAATGACTGGCAGGTATACCATTGGTTGGCTGGAGGGAGTGTGGAAGGTCTGCATGGACTGCATGAATCCCATCTGAAACAAGGAGGGGATGGCTGGTGCAACAAAACTGATACTACAACATGAGCTAACCTGAGCTACAACATAAACCACTAAGGAAGTACAGGCTACTACAATACTATAGACTAATAATGTAACTATTTGTCCAACAACTATGCTTATATAACATTAAACCTCTCACAGTAGGCCTGGGAATAAGAAATCATGACATACTTCCAGCTTCAACAGTTGCTCTGCTTAATTATATCTAAGTCACCGGAGTATTAAAATTCCTGTTCAGTGACATTTTTTCATTTAGCACTGTAGATGTTGAGCATGAGGTGAGCATGGCCCATTTCCACCTTTTGGTAAAAATGTAGTAACCCAAGGGAGATGGGAACTCACTCAGAATACAATGAGGTAGTAATGATACAAAGCTAGTGCACTGGCTGAAAGATATATAGATGAAGTGGGCTTTTGAAAAGGTTGGTCATATAATTTACAGAAGCTGATGGACAGATTTATACGAGGCATAAATCAAGAGTAGAGAACTGATTATCAGAATTGTGAGATGTTTTGCAACAAATATGTAGAATAATCAATCATATACATATCCAGTATTATCATTATAACATGAATAAGTTAATAAATTTGATTTAAGGGCAATAAAACTAACTGTGTTAATATAAATAAACATGTTATCTGATACTGGCATTGGGGTACTTTATCAGAAATTTTCCTTGGGAGCTTAGCAAAAATCACTAAATTTTGCAGGGTTTCAAAATCACAACTTTTTGTAAATTTTTCGTCTACAACTCAATCACACAAAAATAATACTTCACTGAATGCACATCAAATAATATAAGAAAAGTGAAATGAGGTGACATGCAAATGTATGACATACTGACTACCCAAGGTAATGTCAAACTTGTTTCTTATCACAGTGAATGTAAACAGAGATACAACAACTGATCTGCACTACATCAAATAATCACAGAACATTTGCCAGCATATGTTTCAGCCAACGTAAAACTTACTTGTCCAACAGGCATTTGTTGCATCCCCATTGAATTCTGCATTCCCATTGGCTGCATCATAGGTTGCTGCATGCCCATCATTGGTTGGTTGCCCATACCTTGTATTCCCATTGGCTGACCAACCATGGGTTGCATTCCCATTTGCTGCTGAGCAGGCATGCCCATCATTGGTTGGTTGCCCATAAGCTGATTTGTGGTTGGCTGAGGGGCCACAGGCTGTAATGGTGGGGCTCCAGATGTCAAGTCTGATAGCAAGTCCATATTACTACCAGCATTAGTGGCTGGAGAGGCTGATATGGGAGCTGAGCTGACTGGTTTGTTTGATGAGAAGTCACCAAAGTCATTGGATGTGCTGCAAATATAATTTAATCTTACTTTCACATACACAACACATAGTACATATCTGATCCCACACCAAGTTCAAGCTCAATTAGCCTGACAGTACAGACACACCATGATATTTGAATGCATGTACAAAGGGTGGGGGGACATATGTGACAGCAGTATTCTGTATGACAGCAATAAAATCAATATACATTTTATGCATTTCTGAATATAAATTCAAGGGTCAATATATTGCAAAAACAATCATTTCTCAGGAAATAATAATTGCATTACTCCCTAGTTTTTGGTGTTCATATTTCCTGGAATGTGATTTCAAAAATATTTGTTTATAATTATTTTACACAGACTTAATTAACAAAAACAAAATATTTGGTCAATAATCACAAATGGTTTAGTATGGTTGCAGTTTTAGCTGAAACCGGAGGGTAATGTTTATGGCGCAACCATCTGAGTTTTTTTATTTATCAGATGAATTTGACGGCATTTCCTTGAATTTGATCTTCAAGATAATCATCAAAATATTTTAAAGTCTTCCCTTGTGTCACTGCAAACACCTAAGGTTGAGTAAGCAGATGTACAGCAGATCTATACAACTGAAGATTATATAAGAGTTCATCCATCTGTTATTAATCTGGGAGACAACTGGGGAAATGGTAGTCTTAAAACCACCATGATAGATATAACACAACTGCTATTATGCTAATTATGAATTAACATATTTTGCATTTAAATCATGGTACACTGAATTCTCATTTAGGTAATATTAAAGCAAAGCAAATCTGCAAATTAAGCATCGTCAAGAAAATACAAACACACAAGAACAATACAACAATATCTACCTAACCATGCTTGTTAATTGACTGAAATGCAAACTTTTAATTAATTTCAATGCTGTCAAACTTTAACACTATTTAGACACTAGCAGCATTCACCAATTAGATAACATGCCAAAAAACTGTAAATGTTAAAGTGCATATGGTTCTATGTTCTACCATAGCTACTTTGATTTACTTTTGACTAGATGGGATGGGACGTGTAATTATTTTAATGTACACAGAGGAAGGAAAACCCATTACAAAAGTCAATTAAATCACACCCGTTACAAGAGTTAATTAAAAACAAAAATGTTACAAGAGTCCATAAAAATCAAACTCCCTTCCAAGAGTACATGAAATCAAACCCATTACAAAAGTCCATAAAATTAAATCAATTACTACAGTCCACTAAATAAAACCCATTACAAGAGTCCACTAAATCAAACCCATTACAAGAGTCCATTAAATCAAACCCATTACAAGAGTCCATTCAATCAAACTCATTACAAGAGTCTATTAAATTTAACAAATTACAAACCCACTACAAGAGTCCATAAAATCAAACCAATTACAAGTGTTCGTTAAATCAAACCCATTATAAGAGTCCATTTAATGAAACCCATTACACGAGTGGGAAATCAAGGCCCCTGTACTCATGTATTTGCTAGAATATTAATAAATATTAAAAAGTTTCTGTCTAGTTATACTCATTACGCCTGGAAATTTATTTCTCATCAGCTTACTGATAATAAGGCATCCAATTTTAACACTTGCCCATTCAGATGTCACGTTGTTATACCTTCATTTATACACAAGGAGCTCATGGGTCATACTGGGGAAATAGCCCAAGATCCCATGTATGAAAATTTCTCTTAAATCAAAATTTTATGTTAAGTGTCGTCATTGTAACATTGGTTCAAATCTGAATTTGTAATAGCTACTGGGTGGTCAAGTCAAAAATTTGCAACAAATCTTGGACATGAGTACTTAAAAGGCATGATTATTTAACTTGGACTAGAGAAATCTTTGCCATGACAACACTGTAAAGATATTAACATGTCAGTCAACTGACACAATAAACAAATTAATTTGCTTGGTGATGACTAGAAATTTGGTGCGAAAGAAGGTAATTTATATGTAATTTAAATCTATACAGTAAAAGAAGCAAAGTTGCAGTACAGAAATATGCTAAATTGACCAGCACAAGTTTAAAACCCTAAGATAATGATTAAATATAGATTGCAACAAAGGTTACCGTAATATTCAGATATTCATATGCACACATGCAAGTCCTAGAGTCTAAATTTTCGACTAGAGTACTGAGCTAGTAATACCCAGACTCCAGTATACAAATACTCATTTCAGTGGTATTTGCAACTCATTTAAGACCAATCAGGTACAGAATAGGATATGTAATTAATAATCGTTAATAACGATCAGCGTAGCTGCCAATGACACCTCAAAGTCAGCCCACTAATCCGGCGCAAGACCACAGACAGTAGGTGAACCATTAGGAAGTCAAAACCAGCCCTCAGACTTATTTTGATAAAACCTGTGCTGGCTTATCAATAAAATATCAATATTTCAATTACCAAGAGTGTTTTTAGAATATATTTAAATAAGCAGACCTGAAAGACATGTGACTTCACATCAGTGATCACAGATCAAGATACAAAAAGGCTAATTGTCCTAACTGGTCTTAATTATTCTGGAATATTTTGACAGATTCTCAAAATGTTTTTCTGTAATATGTGACACAGACTGATAACAATCTAAAAATGTGCTCTGCCTGATGCAGCTATTCAAGTCTTTTTTTCGAATCAAATCTTATCAGAAACATCAATCATAAAGATTCTTGTTATCAATAAAGGTACCTATTAGTGTCAGAGCCACCTGTCAGAGTCCTCTCTCATCAAACATTAATATATCAATAAATTGTTACATAATGCCAGCCCTTTTTACCAAGATCTATAACATAGTACTTGGAAAATGGAGGATTCATAAATTCCAACAACAAAAAATTGGCAATATTAAACACCATTATAACAAGAAAAAGAATAAATACAAACAATTTAAGTGTCAGTATTGCAGGCATGGATCTGGGGGGGGGGGGGGGGTCCCTCTGCTCTCAGCCACCATAAATTTTTAAACCAATTTTAAAACAAGACAGGCAAAATGCTCTGAATAATCAACAAATGTTTATCTACACTAGCATTGACCCCCCGCAAAAGATCCTAGATCTGCGCCTGTAATGGGTATAACAAACATTATTTTTCTAGTGTAAAGTGTGATGGTAGTAACTCATTAAGAAAGAAGAGTGCAATTAATGCACTGAGCATGCTTTCAACAACAGTGATATAGCAGTTCTGAAGCATCTATCAGGCAGCTCTGCTTGGTCCCTGCAAGTGTTTCCATTCAAGAAAAATAAATAAAACTACAGAAACACAACAAGCTACATTTGACTGGCAATGTTTAGGCAAACATCTGTTTGCTATTCTGTAAAAGCTTCATGCATTTAATTTTTTAATTATTAATTAGAATATTTTTTTTAAGCAAATACAATTTTCAGAAGTGGTTCAAACTGCTCATATCTATAACACTCACACCTAAATCATTAAACTAAAAAGTAAAGCAGTGGTCTTTTTTCTTAATTATTATTTACAATTACCTGGTATAATCATAATTATTATTAAACATGCAACATCATTTAAATCATATTGAAGTCTCCATATTCTTCAAATCATGTTCTTGTTCATACCTTTCCATAAAACTTGACAAACAGAACAAAAATAATTTAATGATGATTATTCCAGCTGGTTTAGTCAGGTTAAAACACCTATGGCTTCCTAGAAATAAACTACATTTACCTGCAATCCACTGATATGAATAATGATATGACAATTTTACCCGCCACAGAAACATGCTATGTTAGAAAGAAATCACACCAACACCATACAAAATGAAGTGGTGGAGTTAGACCATAATCAATCACTAACACCCTATAGGTCATTCAAAACACCAGACAAACATGCTAATAAAACAAGAGGGCACCTGTTTTTGTTTTCTAGTTCTTGAGCTTTCTCTTCATCAAAGTTGCCAAAATCTGCAAAATCTTCACTCCCACTGATTGTGGAGTATAAGGTAAAACACTGGTCATCTGTAAGTCCTTAATTTAAAATTTTCTTTGATTCTCATAATTGCTTATAATTTATGTATGATTGTCACTAAGGAATCATTACAAGAAAGGTGTCTGCATTTTGATTTTATTATTTCGAAGCAAGAAATTTGAGAATTTCAAAAGCAGTGGCAAAGAAATAGAATGAGAAAATGTTGTCAATTAAATTGGATTCTTTACACATACTGAAGAGAACAGTATGCAGTGAATTTAAAATGTTGAATTACACAGCAAAGTATTACCATAACCATTGAGACACTTAATTCACAAGAAAGTTCACAGAAATAGCCTTCACTCCAGTTATCCATTTTGCCAAAAAAATACTTGGTCAAGTCAGTGAAGAAAATAAAATACTGCAGAATTAATACAGTGATCAAAGACTACCAAGAAACAGGGAAGGACATTGATGTATAACCTACCTTGGCGGCCTGGGCCGGGCCACTCCTGCTGTTGCTGATTGGAACTTGCTAAAGTCAGCAAAGTCACCATTTACACTGGCTGTAACACAGGAGTTAAAACTCAATAAATACACTTTATATTCCTATTGTCTTTTTTGTACAGGTATTATCCTTTTCAAGTTTAGAACGTCATGAATGAGAATTACCAAGATTGTTTTTGAAGAATACACTTGCATGGAAAATACAACTGTAGTTCTTAAATAATCTGTGTAAAATGAAAAACAAGGCCTACAGGCCTAATGCTAACCTGTGCAATGGTTTATACACCAGGTATAATGCTTCAATGCTGGGCGATTACTTTTCAAGTAGGCCTACATGTCTTGTATACGACTAAGGTATCAGAGATGTATCCATATGCCCAATTTCAGGCTGATATCCCCTCCTGAGAAATATGCAGGGACATACACTGTGCAAAAATTATTGCAGGTGGTGCCACCAGTCTTGTATATGACAAAGCTTTACCTTATGTATAAATCTGCCCAATTTTAGGCTGATATATAAAATTCCTCTTGACAAATAAGCAGGCATATACACAGTGCAAAAGTCATTTTAGGTGGCAATACCTGTCTTGTGAACAAGAAGCCATCAAAGACGCATAGACAGGTCAAAATATCAGGCCACAACATGGCATCTACAAGAACATTCCTTGAATCACTATTAAAAAGTTTTGCACATTGGAGTTTTCAGTTCATGCTTAATTTTATTCACCAAAATAAAATAAGATTCAGTAAATTTGATATAATAAAACATCTTTTCAAATAAAGTATACACACTGTTGGTTGAATGACAGACAAACAATATCATTGTGCTAATTACTATCCCAGTTTTAATTTATTACTGGAATTAATAGTCAATTTCACACCTGGTGAAGTTTTTACTCTTCTGAAGTAAGGAATTACTTATCTCATGAACATCCGCACTTTCATAGCAATACCACTTTGTGGACACAATTAAATGTACTCTTTAATTATTGTAACCCTGGTGGTACAATACAAAATCTAAAATGTAGCATAGCCTAGAATAAGAATGAATCAAATACAGAAAATAATAACATTCATCTAGTTTATGCACCATCTGGGGGGGGGGGAGTGCAGGGCAGAGGGGAAGCCTGCTGATAGTGGCCAAGCTGACCCAAGGCAAGCTGCCTGGGGTGAGTTACATAATGCAAGTGAAGGCTGTACTACTAGGTGGGCTAGATGTAAACAACACTTGACATGGTGTATGAAAACATGAATAAAAGCTATTCTTTCCAATCAATTTCTTTGAAATTTCAGATTTTAAAAGATTAAATCCTTATGTATATATGCTGTGAAAATTAAATCAACAGTGCCTAAGTTGGACAAAATTTAAGGTATTGATTTTTTATTTATGCTAATAACTTGAAAAATTTGCAAAATTCAGATCTAATTTTGGGTACACATTTGATTCTTGATTATATAAAGTTATATTCCTGAAAAAAAGTCTCTAGGTTCAGCAATTCTCATGTTAGGTGAGTAAATATATTTCCTGAATTTTAAAAAAATTGCATTATGTTTTGGCCCATAACTTCAAAATAATACCCAATACTGAACTAATTTTTGGTACGTTCATAGAAAATGTATGAAAGAATGTGATTAGTAAAAATAGGATCAAAAACAGATCAGTGGTTTTGATATTAGGCAGCCTTGAAGTGTAACAATGGCTTTTTTATGGAAAACTGAGTTTTTTTCCTTAATATCTCGAAGGAACGAAGTCCTAATGACCCAATTTTCGGCATGGTAGGAGATTTTGGGGACATATAAAATTATGCCAACAGCTTGGGGAGCATAGAGATGTGCACTGAATGACCTACAGTCATCAAAGTGGACTGCTTGACAATGAAAGGGAATACAACAAGAGCCTCCAAAAAAATTCAATAACTAGCCTAATTTTGCAGCTTTTATTTTCAAATTTCATATTTTAACAGATTAAATCCTTGTGTATACATGCTATGAAAATTAAATCCACAGTACTTACAGGAAAAAAACGTGCTGTGGCCAAAATTGGGCAAAATTTAAGGTACCAATTTTATATTTTTGCCAATATTTAAAAAAATTTAACAGATTTTGATCTAATTTTTGGTATACAATTAAATTTTGATTAATTTAAGTTGTATTACTGGAAAAAAGTCCCTACCTTTAACACTTTTGGTCTTAAGTGACCAAATATCTTCCTGATTTTTTTTACAAAGTCCATTATGTTTGGGCCCATAACTTTTTTAAATTATATAATACTGACTTAATATCTGGCATGTAGATAGGAACTATATAGAGAAATATTTATTGTAAATATGAAGAAAACCAGATGAGTGGTTTTGATATTAGGCAGTCCTGAAGTGTGAAAATAGATTTCTAATATAAAATTGAGGTTTTTCCTTAATATCTCGAAGGAACGAAGTCCTATTGACCCAATTTTCGGCATGGTAGGAGATTTTGGGGACATCTAACAGTATGCGGAATTTCAGATTTGTAGGTCCAACAGTGTCGAAACTTGCCAGTCTTACGGACGGACAGACGGACAGACAGACAGACGGACGACGGACAATGGACCACGACTATAGCTCAGATGACTTATAGTCAGCTGAGCTAAAAACCAATAAAATTTTATAAATTTATTGTTTATTGTTATGTTGTTAGTTAAAACTACTAGATGAGTTGGGTTGGACACCTGGATCAACTGTGGCTGGCCATTAGGTGCCTGGCTGCCCCAGTGTACCCCTCGCCTATGCATAATTTGATGAAAGTTCAACAAGGTCAACATACAGGTGACTCAAGAGGGGCTGGGGAGAGCTTAAAGGTCTAACATGGTCTCATAAAAACATTAATAAAAGCTACAAGTTTTGGCCAATTTCTTTCAGCTTCCTAAACTAAAAAGCTGAAATCCTTATGAGTGCATGATATGAAAATTATATCAACAGTGCTCACAGGAAACAAATGTGCCATGGTCAAATTTTGGCAAAATTTAAGGTACTTATTTTATATTTATTCTAATAACTTATAAAATTTGAAAAATTCAGAACTAATTTTGGGTATTCAATTGAATCTTGATTAAATAATGTTACATCCCTGACAAAAAATCTCTAGCTTCAGCAATCCTCTTGTTTTAAGGGAGTAAATATATTTCTTGATTTTTTACAAAGTGCATTATGTTTTGGCCCATAACTTAAAACAATTACGCAATACTGACATCATTTCTGGCATGTGCATAGAGAATGTACAGAAAAATGATAACAAAAACATGCTGTGAAAATTAAATCCACAGCAATTACAGGAAAAAAACATGCCATGGTCAAAGCTGGGCAAAATTTAAGCTACCAATTTTTTATTTTTGTTAATATTTCAAAAAATTTAACAGATTTTGATCTAATTTTGGGTATACAATTTAATTTTGATTAATTAAAGTTATATTACTGGAAAAAAGTCCATAGCTTGAACATGTTTTGTGTTAGGTGATCAAATATCTTTCCTGATTTTTTACAAAATGCATTGTTTGGGCCCATAACTTTTTTAAAGGCCTACTTCCATGAAAAAAATAAAATGAGATACTACTTTATTCATTTACATGTATATGTATAAATTATGGTAGAATAAAATCAAGCTTTGAGCACTTAACCGTTAAAATTTAAATCGAAAGACCCGTAATCCACCCCACTCAGGGGCCCCAAGCCAAACAGAAGCGTCCTGGCCAAGGCGATTGTGACGTCACAACCAGAACACACTGGGCGGTATTGTAATGGCATCAGTTGAGTTTAACACGATCTGGGGAAAATATGCCAAAGTATTGCGTCGTCGGGATGAGCAGTAACATGAAGGGTGATGGTGTGAGCTTAATCATATTTTAACAAGTGTATATGCCACATGTTCGTGCCAAATGGACAGGATTTCCTTTACAGAAGAGGCCGAACTGGACCCCGCCGGGCATGATTCGGGAAGGGGATTCCCCAGGTTTGGCCACTGTCATGAGGGTGCGGACGGACTTTTCCTGACATTTAGTCACCTTTGTTGCCACTTTTGTTGCCACTCTATATCCCGTACATGCGTAGGTTGCTAATTAGGAAATGATGCTGCTTTTCATTTTTACGACTCCTGTATCTCTTAGTCTTCAACTTTGCACATGTTATTCCCTGAGTCGGCCTTGACACGTTGGGAGCTGGCACCACGCAGTCTGCACTGACGCCGTATCAGGATTTCAAGCGACGTGTTATATGACAACTAACATATAGCTGCTTGTTGATCGTATAAGTTTAATAATATCAAACTGATCAATCAATTAATTTATTATTAATTGTGTTTGAACGCTTGTAAATGATAAAAAACTTTATTTTTTATTTTGGGACTTTTTTTTTTTTTACTTTTTTTTTTAAGTTTAAAGAAACATATGACCGAAGGGGTCACGTAAATCTCGGTGCATGGTGCCTCAGCAAAGGCATTAACATTGGAGAAACAATGAATAGGATTCTACAAAAATAAACCCACGTTAAAAATCGTTACTCCTTATTGTTGACAATAATCAAAATAATTCATTTTAATATTTCAAATCTTTTGAAATATCAGACAATTAACAATTAAAAAAATTATACCATGCATTTCAGCATATTTTAATTCTGTGCCCAAATAATATGAAAAAAATAGGCTTCGTAATGGCTTCCTTACATTAAACGTGTGTGTTGTATATGGGCTGGGAATATTTTCACTCTGTTTGATTTTTTAAAAAGTTTTCTTATAAGTATCTGTAATGATAAAATGTTATATTGTTTTAAAAATGTGTATTTGTTGTATAAAATGAGATAAGCAATGTTTTATCCATTTTTTATATAACAAAAAAAACAAATTCCATGCCAAGTGAGCACACACACACACGCATACAAATAATTTAAGAGGTGTGTTTAAAATGTGATAAGTATGTAAATTTAAGTATGTAATACTTGTATATGAAATATGAATATATAACGTGTATACATGTAAATATGGTATATATATATATATGTGTGTGTGTGTGTGTGTAGATATATAAAGATAGACACTTGTAGTATGTATATAACAAAATATCAAATCAATTACCCAGTCAGTCATAAAGAGAACTCCAAATCTGTTTCAGCAGTCTCTCTCCTTCCTTGTTAGTATGATTTGCCATATTGCACTCAAAGTTACACTTGAACCTTCAGATGATACACTGGCCGAAGTACCCATGCATTTAGTCCAAATATACCTATACATATACTGATCAACCTTACCAAAGACAACATATGGGTAATTTTGTATAATTTTAAATGATAATTTATTGTAAATGTACTTTTCTTGGAATTAAATATGCTATCATGCAGAGTATTATAACTGGAATGTATGGTTTCTGGACACATTTTTTTTCATATTACACAATTCTTAAGTTGGAGGATACTAAAAGTACCCCTGAAATCCAGATAAACGGTTTTACATCAGCTCAAACAAAAACAGAGCAATTATAATGTCACTATGTGTGTGATTTTTTTATAATGAAACATGACTCTTTCATAATTCATTTAAAAATGTGAATTTCATGCTTTGTATTATATTTCAAATTTATTAAATCTCTCTCTCTCTCTCTCTCTCTCTCTCTCTCTCTCTCTCTCTATATATATATATATATATATATATTAAATTATAAAAGGAAAGAGTGTAAATTATATAAATTATCAAATGTATTTATCATTTCCATGATGGTGGGCCGGTGGGGGGGGGGGGGGTACTTAAAATAAGTACCACCCTCCATCAGGATGGGTGTGGTACGTATACAGCTTCATTTAAGGCTAGCCCCGTGTGTGGTACTATAAGGTTATTTGTATTTATGTGGTAAGGCCTGCCAAGTAAAAACTCGCTTTACGATAAGTATATATAGTAATACTACTGCTAAACAAAAAAAGCGCTTATCAATGTCAAAACAACAATTTTGCATTTCTGATTATGAAGCATGTATGTATAAATTATGATAAAAAGAAAGGACCAGCGCTTTATTCATATGACAAAACCATGTTGCTTATCAGCTGATTTTTGCAGAATCAAAATATGCCACCACGGCACCAGTCACAACATTGTTAATATTATCACAACAACAAACTTTGTTGCAAAGCGTCGCGAGCGATATTGAACAAACTCGACCAAGTCAAGAATCACCATTGGCATCTTGTACTACTCTACATTTTCTTGCTCTTAATATTATATTACTGAATAATCTCGTTATTTTGATAATAATTACCAGATTGAGAATATCCCTTAAAATTCCCACAGACTCCATCCTCGATTTTGTACAGCCTGTCACTTCGTCACTGGAATCAAACCTTTTGCCAGTGTTGGCTTGCAGCGGCCGCTGTCTGTGTCACCGACTTCTGTTTCTAACAACGTTTACATGGCCCAAAATTAAATGAGGCTAATGTCGAAGTTGCCATAAATCTACAGATCTAAATTCGCCGCTTTATTCTCCTTTAACGTGTCTCAGACATTGTCATCTTACAATGATTCCTCCGACTCGCTTGATCAGATCGACCCGTCGGCCTTGCTGAAACCACGTGGACGCGCAAACGGGGTTCTGGTTGTGACGTCACACACGTCCCAAGGGCTGTCTCAACTTTTTCAGGGGGCTCCCAGGACTATGTTCAAATATTCATTCCTATCACGGATAGTAGCTCCCCAATGTCAGTAATTTTTACATCAATTCTATTTGTAGGTTAATACCTTTCATATATGCAAAAACACCCAGTGGGTGGAAGTAGGCCTTTAAATTATATAATACAGACATAATTTCTGGCATGTACATGGAAACTATATAGAGGAATATTTATGGTAAATATAAGGAAAAACAGATGAGTGGTTTTGATATTAGGCAGTCCTGAAGTGTGAAAATAGGTTTTTAATAAAAAATTAAGGTTTTTCCTTAATTTCTCAAAGGAACTAAGTCGCAAAGACCCAGTTCTCGGCTTGGTAGGAGATCTTAGTGGACATCTAACATTATGCTGAATTTTTTATTCCTAGGTCTTACAGTTTCAAAACGTGCCACATCTTCGGACGGACGGACGGACGGACAGACGGACAATGGACCACGACTATAGCTCAGATGACTTATAGTCAGCTGAGCTAAAAATCATTCATGTGGAACCATAAAAGACAATTATTATAACAATTACTGTGGGGATTTGTGTTGTAAAATATTATACAAATTGGCTCAATGGCGTCAGTCGAAAAACGTTTTGCAGGTTTATCACTCATATAGGAAGATACAGCAAACTGGCTAAGTTCAGCTTCCAGTAACTCAGCCAAAAAGCACTAAACCAAAACCATTTGAACAAACTTGAATTATCAATATCTGAGGATAATTAATGTATGAGATTTAAGAATTTGGCCATTGGTTTTTGAGAAGAAGATCTTTGTAGCCACTGAGCTAAAACGGGCTGTCATGGCATATGACTAAATTCAGCTTCCCATAACTCAGCCAGAAGTCACAAAACAGAGACCATTTGAATAAACTTCAGAAAGCACTTTCCTAGGATCATTTCTGAGCGATATTAAACAATTTGGCCATATGGTTTCAAAGAAAAAGTTCTTTGTAGCCCTCAGTACGATACAGGCACTGATGACCCCTGTACAAAAAAGGCCGATGCAGGTGGCGCCACCAATACCTCAATTTCAGATATGACTCGTGACCAACATAAAATTTGGTGATGATAGCTCCAGCAGTTTCTGAGAATGTAATTTTAACAAACTTGAGAGAGATGGTATAAGAGTTTATTTCTGTGAAATATTGAACAATTTGGCTGGACTGTTACAGAGGAGAAGATTTTTAAAGGTTTTTTAGCTTTTCCTCTATAAAATCTAAGAAAATGCATTAGCAAAATCCAATAGAATTTTTAGAAATCTAATTTTTTGCATAAAATTTCATGATGTTAGCGCCTGTCATTTGAGAGATTAGTATGGGTTAACATACAGCACTATAGTCCGTTTCATCCCCTCATGTCCACCTGATTTTTGCTATGAAAATTTTTATTAGGTACATTTCAAGGGAAACAATTATAGTGTAGAGGAGAGGATTACAGAACCTAATTTTCAACAGGTAACTAAATTCCTACCTTATGCCATATTTGAGTAACAGAATTTTCTGAAAATATGAGAAATCAGTCTACATTTTACAACATATCAGACCCACTTATGGCAGTCAAGGTCATTGGTCACATGCAAAACAGCCTCAACTGACAGCTGCTGATTGGATGATCTCATGTAAACACTCTAAAAAATATAACCAGCTTAAACAAAGATTGATTACTTATGGAGGGACAACCCATATCTGCCAGATCATGATAAAGAGACTAAAATGTTGAGAAACATAAACGGGGGATTTATTGTAAAATTCTTAACTGCCATATGAGTTGCCACTTCCATATGTTGTTTACTTGGAAAACATTGAAAAATATAAACTTTTAAGTAAACCATCTACAAACTAGATGTGTCGGAACGACACGCATGCCCCCGCCTGGGGCAAATTAGAAACATTAAAAAAATTTTGAAAATTTTTTTAAGTTCAGGAGGTGTCGTATGGTCAAAAGTAGGTCAACAAGGGCAAAATGCAAACTCGATCTGTAACAGGTCATTATCAAGCAAAACACCAAAAATCATGCCAGTATATGCAGGCATTGTGAAAAAAAAGTCCATACATGTGCATTTTCCATAAAAATTTCTGTCTTTCATGAAATTTTCTATGTTTAGGAGCCGAAAAAAAGTCCACACATGTGCACTTTTTTATAAAATTTTCTATGTAAGAGCACCGTCAAATGGTCAAAAGTAGGTCAACTGGGACAAAACGTGAACTCGATCTGTAACTGGTCATTATCTGCCTACACCCCAAAAAATCAGGCCAATATCTGCAGGTATTGCGAAGAAAAGTCTGTACAAGTGTATTTGTCATGAAAATTTATATTTTACATGAAATTTTCTATGTTCAGGAGCCGTAAAACAGTCAAAAGTAGGTCAACTGGGACGAAATGCGAACTCGATCTGTAACTGGTCAATATCTGCCCACACACCAGAAATCAGGCCAATATCTGCAGGCATTGCGAAAAAAAAAAACGTACATGTGTATTTGTCATGAAATTTCATATTTTTCATGAAATTTTCTACGTTCAGGAGCCATAAAACGGTCAAAAGTAGGTCAACCGGGACGAAACGCGAACTCAATCTGTAACTGGTCATTATCTGCCCACACACAAAAAATCAGGCCAATATCTGCAGGCACTGCGAAAAAAAGTCCGTACATGTGTATTTGTCATGAAAATTTCTATTTTTCATGAAATTTTCTAAGTTTAGGAGCCGTAAAACAGTCAAAAGTAGGTCAACTGGGACAAAACGTGAACTCGATCTGTAACTGGTCATTATCTGCCTACACACCAAAAATCAGGCCAATATCTGCAGGAATTGCAAAAAAAAGTCCGTACATGTGTATTTGTCATGAAATTTCTATTTTTCATGAAATTTTCTAAGTTTAGGAGCCGTAAAACGGTCAAAAGTAGGTCAACTGGGACGAAACGTCAACTCGGTCTGTAACTGGTCCATATCTGCCCACACATAAAAAATCAGGCCAATATCTGCAGGCATTGCGAAAAAAAGTCTGTACAACTGTTTGATTTCGGAATGATGGAAGGGCGGACATGGGTAAAACTATATGCCCCGGCCACTTTGTGGCGGGGACATAAAAAACAGGTGGACAGCAGGTGATGAAATGGACTATAGCCTTATCAACTGAAAAATTATAAGCCTCTCACTCAACCCATGACACAAATTCATATACATCTGACTGTGGTAACGGGCCAAAATATGGACTATGTCACAGTCAACCCACTGTTTCTATTCACTTTAATGATACTGAGGTGGTCCCTGGTTTGAGAGAAACCCTGGCATTTGTTTTGATTGCTTGTGATTGCAATTGCAAACAAACCTATGTCACACAAAGCCATACGTATTATATCCATTTCAGTTTATAGCGGTTTCTTCTTTGCAATACAATGGTGACATTTTCCTCCAAAAATGACCAACATGGACAGTCAGCTTGCATTTCATGTGGAATAATATTGAAGAATAACACATATGTAAAGACAACACATTAATTGGAAAGTTTAATGCAGCATAAAAGAAATGTCAATCTGAAGTACTGTATAATATGGTATTCCTATTACCTTCTGTTTTTGTTGTGCCTGCCCTGGGGTTAAAATCGTCATTTGCATCTTTGGACGGGGAGCCGAAGTCTCCAAGGAGGTCAGGAGCTGGTTTTGAGGGACTCTTGGCTGGAGATGCCGTTTTGGACTCTGTAAGGTCACTTGTCATTTGGCTCTGTTGAATAGACAATCACAAATTATTAAAATAGTCTAAAATGGGTAACTAAGTCTAGTAAGATTATGCATTAAACTCAACTGAATATCCCTAGAATTGTGGGTATATCCCCTATTATAAAGGCTCTCTTCCTCTGCCACACTTATAACTACTGACATGCAACTTATGTAACCAAATAAATCATTATTAGATAATGCTATCCCAAAAAGAGGCTACTACCTCTGATCAACATCCATGTAAAAGAACAATTCAAAGAAACCTGATACCTAGTCATACTGCTTATATTGTTGCTAAGTAGCTGTCATGGGAGGTTTAATGGTGCTATCACCAGTTCTGTGAGAAAGATTAGGCCATCCAAAATCTTTGGTCATGCAATATTTCAGGGTAGATCTCCAAGCCACTGTTAAGATATCTGATGTGTTGTGTGATTTTCAACAAAAAGCCCAATTAAAGGTCACTCATCATAAAGTTCATGACACCTTTTAAACATGTTTTGGTGTCTCAAACATAAATTTATATATGTATATACACTAAGTTTGAAGAAGATCAGTAAAATTTTTTTCGGCAGTTAACTCGCAGCCATCTTTGGATACCTTAGTTTCTTCTCTGCCATAAGTGCTTGCTGCTCCAAGGTCCACTTTGCGTATAACCTTAGGTTTACGACTTGGTGTGGATTCTTCTGAGCGCGAGGAGTATGAGAAGTCCCTGTAACCATCTTCTCGCTCGCGTTCTGAGCCACGATCTCGGTCTCTGTACCCATCAAGATCAGAGTCTCTGTCCTGTTCTCTGTCGCGGCGTCTACTTCCTCGATCTCTGTCTCTGTCACTGAGGTCATCTGAGTAATCTCTGTATCTATTTGCTGGGCCGTCATCATCAAATAAATCATCATTGTTCCTTAAATTAAATGTTACAAGATACAAATTATATTCTATCGAGAAAAAAAATATTTGGGTGGTACAATTCTAAACAGATTTATAAAGTTTGTGCTTCTAGGGGAATATCATTTAATTTTATGAGTTTTATGGAAGGAAATAATTTTGAAAATTCTATTTGTACACTTTTATTACCCTTATAATTAACTTATATTCAAATACTCCCAACAGCAAAGTTTCAAAGGTTTATAATAATGAACATGTTAACTAACCAGGATGTGCCAGAATGTATGATACTTTACAAATAAAGGACAGGTTCAAAAGCCACAAAATAGGACACTAGACCAACATTTGGAATTATTAGCAGAATTTTTAGTTATGATAATTCCAGTTAGCTAGAAAGGTTTTGGCCACGGCACAAATCTGGCAGCAGAGTTTACTTGAGTCAGACCTACAGTGGCAAGGAATTACAGGCAAGCCCAGATGGAACACTATAGTAGGATTACTACACCAACGTGAGATTACCGGAGGGGCTGTACTAAGGATAATTTTTCATGCAATAATATACTGACCCATCATAATCAGGAGGCTCATCAAAGCCCCTTGCTCTGTTGATGAACTCTCTCACTTTGCCTATGGCCTCCTGAGCAATATTTTTGGCACTGTTTCCTCTGTCCCAACTGTCAATATCGTCCATATTACTTTTCCCTTTCGACCTTGGTTCCTCATCATATCTGTCACCTGTCATAAACATTTTAAAGATTTAAAATCCTCCAAATGTTACACAGGAGATAACCCTATTGAAAATCAGCTGAAAATTATGTTTAACAGTAGGCATCTTTTTATGTAAGCATTAGAACCACACTGTTCTCACATACATACACATGCGCGCACAGACACACACATAATGCCAATTAAAGTGGAGTGCCGTTTATCCAAACTTCTAGGGGAAAATTTTTTTTTGTTGAAATAAGTGAACATTCAGATAAATGTTTTTATGTAAAATAAATACACAGCACCATTGTCAGTAACCTGGTGGTGGTAATTTGCAACTGTCTTGCTCTTTTCGCACAGTGGTCTATGGGTGTGAAAAATAGTGTATGACACAAGAATTCACCTTTGGGTTGGACAAGTGGTTTTTTCACACCCACAGACCTGCAACTGAAGGCTGGACCCCATGGACCTCAGTGTCCAACCACTTAATGTGGCACATTTCCTTTGCTGGTTGAACAGTAACAACAACATACCGGTAGATGTAGTAGATTGTGTTTTACCACATGCAATTATGTACCACAAGCATGCACTATTCAGTCAGGACTAAGAGTAAACATTACGATCTTTTTACTATAATTCATAAGTTCAGATAAACAACTTTATTTTTGTCAACATTTTGGTTAAATGTTTATGATTTTAAGGCAAACAGTGTTCAGATAAATGGTGCTTCACTGTAGTTAAATTTAGCCCTTCCAGGAAATATTAAAAAAGAAACAGAATGACCATGGGAGTATGTGATAGATTTTGAAGCTCAATTGTCAAAATAAAAAGTAAAACATTATCTGAATTCTGAAATTGTATCACATTATCATATCTTTTTCTTGGAAAGGAACATATAACAGGCAGGACTAACAGGTGAAGCTTAACCTTAAAAAAAAAACCAAGAGACCATGCAGAAATGACTAAGTATCCTGTATAATGGAAATCTAAGCCCACCAATATGATCCACCTTAGGAAACTTCTCATTATCGAAAGTAAAAACAACTGTAAAGGTAAGCTAATCTTGAGCTACTTCTATCTAAATTTCATATTTTCTATTCAAGGTTCAGTTAAGCATTTTAAAAAGTGCCATTAAATTTTCCTATATGTGTAACACCACCATTGGCCAGCCTCAAGACATGAAAGCTCCCCAGGGATAAGAGGAGGCTGACCACAGTGGCTGTTAAACCATCTCTGTCCACAACAAGATAGCCAGACTAATCAGAATGATCAACAGTTTCATGTTGGCCTAATTGATTTAGAATGGATCCCTTACAGACCCTCCTGGTCCTATGTAAGGCTGGGGATAAGCCAACTGGATCAAATGCTTGTAGCTTCTAGGCCCATACACTTGGCCTGTAATCAAATGCTGTGACACCCTCAGGGGAGCTTGTAAGTAAGCCTGCATGGCTAGGTTGGTAATCCTGTTGAAATAAATATGATTAACCAACCCATCTTGCATAGCCCTTGCACAAGGAATATATGAACAGCTAAGGCAGTCATAACATGTTTACCTGAACATGTAATTTAATCCATTAGTACATAAACATGATAATTACAGTTGGGTGCTAAAGATCTAAATGATGTACATAAGTGATTTATGACTACAGTGACAGCTTTGAGCTTGGTACTATCAATATATAAAGAGATGTTAGGGGGCTACAAGAGCTTGAAAGTAAATAAATTTTCAAGGATTTTCAAGAATCATTCAGCTATTTTAAAACCTGGTATTACAAACTTTCCTATATTTTTCTAAATTTGGGTGGTTTAAACAGTCCCAGGTACTGATCTGACCTTCCTGAGAGTGAGGGCAGTTTGCACAATGTCCAGGCATAAGCTTTCAACAAGCTGTTCTTTGAGAGACTGACTGGCACAAGTACTTGTACAATACAAGCTTGGCCTTATAATGTCCCCAATTTATTCCTTAGGTATTATGTGAAAGCCAAGTCTTCCTGTCATTATATGAAGAACATCCAATTTTTCCATAGCAGACCTGTGAAGACAATTTTCATTCTGAGATTTTCATAGGGTTTTCATTTATTCACTTAACTAGCATTTTATAAATAAATTTATTTATCACTATAACCATACAGCCTCTCGATACCTTCTACATCTAACAGACTGTAGTCTAGACATTGTTACAGCAACTAACTGGCTGAAAGGAATAGAGCCAGATATCATGTGATTACATTATAAAAGTTACTGATTACAGCTATAACTAATTTGTAAAAAAATTATTATTAAAAATAATGTAACACAAAATATCTATATGATTTACTGTAATTATTTTAAAAAATTATCACAAGTAAAAAAAGTCATGACTGCAAATCTGATATCATATTTTAAACATGGCTGACTCAGCAGTGAATTCTAGGCTTCGAGTCTCCAGTATATTATAACTGGAACACATTTGTGGGCCAAACACATGCCTAACTGACCCCTCACTTAATAAATTTATCAGTCGGTCCCCCGCTCGGTGATCTATGTTCATGTCATATATGAATGAAATAATATTCCATTGCTGTCCATGGTTTATGTGGTGGCACTTGGTAGTGTATAAGGTTTATGTTAAATTACAGTTTCATCCATGCTGTTATATCAATATGTCTTACTTGTATTTGTTGGATGAACCTGATTTATAATTTAACATATGCTTTATTTATTATTTACTGGTGACATATATCAATTTATAAATATATTCATTCAACTAGACCAAGGCTATATACAAAGGTCTTCTCCATATGTATTTATTACAGAGTCACTGCAGCTATATTTCAAAATCAAAATAATCTCTGCACAGCTTGATATATACATCAATATCTTGCCCCATAACAGTAGCTTAGAGAGCAGCCCTTCCCCATTGATTACGTCTCTTCCCATTTCATCCTCGAATGGAAGCGGCATAAAGCTGCTAAAAAATCTGCCGACACATACTGGTCTCAGTTCACAGTGATGGACCAATTGGCCTTGCTGTCAAGGGGTTTACCCCCACCACAAAGCCATTGCCTGATGTATTACTTCTTTAGAAGACCAGACCTGTTCACCGCTAAACTGGATTACTGGGCACAGGGTATTCAGGAGACATATTCAGCCTGAATAACAAGGGAGGTTTTGGAAACATGACTTACTGTAACCTCTGTAGCCCATGGTCTCGCCAGCCATGCCGACATATTTATCTTTGTTCTTCTTTGCCTTCTTCCTCTCTTCTCGTAGTCTGTCATCATCTTGTATGAAATCTATCAGATCTTTTACTTTTTGTCGAACTGCAAGGAAGAAATTGATGTATTAAGTTGACCGTACATTTCATATTTTCCTCCCATGAAACACATTCCTACAGTTTGATCTTGTATGAATTTTATCATATATTTCAGTTTTTGTCGAACTGCAAGTTGGAAAACAAGGAAACTGATCAAGGGGGATTTAAGTTAGACATGACATTCAGAAGAAGTAATGCCAATGACATTAGGCCTACACCTCATAATATAAGCAAGACGTGCTGGAACTGAATCCTGAACAATCAGGTCTCACATCAACTATGCATAGACCTGACACCAGCATCTATGCTACAGGAACCCTGCCATTCATTCCCGCAGACAACTGCAAGTATTACACCTAATTATGATATTGACAACATGATTATATTCAACCCCATCAAAATAATCATGTTACAAATGTAGTATTTCTGGACATTTATAGAAAGCTATTGTATGCTCATTACAAACCAAAAATAGTGGATTTCCGAGTGGGGTTCTTGTCTCAGTGGAGTTGTTTCATCACACTGGAAGATTCATGAGTGTTTCCCATTTGTATGTATTAATGACAGCAGGAAAATCGGTACTTTTTTTGTTAACATGTTACAATATTTTACCATTAGCAGGTGTATCTGAACACAGGATTAAGAGCTTGTAGATATACCAGTAAAAGACTTGAGGTAAAGGTTGAGTTTACGGTCTGATATTACTGACAATGTTAGTCTCAACTGACATTAAACTGTGTTCCTGGTCTTTTCAACCTGTTCATTCATGTAGTTTTTTCCTCGGCCCATGGGAGAATAAACCAAAAGAACGATAACAGGTGCCAGAATGTTATTCAATACGTATTTTCCTGCTACCAATTAGCAGCTTATTTTTTTGTTTGAACCCACACTTTATGGTCACAAGTCCAGCGCCTTAACCATTATGCCACCATATTGCATATATATATAGACTGATAACCTGTATGCCAAGGAAGGAGCAAAAAAACAACAAACGAATGAATAATCAACCGTAAAAATAGCACACAACTTAAAACAAAGTGAAAGATCATCCCATTTAGTTGCATCATCAGATAATACAAGAGCTGACCTGTAGCAGGGTATTCTGTTTATGTAAACCTTGGACAGCGGCAGTTGGTAACTTGCTCTGGGTGTAAGGGGACAGCCTGACCAGGACTTATGGCTTAATAATCAGGGGTCCATGGCTGGATGATCTGTAATACTAGCAGCTTTGGCAGCTTGATGGATGGCAGATGCCTCACTCAAGGCAGGCTGACAGCAAACCAATACCTGGGGAAATCAATTGGTCCTGGTACACCAGCCAAAATTGTAACAACTCTGGCCTTACACACACAGCATGCTTTTTAATGTCAAGCCAACTGAGCCTTCACTGTCACAACGTATAACCTCCTCTGTTACCAATGCCTTAAAATATGTTTCAAACACCCACAATGTCTACTGCCCATGACTGATAACAATCCTCACCAAACAATGCCGGAGGTTTCAAATGATTTTTCAAATATTTGCAAACTCTCTTGTCAGTTTCAGCAATTATTCATTACCAAACAGACTAATTGAATTTGTTTATGGTTCCAAGGCAATAATGACTCACCTTCAATAACCAGATTAAATGCTGACAAGGTAAATGTTAGGATAATTGATCAATTTGGTGAACAATAATGAGATAATGATAATAAAATATAATCAAATATCCTGATAAAAAATCCCCTATTATGAGTTACTGTTTTCTAGAAAATTTATGTTCCAATGAATAATACCTAACGGTACAGTGTTAATAACTGTTATGTGTACTGTATAATATAACACAGACCTTGCTAATATCTATAACATGTAAATATGCAAAAACGTTTTTACTTTTTTGGTTCATACATCTTTGTGGAGTAACTGACAGTAGGAGTATGGGGTATAAGTATGAACCATCATAAAATCTGTCAAATATTTTACTAACTTACAATAAATGTCACAAATATGAGTACGCATCTACACATTACTGCAGGTATATATGTATAATTCCCCATGAAATGGAGCAGGGAATCAGCCAATGCTATCACTGACTTTTTTTTGTGACCACTATGCTGGGGGGGGGGGGGGAAATTGTACTAAAATCTTTTTTCCTTATGATATGCATCTACCCGTTTAGCAAAACAATACTGTTATTTTCCTGTTGTCAAAATAAAAATATAAAATATAAACAAATTTTATGATATGATAAAAGGGGTGAAAATCACCTTCCCACACTTCAATTGCAAGATGAGAGAATTTTAATGTCTGCACATAAGTCTATGGAAGTATACTGTGATTGGCTTTATATTTATGGAGCTCAATTTTTCACGCTCAAGCAATTTTTCATAATTTCACATGGTTCCATTTTCGCGATTGGGCATATATTAATATTTTAATAAACACCAAAATAGGTATGAATTCTCTATTTCACAAAGTTATGTTTTGCACAAACAACAATGACCATCACTGCCGGAACCTGGTGATGCAGCTTCAAAGCCCTAGGAGTCATCGTTTTAACAGCTTGCCCATTACTTATCTATATATAAATAGGACCCTGCACTCTACCTTGCTCATATCATGTTCAGATTATGCAGTAGAAACATTGTTCCATGGAAATAACAAGTAGGTTACAGAAGGGGCCATATCCCTGAAGCAGCCGCGCACGGAAGGTCTGCCTGATCACCGTGAGTGTCAATGTGAAGAAAGAGCAGAGTAACTCTTAAGTGGCGAATGATCAGATCGACCGACAGCCGACAATGCGTAAGTGTGCGGTTAGCGGGGAGAGTTCAAGCAGTTCGATCAAGATTTTTTATATTTTTTTTGGTGGAGGTAACCACCTCCATTTTTTTATGCTGACTTTTCTAATTCTTAACTAAGTATGTACATCTGCTGAGTTTCCATTGGGACTACTTGACAGGGCAGTGGCACTCACTTCCTATCATTTTTATTTTTGTAGCCTGGTGTCACCCAGGCCCGGTGTCTACCGCACCTGCGGGTCCTGGGTGTGTAATCATCCCCATTGCTGGGACATAACACTGAGGAACCCCCTAAAGACGCACTCGTATGTGGGTGATACACAATTATTGTAAGAAGAATACATATGTATTTATGTCAATGATGCTGACAGCTGGGAAGTCCACTGGGGATGACTCACTGAATGTGTAGTAATCTGTCAAGTTTATTTTTGACTCAATGACTGTCACATTTAGTTCGAATGCCCACCTAGTTCCAACCACAGAAAAATAATATACTTAAAAACATATTTTTATTTTATTGAATCAAAATTTAAAATTTAATTTTAAGTTAAAAAGAAACAAGATTGAGGAAAACTAAACAAAAATTGATTTTTTTTTTCATATAGTTTGATATTAGCCCACTGAAAAGTGGTTAGCTGTTACTGATCGCTTAAAATTGTGTACCTTCTAAAAAAATTTTTAAGTCTTGAAATATTATTGGAAAAATTAATATGAATTTTATAAATACATATACCATCAGAAATAACTCTGTACCAGGATTAAAATTCTATACTTTATGGGGTCTAATATGCATCTGAAATATGTTTTGGTTCCTGAGTCATCTTTGTTTTTATTTGAACTTGTAAATACTGTTATTATATTTAAAATAAAAGTGACACAGATAATATATATAAACATTATTTATTTTACATGGATTGTACAACTAGTTATAATAACTAATACGAGGCACTCTCCATGGCTTGGATGTTGGCGCTTAGTAGTCAGTAAGGGTGGAGGAAACCAAAGGACCTGGAGAAAACCACAAGCCTTGGACGGGCAACCACAACTCACTCTCATAGCCACACCAGGGATCAAACCCGGTCGCAAGTAAAGAGAGCCGAGCATTTTACCCCTCAACTGTCCAGGCATGCAAAGACTACACTGTATGACTAAATATCAACTAATGACCGACACTGCATCTAATCTGTGTAGCCATAAATACAGGTAATACCCCACCAAAGGCAATCAATTACACTGTAAACAGTCTAAATAATTAACAGTCCTGAGGGCATGACACAAATTCACAAGCATGCATGGCTGCCATTAGGAATTCCCAGAAGCCCTGCTTGGGACTCATATGTGGGTCAGACTTTTTATAATAATCAAGCACCAGTACACTTCATGACACATTTAACAGGTATGTGTGGGAAATCAATCTTTTATTGATTTCATTTATGACTCCCCTGTGACACGCCATACATTTCTTTCTTCACTTAACCTGATCAATGATTACCATAAATGGGTTCACATCCACATTCGAAAGGTTCAATGGGGATAAGAATTGATAAAAATACACATCCACCAATGAATATAGTGTGTTTATCCACACTGAGATAGATTTCTTTAAAAGGAGCTTTAATTCAAGACAGGCTTTTATTCTAATCATGGTTTAAGGAATGGCTAGCATTGTGTGCAAATGTGATGTCCATACCATATGGTTCAGTGGATCAAATAGCCATCAAGTATTGACTGATGGGGAGAGTATACTGACCTGGCCAGAGCACCAGGCTCCAGTGTACATCAAATGGAGAACAACCTTGTCTAGGGTCACATTCTCACACAAACCTGGCCAGGCCACTAAATAAGATTACCATCTGTCCAGTGGTGAAACTCTTCATACATATTGATCACTGTGATACACACGCCAACACAGGGACTGTATTATAACACCGGGGCATGTCAGTGTGATATACAGTGAATGTAAAATACTCAAGATGGCTATTTATAAATGTAGAAGTCACATTTCAGGGGATGGTTACTGAAAATTAACTACAATGATAATAGACAAAACATCTGTATATATTAGTACAGTGATACATCACATATGCGACAGCGCAAACTTAGAGACAGCTTACACACAGCTGTACATGGCTGGCAGTCTCTACTGGAATACTGGGTCAAAACAATTATCTTTTCAACAGATGTGCTTTAAGGGACAAACACCAATGACTATTCTGACAGTTACATGAAAATGACATGCCCAAACATGTTATACATCTGCAACTTATTTGGCTGTAATGTATTTAGCTGCTCACTTAAAAGGCACTTAATATTTAAATATGAATCAGCCCCAAACAAAATACTATAAACTGCCTTTCATAACAGGAAATGAGGGGGATAAGAAAATAAATCTGTTTCTTTTCTATGGCAAACTCCTTTTTTGTGGAAGCCCTTATTTAACTAGAATACGGGTAGTCGACAAGCGACCACGTGTATCCGCCTAAATCAAAGTGGAACGGGTGAAGTGAGGCATGGATTGAGTGGCAAGGGAAAATAGAGTTAGGTGTGTTGCATATTAGCATGGATGTCTGCAGCCAAAATGTATATGTAGGTTGCGCCACCTACCACAAATGCAGAAAGTTGTCACATAATGAGGTGGCGCCACCTGCCAAAAAAAAAATCAAGAAAGCGATCCAAGATGTATAAACACGCAAAATCTTTAGGCAGATAAGTCAAACTACTACAGAGAGATGAGTGATTTTAGCCCATGGCAGACAAACAGACAGACGCTGTGCAAAAATGGTTGCAGGTGGCCCCTCCAGTTTTGTGTATGATAAAGAGCTATGTGATATCTATACACATGCAACATTTTGGCCTAATTGGTCAAACGGTTCCCCAGATACGAGCTTGGATGTTAGCAGCGTAAACTAGAATGTAGGTGGCACCACCTGTCATAAAATCCAGAAAGCTGTCCAGGATGTATAAACCTGCAAGATTTTAGGTAGTTAAGTCAAACCACTACAGACATATGAGTAATTTTTTCCCACGGCAGACAAACAGACGGACGCTGTGCAAAAATAGTTGCAGGAGGCGCCACCAGTTTTGCATATGATTAAGAGCTATGTGAGATATATACACATGCAAAATTTTGGCCCAATCGGTCAAACAGTTCCGGAGATATGAGCTTGGATGTCTGCAGCATAAACGTGAATGTAGGTGGTGCCACCTATCACAAAATCGAGAAAACTATCCAGGATGTATAAACCTGCAAAATTTTAGGTGGATATGTCAAACCACTGCCGAGATATGAGTGATTTTATCCTAGGGCAGACAAACAGACACCATTTTAGTGTATGTTATTAAGCTATCCAAGGGCTACATTTGTATAAAATTTTTAGCCTGATCAGTCAAACGGTTGCCGAGATATGAGCTTGGATGTCTGCAGCGTAAACGTGAATGTAGGTGGCGTCACCTGTCACAAAATCGAAAAAGCTATCCAGGATGTATACGCATGCCGAATTTCAGGTGGATAAGTCCAACCAATGCAGAGATACGAGTGATTTTATCCCAAGGCAGATGAACAGATGGACGCAGTTCAAAAATGGTTGTAGGTGGCACCACCATTTTTAGTGTATGTTATAAAGCTATCCAAGGGCTACATTTGTGTAAAATTTTTAGCCTGATCGGTCAAACGGTTCCCGAGATATGTGGGTTTATGTGTGGAAACAGACGCACAAATGGACGCAGAGTGCAGAGGAAAGGTCAGAGGTCAAAACAAAATCGGGGCACAGCAGTTCACATGTGACCCGAACATAATCCCAGGTTTCTTAAAATTCCGCCCAGCGGTTACAGAGGAGTTCTACGGACACCTACGAGGCTGTGGCGGCAGCAGCGGCGTCCGACTGAAAACATAGTATCTGCAAAACTCTGTTTTGGTGGATACAATTACATTATTGTTTTCTTCGCTAAAACATGGTGTGTTCTTATGAAAACATGTAGCCTCCTATGCCTGTCCCACTAAACATAGATTTTTATCACTCCCATATATAAGATATATACCTATCTCAACATGTCATGATTTAGAGAGACTGACAAACAAAACCCATTTGTCATACTTTACTGATACTGATTTTCCTGCAGTTTACCCCAACTGCAAAAGACAATAGATTCCCTATGACCTTCTATTTGGAATGTATAGCTTCAAAATAATAAGTATTGGGCTAAATTTTCAAGGTATACAAGATTTAATTTAGTAATATCAAAACTGTAATTGACACTACATTTTTAATCAGAAATACTAACTGTTGCTTAACGGAGGACATTTTCAGGTTTAATTTAAGACAACCTTAATGAGGTGTATCCATTCAGTTGAGGTGAGGATCAATAAAATAGTGCATTGGAAATGCAACAACGCAAGATGTTCCAGGTGATCACAATGATACGAGGAATGAGTCATGAACAGACTGTCAATGTTATTTATAAGCTGTAGAACATACTGACATAACTAAGCCCCCCCCCCCCCCTTCCCATTTCCGTTATAGTTCTGACAAGAAAGAGACAGTGTTATCAGCATAAATATTCTCCATTCTGTGAGTTTAGATATATTAAGCACCCTTGAAAGAACATACACCTAACATAAAATTTGTATGTATTCTATCCTCATTCCCTGTCTACAATAGTGACCATCACACCTCACAATCAATATCAACATCTGCACAGGAGAGGTTAAATACAACGTCACCTTAATGGCTGGAAAAACCTTAATACACAGATGTTATAAAAAGGAGTGAATGCACACCTGGTCTCAATAATGAACAAGTGACCCATGGGTCATGACGCTCAGCTGACTGGGAAGAGATTCGCAAAAGGAAATTTTATCATTAGAATGGTAGTATATACCCATTCAACTGAAGCATCAAACAGATTAACCAACAGGCCAAGATTTAGTCTGTATTTATATATCTCAAAAATAGAGAAAAATGTGTAAACTTTTAAAACTAGAATACGGGTAACCGACAAGTGACTACATGTATCTTCCAAAATCGGATAGTGAGGCATGGATTGAGTGGCAAGGGGAAATAGAGTGAGGTATGTTGCATATTAGCATGGATGTCTGCAGCCTAAATGTGATTGTAGGTTGTGCCACCTACCACAAATCCAGAAAGCTGTCCAAGTTGTATACACCTGCAAAATTTTAGGCAGAAAAGTCAAACCACTACATGTATATGAGCGATTTTTGCCCATGGCAGACAAACAGACAAACACTGTGCAAAAATCTTTGCAGGTAACCCCTCCAGTTTTGTGTATGATAAAGACCTATGTGAGATCTAAACACATGCACAATTTTGGCCCAATCGGTCAAATGGTTCCTGAGATATGAGCTTGGATGTGTGCAGCGTTAACTAGAATGTAGGTGGCGCCACCTGTCATAAAATCAAGAAAGCTGTCCACGATGTATAAACCTGCAAAATTTTAGGCAGTTATGTCGAACCACTACAGAGAAATGAGTGATTTTAGGCCACGGCAGACTAACAGACAGACGCTGTGCAAACATTGTTACAGGTGGCGCCACCATTTTTTGTGTATGTTACAGAGCTATCAAAGGGCTACATTTGTATAAATTTTATTTCCTGATCGGTCAAACGGTTCCCAAGATATAAGCTTGGATGTCATCAGCGTGAACGTGAACGTAGGTGGCGCCACCTGTCATAAAATCAAGAAAGCTATCCTGGATGTATACGCATGACGAATTTCAGGTGAATTAGTCAATTCACTGCAGAGATATGAGTGATTTTAACCCAAGGCAGATGAACAGATGGACACTGTGCATGGTTACAGGTGGCGCCACCATTTTTTGTGTATGTTATAAAGCAATCCAAGGGCTACATTTGTATCAATTTTATTTCCTGATCGGTCAAGCGGTTCCCGAGATATGAGGGTTTATGAGTGGAAACAGACCCACAAATGGACACTGGATAGAGAGGAAAGGTCAGAGGTCAACGCAAATTGGTTAGGCACCATTTCACATGTGACCCGATAATAGGTGTAAGTTTGGGAAAAATCGGTTCATTAGTCTCCGAGGAGCTCTCTGGAAACGAACGCCGCCGTGGTGGAGGAACTCGGTCAAAAACAGTATCCGCAAAACTTTGTTTTGGCGGATACAAAAATACAGGTGGCTCCACCAGTCTGCAGAAACTAATAAAAACACTTAATGGTCAATATCCATGCAAAAAATCATGGTGATCTCTGCATTAGTTGTTCAGATACTTCAGTTTTTGTATCAAATTGTCCATTATTCTGAGGGATACTTCGTAGTCCTATAGCTTGAAGGATATGGGTAACAGAGACCTAATTTCAAGTTTCCACAGGCACCTTTCATGGGCCTCCTTGCATGACAAGAATGAAGATTCTAGGTCCAGTTGTTGCGATTTGTACCCTGTTGACAGATAACCACATCTTTAAAGGTCTCAAAAAAAAGAAAAAAATTCGTAAAAATTTGAAAAAAAATAGAGGTGGCACACCCAGTCTGCAGAAACTGATGGAACAGCTCATGGTCAATATGTATGCCGAAAATCATGACCATCAGTGTTGTAGTTATTGAAATACTGCAGTTTTTGTATCAAATTTTCCATTATTCTGGGGGGGGGGGGGGTATTTTGGACCCATACAGCTTAAAGAATATGGGTAACAGAGACCTAATTTCAAGTTTCCATGGAGACTTTTCATGGGTCTCCCTGTGTGTCAAGAATGAAGATTCTTGGTCCAGTTTTTATGATTTGTGCCCTGTTAACAGATGTTCATATCTTTAAAGGTCTCAAAAATACAGAAAAATTTCGTAAAAAAAAACCGAACAAATACAGGTGGTGCCACCAGTCTGCAGAAACTTATGAAACACTCCATGATCAATATCCATGCAAACAATTATGGTTATCTCTGCATTAGTTGTTCAGATACTTTAGCTTTTGTATCAAATTTTCCATTATTCTGAGCTGTACTTTGGAGTGCCATAGCTCAAAGGATATGGGTAACAGAGACCAAATTTCAGGTTTCCCTGGAGACTTATCATGGGTCTCCCTGTGTGTCAAGAACGAAGATTCTAGGTCCAATCGTTAAGATTTGTACCCTGTTGACAGATAACTACATCCTTAAAGGTCTCAAAAATGGAGAAAACAATTCGTGAACATTGAAAAATACAGGTGGCGCCACCAGTCTGCACAAACTGATGAAACATCTCATGATCAATATGTATGTCGAAAATCATGACCATCAGTGATGTAGTTAATGAGATATTGAAGTTTTTGTATGAAATTTTTGACTATTCTGGGGGGTAATTTTGGGCCCCATAGCTCGAAGGATATGGGTAACAGAGACCTAATTTCTGGTTTCCACGGAGACTTTTCATAGGTCTCTCAGTGTGTCGAAAATGAAGATTCTAGGTCCAGTCGTTACGATTTGTGCCACGCTAACAGATGACAGCATCCTCAAAGGTCTCAAAAATAGAGGAAAAAATCGTAAAAAATCAAACAGTACAGGTGGCGCCACCAGTCTGCAGGAACTGATCGAACATCTCATGATCAATATGTATGCCAAAAATGAAGACCATCAGTGATGTAGTTATTGAAATATTGAAGTTTTTGTATGAAATTTTTTACTATTTTGGGGGGTACTTTGGGGCCCCATAGCTCGGAGGATATGGGTAACAGAGACCTAATTTCTGGTTTCCAAGGAGATTTTTCATGGACCTCTCAGTGTGTCAAGAATTAAGATTCTAAGTCCAGTCTTTATGATTTGTGCCTTGTTAACAGATGTTCACATTTTTTAAGGTCTCAAAAATAGAGAAAAATATTCGTAAAAAATCGAAAAAAAATACAGGTGGCGCCACCAGTCTGCAGGAAGTGATGTAACATCTCATGATCAATATGTATGCCAAAAATCATGACCATCAGTCAAGTAGTTAATGAGATATTGAAGTTTTTGTATGAAATTTTTGACTTTTCTGGGGGGTACTTTGGGGCCACATAGCTCGAAGGATATGGGTAACAGAGACCTTTTTTCTGGTTTCCAAGGAGATTTTTTATGGACCTCTCAGAATCCCAAGTTACAAGGTTCTAGGTCCAGCGGTTACGATTTGTGCCTGGTTAACGGACGGACAGATGGACAGACGGACAGACGGACAGACGGACGACGGACAAAGAGTGATCGCTATAGCTCAGATGACTTTCAGTCAGCTGAGCTAAAAACTAAACGAAGCTGTGAGATTCTGTAGTACACACAAATCTAACTCAGGTAAACTGGTAACAGGTATGTCAAACAAAACCTAGTAACAGGTATGTCAAATTTACCTAAAGGTACACTATGTTCCCTGATAAAATATATTCAATGGAACATAATCCCGGCAATTTATGACAGTAGATAAAACACTTTCAATTCAATTCACTTATTCTGCTTAATCTGAAATAAATATCCTGTCTGAGAAAGGACAAAGTCAGCATTGATTCAAATGAAAACTAAGTAATGGGTTGAAGACATATAGTACAAATGTTTTGAAAGTCCATACTCCTAAAACCAATAACTGGCTAAAAAGAGCAGTCAATTGCACAACAGGTCATTTTACACAGTCACAGAGTCTGTGGGCTAATTGTCCACTTTACATGATCCATCTTAAGTTTTACATTTTAAGTGCTGAAAGAAACATATAACCAAGTTCTTATAGGTATCTCTTTAAAAGCTGTGTAAAAGCTTGAAGCTATAATGAGATGGGAGTTACTTTGCCACTACTGTCTGCTGCACTTACTGTATGACAAACAGGCCTGTCCTGAGCACATATTAACTCCAAAAACATTAATTCCTGCAAAAATGGTATTGCAGATTGATAATTTTTTTAAGGTTCACAAACTCAAACATGGAAACTAACAAGTACTAATACCAAATACTTTATACAGCTTTCATAATTACTCAAGACAGGTACCATGACAATAATCAGTGTGGTTCACAGAACCCTAAAGGCTACTCCTCACGTTGCTCCAGCCATCAAGAGGACAATCCTTCAGCAAAACCTTTTCGTAAGCATGGGTGTTATTGATTTCTATTAATGTTGGCACTGTACAACACCTTAATTTGATACAGACCCAAGTCAATCAATACATAACAGCGATTATTCTGTCAGAGATATAGTTGTAATAAAGACAACACTACATGCTCATCTGGACCACTAGAATACCCTTATCTGATTGCCCACATCTATATTTATCACAGTCACATAGTAGCTGTCACAAGTTCTTAATATAAACAATATAAACTCTTGCTAAGTGAAACTGTTTCCTTGGATACCCTTGAGACTGTGTCTCAAATCACCACGGTAACAAGACTGCCAACAGACACCTCTGTCGTAACTGAGGTTTGCAAGAATCGGCAACAGCAAAATAAGGATTTATGTATGATAGCTAAACATAAAAAATGTCTTTTATATATCTTGGAAAATATTGCAAAAAATATTATAATCATCCACAAACTGAAAAGATTTTTTGTCAATTCAATTCATTTACTCCAAAAGGTATTAGTATGATGTGAGGAAAATTATTACTTATTACATTTCAATTATTCTTTGATATTCATAATACCTGCTTCCATGATAATGGATAAAAACAGATCTTGATAAATGTAAATGGAGTGTTTTCTATATGCAAAGTACACCTCCACTAGGATTCAAATGAATTGTAATGCACAACTTATGTTTGCCTAATTAATGCTTTTATTAAGGTAATTTGTAGATGATATGAACTGATGTGTCTGGATTATGTTAAAAAAGACATTCTGTTCTAATTTGGAAGACTCTGCTAAATGGGTTTGATACTTGTACAGATAAATGTACAGGTAATTTCAGATAAAAACGTTTTATAAATATGACATTGGACCTAAGCAGAAGGCAACTTTTGGTGGCCCTACCACCATGTTCTACAAATTTTACTTGCCCCAGGCAAGCAATAAACCATTAATGTCAAGCCCTGTGAATCATAAATAATAATCTCTGATCAGTCTGGAAGATTTTCAAAGCCATTTTATATGCCTTCCTTCCACCTGGACTGGTTTATTTATGATTTGAAGGAGTCAGAATAACGACCAGTTTGTTTTGTATTCTGACAATGTCTAAAAAAAATCCTGTGCTTTGAAACAATGTGTCATCCAACAGATCAAAATTTAAATGTTTAAATATCAAAACTGAAAATGTTGATATATAATGTGATCAATCACAAATATTATGAAACTGCCAGTATGCCTGGTAGAGGAAGGCACAACTGTTTATTTTACTGAAATAGGCCATACATACACACAACTATATCTGAACCACACTGAGGATTCTGCACTGGATATGGGATGGAAGTAGCAATACATATTTATAATTTATGCTTTATATATTCACTGGGTTAACATTTTGTGATTTTCACCTTTACATTATTTGGTGAGGGTTCAATTTTCACAATCTCAACATACCATAACCTACACAGAGTAAAGCCATCATTTTATAAATTAATCACACAAAGTAATATGCTAAAATTCTGATCGGAACCCAAAAGAATATTGAACAAGTAGAAATCATTTTTCATTGTTGGCAGATAATTTGAAAGATCTGATTATTTATAATACCTATCTTAACATTCGAGACAAACTATTATTTATAATATCAATGGTTTGCTTTTCGACTTTCCTTTGAAGATGGGGCCTCTTATTCATGGAGGATTTATTTTTGCGATAACTCTCCTTTCAATCGCGAATTAGAAACCCTCGCAAACTAAAAGGCAACTTCAGCATATGTCAGACATGTTCTTCATTGCTATATTGGGCCAACTAGAGAAAGGAAGTTACTGGTGTCAAGCAGATTTATAATTATCAGTACTTACCGTTAATGCCCTGATCTTTCCCATGTTCATCATGGAAAGAGTAGGTTTCTAATGATCTAAGGTCGTACAAATGTTCCCGCGCACTCGTTACTACTCTCTCTGATCCGTTCTTTATCATATAATGCAATAACAGCAGTGACTGAAAAAGAAGCAAAACACAACATTTCAATCTATGTTTCTTGATGATTTAAAGTTCATGCAATGAAATAGATATTCTACCTTACATCAATCAACATGTCAACATGTCAAATCTTAGCTAAATTGCATAATAACACAGTTGACAACTCTGAAAAAAAGAACTAAATATAAACCACTCATTTACATGTAAAATGCATCAGTTGTAACCTTTGAGTTGTTTTGCTTAATGCAATGTAAACCTGAAAAACATCATATTCCAAAATAGTTATTTAGCTGCAAAAAAAGTCAGTGGCATATTCATGGGTTTAAAGCTCTCTACAAAGTACAAGGACAGGTTTGTGGCATGATTGTCCTTGAGGATATGGCTGTTATCTGGAATAAGGGTATATACTGAAGGAACAATGGTGGGTCAGGGACTGTGCTGCCTGTGCATGTATAAAGAAATATGAAATATCATGGTTCAGGCATGATCTTATTTCTAACTATAAACATGCAGCCTATACACAATGACATTTTGCCTGTCAAATATTCAACAGAAATTATTTCTGCTTTTCAATACAAATTAATGAATAATTGAAGGCAACAGCTCCTGACAGACCAAAAGGGGCAATTTAATACATGCAATGTCTTATGAACCATGTTATTAACTCATACCATATGTCTGTTTCTGTGTATACCCAAATGCCACTCAACTTTTTTCATTGTATTACTCAACCTCATGTGGAAAACTGTAGTCTGTCTCAGAAATGCTCATCCATGAAAAGGGCTCACCAAATATGATCCACTATGTAATTATATGTATTACAGATGATTTCAAGACCAACATACACAAGAGCTGTGAGGGCTCAAGTCCTGACAGAAGTCTGTCACAGAAAATTAACATCTTATAAATATGAGCACAGCATTAATTATTTGCCTGTGTTTACCTCGCATCAATTTTTTTTCTGTTCTCCATTTTCTGTCATCCTTTACTTTCCCATGAAATGAAGCTAAAAAGTACAGTTTGATTTTTTTTTATAAAAAGGGTTGGTCAACTGCTGTCAGTGGCACCATCAATTGAATGAGGGTTCTTCTGGATTTCAGGGTTTACATGCACAAGGGGAGAGGCTCTTTTCCATAGGGTTTCCAGGAGTCCTGCTTTGGGGCTGGAATGGCCCTGTTTGCTGAGCCTAGGGGCATCTTGAGCACAAAAAACTCACAACAGCTGAAGTTTTTCAAAATTTCCAAGCAGAGCTGGATGGACAGCAGATCCATGAGTATGAGCCTCTACATCACAGATCAGGCACTCATGAAATAGCATCTTCAATCAATACATTAAGGCAACTTTACTTCAAAGCCATCACCTTAAAACTGATGGGGTGTCTTATCCAGGTGATTTTGACACAAAGCACTTTGCATTATCAAATCTGTACTTTGTTACAAACCAATAACTTGTGTCTTACCTTATAAACTCGTCTCCAATTCTTCTTACTTTCATGAAACATTCTCTTCCATAGCATGCCCATGACTTCAGGGAAATGTTCATAGGTAAAAGTGTACTGGGCTATGTCTTGCATTAGAGTTCCGTGTGGCCCCCATGGGTCATCATTTGTGGCTTCTCTGACTTTAGCCTCCACTTCTGTGTAGTTCATCACCACATTGGTGCTGTAACAGAAATAAAAAGACAATCAAAACTGTGACTATCATCTAATGGACATCCTCCTGGCATGGCTGACCCTCCATCCAGACAACATTACAGGTTCCTCAAAGTATAGTTTCCTGTGCTTTATGCAGTTATTTTGGGTAAAATGTCCATTGATTTAATTGCAACAGAAGCATGCATGTTTACTTCATGTATAAATTGTGTTAGAATTTATCAATATATTTAACTTTATTTGAATTATGTTGGATCATGTATTTTAATTTTTTTTCGTAAAAATATGACTATAATATAATTAAATATATAATAGATTTATATCTATGGGTAATATGTTGGTCTGTGGTTCATCTGAACTTCACTTTCTTGTGCACTGATATGTCTAACAATTACCCAGTTACTAAGTCCAGACTAAGATATGTTTCTGCAATTGGGGCAGTGAGTGAAACTTTTTAAAAGTGTTTCTATTTGGCTTTATTGTAAAATGATTCTGATATATGTGTTGAAGCTTAACATTTATATTTATAATTTAAATATATATTATACACCTGAATCATCTATGACCAATTCTGTTCATGTGTACAATGTAATTATTGAATTCCCAGTATCTAATCTTCTTGTATTGTCAAAATCCACCTTTTTCATCTCTGTTTATACTCTTTAATCTAGCGAATAAAATTACAATTTCTATACAGTAACATATAACAGAACTTAATTTGTATTGGATGGTAACCTCATCTTATCAAAATCCAGACACTGGCTGGAACCAGTTGTACCACCATACATTTTTATTTGATTGAAAAATCAATTTATGTATATGTATTAATATGGATATGATACACTGGTATTATCAACACAAACACTTCTGTGAGATTTTAATAAAAAGGTCAATAACTTTGACATGTTTATTAAACTATAAACAACTCTTGCAAAAAAATAAACAAGATTACCATGTGACAAACAAGTTTATAAAGTAGGCAAAATGTCATTTGTTTTTAGTTTTAAATGCTCAAAATGCATGTTAGCCAGCGGTAATAAAGCTTTCATAAAGCAAGATTAACTTAAACAAGGGACCCATGGGTCATGGCGCTCAGCTGATCATGATTGGACTATAAATGTATCACCATTGTTATACTATATGGAGTAGAAAAAGCTTATGAATATCATGGTCATGTTGGGCTTTTATAAAGGAATATAATATGTGAGTAAATGATATATGAAATAATCTGACTGATGGATTAATATGGAGTAAAATATAGTGGTTTATTTTTTATTTATTTGGGAGGGGTCGAAAAAAACAATTTATTTGGGCAAATATGAATGCAATGACAGTATACAAAGCAGTGGTATAATGATGATAAGGCTATTTGTTGAAGGATCTATAGTGTATGGAAAACTGCAAGCTCTCAATTTGACAGATACAAGGTTATGATTAACTATGCTGATGAGGGGATTTATGAATTTGTGACTGTATGACATGATATCTTGACAAGATCGGTCTTGAAAATGTTGCAAATAATATTTGAGATCTGACCATGCCTTTCCATTGGTTACATTTTTGATAAGCTGTTGACAGTTAAACAGTTTACACATTTGTCTGATGAGATCCAATTTATTTGGTAAACCTTTTTTATCAGTTTTATGATATGTATACAGTTGCCATAACGTCCCCCACTCCACAGGTGCAATGACTTGATGGGGGGGGGGGGGGTGTTATGATCAGAGTTACAACGCCTCTGTCTCTCTGCAGATATTTTCTTTAATTATTAAATTTTATGCTATAGCCATAGAACTATTGTTCACAGTGCCAAGGAGCAAAGCCTCAGTGGGATGAAGAAGGGGATGGTGAGAGTTACAATACCCTTGCATATACATACAGGATATGAAATTTAATTCAAGTGCTTTTTTTTTAAAAAAAAAGTTTATTCATGAACATTAAATATTTAAAACAGACAGAAAGATGGAGAAACAAAGCAAATCATTTTTTTCCCCATTCTACTGAGCCAATAAAAAATTAACAATATTTGCATTTATTCCTTTTTTTCATTACATAATTTTTATCCAGGTTTACGAATGTTACTATAAATTTACAGCATAACATACATGTGATTGTGAATATTTCAGTTGATTCACATTTCTAAATTGCATCAACATTTATAGCTAATGTATCTAGTTTATAGTACCTGTCAACATAATGGGATGGAGGGAGGAAGGGAGGCAATAAGGGTAAGAGAGAGAGAGAGAGATGAAGAGAGAAAGAGAAAAAGCAGAGGAGAGAGAGAGAGACAGAGAGAGAGAGGGAGAGAGAGAGAGAGAGATAGAAAGAGAGAGAGAGAGAAAGAGAGAGCTGGACTGCCAGAGAGAGAGAGAGAGAAAGAGAGGCTCTCTGGTATTTACTGCCTGACCCAGCCTGACCCAGACACTCACAGTGGCAGTAGGTCAGACCTGAAGGTGTTATGTAACTGCCCAGTACACTGCATTTATACTGACCTGATGTAAACAATGAAGACTTGGTACTTGGAAACTTGAATAAAATCTACAGTTTTTGATCAATTAGTTTCAAATTTCAGATTTTAACAGATGAAATGCTAATGTGTACATGCTGTGAAAATTAAATCCACAGCACTAACAGGAAAAATTTGAATATTTTTATTTATTTAAATGGTATCAGGAAAAAAGAAAAGTATTCTCAACTATGAAACTAATACATGTGTTAAAATTAATCCAAGGATCAAAACACCCAATATATTATACCAGGAGCAAACTGGAGTTGGGAATGTTTAATTTTATGAACTGAAATAAAGGATCAGCAATATAAATTTTGATTATTTAGCCAGTATCATGTAACAACTGATACAACCATGAATTATAAGTCAAACAAATTAAAATCTTTAATGAGCACTCTGATGAACATCCACACTTTCATAGCAATACATCACTTTATGGACACAATTAAATGTGCACTTTAATCATTGTAACCCTGGTGGTACAATACAAAATCTAAAATGTAGCATAGCCAAAAATAAAATAAAATACAGAAAATTATAACATTCATCTAGTTTATGCACCAGCTGGGGGGGGGGGGGGGAGTGCAGGGCAGAGGGGAAGCCTGCTAGTAGTGGCCAAGCTAAGACAAGGCAAGCTGCCTGGGGTGGGTTACATAATGCAAGTGAAGACTGTATTACTAGGTGGGCCAGATGTAAACAACACTTGACATGGTGTATGAAAACTTGAATAAAAGCTACTCTTTTCAAACAATTCCTTTGAAATTTCAGATTTCATAAGATTAAATCCTTATGTATAAATGCTGTGAAAATTAAATCAACAGTGCTTACAGGGAAAAAACGTGCCATTGCCAAAGTTGGACAAAATTTAAGGTACTGATTTTTTATTTATGCTAATAACTTGAAAAATTTGCAAAATTCAGATCTAATTTTGGGTAAACAATTGAATCTCAATTAAATAAAGTTATATTCCTGAAAAAAAGTCTCCAGCCTCAGCAATTCTCATGTTAAGTGAGCAAATATATTTCCTGATTTTTAAGAAACTGCATTATATTTGGGCCCATAACTTCAAAATAATACCCAATACTAACCTAATTTTTGGTATGTGCACAGAAAATGTATGGAAAAATATGAATACTAAATATGATTAAAAACAGATCAGTGGTTTTGATATTAGGCAGCTTTGAAGTGTAACAATGGCTTTTTTATGGAAAACGGAGGTTTTTCCTTAATATCTCGAAGGAACGAAGTCCTAATGACCCAATTTTTGGTATGGTAGGAGATTTTGGAGACATCTATTGGTATGCAGAATTTTGGATTCATAGGTCCAACGGTTTTAAAACATGCCCTGTTAACGGACGGACAGCCGGACGACGGACAAAGGACCACGACTATAGCTCAGATGACTTATAGTCAGCTGAGCTAAAAATCCAGGAGTACCTGAACCCAGGTTTACCAATAGTATTTATACTGAATAAATCAAGGGAAAGTTCTCTAACACTTTACCACCAGTTAATCAGCCTGTCTAAAAGCATTTAAAATACAGTGACAATGCCTTTAATAGAATTATCAGATTTCACTTAAGATTATTTGTCCCTAAGACCCTAATATCAACATGTCTACATTGCATGCTGTTTGTGGTGATCATGCTGTGTGGATTATGATCAAATGTTTGGTTTTGTCAATGCTACACTCGCCTTGACAAGAAGAGTAAACAGTACGGACTGAACTTGTAGCAACAAGTTACAATTTAAACACACTTGAGCACACCGTGAACCCTGTGGTATTAATGGCCATCATTGGTAGCTTAATGTGTATGAATACCAGGTATATTCTAAAGCTTTAGCTTAAAGTCTACAGCATAACTATCACTTCAGATACTGAGCCTTGGCAGACTTTTACGAATTTAAACCACTCAGTTGCACATGAATGCATGGTATATAGAGAAATTGGGTCCAGCAAAAAAAAGCTTGATTTGTGTAACAAAATAGGACAATGCACTTATATAACTGCGATAAAGCTTTGTTAACTCCTGATCTTACACCTGGACTTTGGCACATTTGTGTAACAATGTGTTGTTAAAATGATAATACATGGTGTAAAAACAATTAGAATTGATTTATTAAACAGGTACGCAGTGGGATAAAAAAGGTTGATGCATGAACCATTTTAAATAAACCTGATATATAACCCTTTATTGCTCTGAGGGCTAGGACATTTAGGACAGACTCTTGGAATTGGTCCAACTGGAAAAACACAAAATTTGGGTCAGGTTTTAGCCAGCTAAAACCTGTTTTAGCCATCAGCAATTGTAATGTACCAGGGATTGTATGTGTGTTTATATATTTATTTATTTTCTGCATCAACATTATGATTTTTATTTTTAAATTAAAATAAACATGAAACTCTGTTTTGTGCCTGTTTGCAACTGTTGCAATTGTCTCACAAATAAACGCACAGTGTAAAAATCTTGAAATATATATTTGCAGCCTGGGACCATAACAAAATGTCTCAGATTGTTGGCTTATACTGTATGGGACAGATGTGATATTCATAACTTATAATGACATTAACTCGTTTCTGACATTTCTAATTCTGACATTATGAATACTTTTCATTTCCTGTTACAGGTTCATCCCTGTTATCTAATCAGTACTCCCAAGTTAAATTTGATAAAATATGGAATAATGAGACAAGCAAAAATGCAACCTGATATCTAAACAATTAGATTTAGGCTGCATATTTCACAGTAAATTTACTTACAATTTGTTCCCGGACAATATGTTAAGAGTCATAGATGGTAAATTTTGCTTTCACATTGACCTGGAAGTAAAACTAAAAAGTTCAGCCTAGGGGATGTTACCTAGAGATGAACCAATGTGTAACTTATCATTAAATCACTGATGTTTGACAGTTGAAAACTGACATCAGGTGTTCATCTGAAGGTTACTGATCACAGTGATAGCAAACAAAGCATCCACACTGAAGAGATAAAGCAAGCAATAGCACACAAGTCTGTGTCACAATAAATATTAAAAACAAGTCCAGAAGTGTGCTAGCACTGATACACCTGACTCAGCGAGGTAAAATGTCCAACTGATCAGCATCAGAAATGGTTAAACAGTCCCATGTACTACCCAAAACACTAGTGTTTTGAAGCCAAAACCTAAAATTTGAAGCCAAAATGTGACAACCTAACGGACAATCAACTGATGAATGTATATTTGTGCAATACTGTATTGTAATTATATTAAATAAAGTTAAACAAATAAGTTTTGTGTTGCAGTTTGTTTAACTGTGCACACTGCAGCTATTAATGCCCTCTATAACCCTGCCCCCTGGTGGTGCAAGTCGCTTTCAAGATAAGCACCTGAGGCATTGTGCATTAAAAAAAATCTATAGTCCATTTCACCATCTGCTGTTCACCTGTTTTTTTTTAAAATGATTGACTTAAAAGTTTATATTTTTCAATATTTTCCAAGTAAACAACAAATGAAAGTGACAACCTAATATGGCAGTTAAGAATTTTACAATAAATCCCCCGTTTATGTTTCACAACATTTTTGTCTCTTTATCATGATCTGGCAGATATGGTGTGTCCCTCCATAAGTAGCCATCTTTGTTTTGGCGGGTTATATTTTTTAGAGTGTTTACATGAGGTCATCCAATCAGCAGCTGTCAGTTAAGGCTGTTTTTGCATGTGACCAATGACCTTGACCGCCATAAGTGGGTCTGATGTATTGTAAAATGTAGACTGATTTCTCATATTTTTAGAAAATTCTGTTACTCAAATATGGCATAAGGTAGGAATTTAGTTACCTAGTTGAAAATTAGGTTCTGTAATCCTCTCTACTACACTATAATTGTTTCCCTTGAAATGTAACTAATAAAAATTTTCATAGCAAAAAACAGGTGGACATGAGGGGATGAAATGGACTATAGTTCATTTTTATTTTTATATAATTTCAGAGTTTTGGCAAAATACAGCATCAATATATTGTGATAATTGATATGATAATTTAACAATCAATGTCAGTTGTTGGTTTTAAATAAAGTTGAGTGTTTAGTGGGGTTTTGGGTGTTTCAAGGGACCCATGGTAAACAAAGAATGACAAGATTTCAGAAATACTGAGAGAACATAAGCTTGTTAAGTTTGTTATCAATGATGGTAACATGGCCTTACAATATTTCATGAAGTCTGAAATGATAGGATAAATTACCAGTCTTGTAGAGGACTTAACATTCTATTATAGTAAAACTGGCAACTTGGATGAAACCAAATGTTACTGATTGGATTGTTTTTACATTAATTTCCTTTTTATATTAAAGATACATTTTCACTTTGTGAAAATGAAATACCAAAGTTCAATAAACATACTTTCAACTTCCTGTTAATATTAACAGCTTAATCTTTGTTCCCTGTTATCTAATCAACAATCCCAGGCACATTTGTCACTGAATCACCTAGTTAAAAGTACAGTCACTGACAAGTAGTATAACACACCGAACCAGATGACATAACTGATGATTATGACAAATGTCTGTTATGCGACTGTTGTTAACAGTTTTTTACATTTACTATCTGAGACTAGAAAGGATCTATAAATGACTAGAGGTTCATAATGGTATGTTTAACATGGCTGGTGCATAATTTAAGATCCTTGCTTGAGTGGACTGACTTTAATGATATATCAGGACAGATTTGGTAATACTAATCATACAAACTGAATACCTGATCATCAACAGAAAGGAAAAAGGGTTTTTATGAAGACAAATTCTCTCTTATAATATAATATAAAAGACAAGAAATATATCAATTGGTCTTGCAATGTCCCAAAGTGCCATTAGTAAGATTAGCTAACTTAAGCTTAAGCTTAAAGATCAGACTGACTGGGATACTCTTATGAAACAGATTTCCCTTGTATCCAGTTGGTACAGGCTAGCAAGATCATAAGCTATACAAAATAGCATAGTATTAGTATCATGTGATGCTGTTATCTGTCCAATGTTGTTTACCGTAGACAGCGTGTGGTCCAACATTATGTGAAGAAATGTATGAATTTTAATCCATTCTGTGGTGACCCCCCCCCCCTTTTTCATCAGGAACAACGTTTATTTAAGGGCTTCAGACAAAATTTTGTGGCTTGGACCCCCCCTTTTCCAGACCTGAGGACCTTTTTTTAGGGTTTTTTTTAGTCCTCCTGAGTTGGACCCCCCTTTTCCTAAATCCTGGATCCGCCCCTGAAAACATTTATAAGCTTACCATACAACTAAATATTATATAATTTATATTTAACTAAAAGCATTCATGTGATTCTGTTTGACTGACAAAATGTGACTTCATCTTGTGACCAAGACTAATTTGTGACAAATACAACAGAAGCAGGACAGGCATTTCTTGAACATGATACTACTTTTATCAGGGACACATGTGGTGAAGGAGTGTTTGATCCATTTCTGATAATAATCAGACCAACAACAGCTTCCCAGACATAAAAACAAACTCAATGTCACACTCATGAAGCCACAGTGCCCCAACTCTGCCCTACTTTGTCAGATAGTTCACAATTTTGGTGGAACACACTGTAGTCTGAAAGCTAAACAAGGGACCCATGGGTCACGGCGCTCAGCTGTTATATATGATAAAAAATATGATTTGGGAAAGAGGCATATGCTGGTTTTGTGTGGTAATAAATATAAGCTTTATTATGAGTTGTTGGTGTTTAGCTTATGTATGATTTTGATAGTATTTTTGGAGACAGGGAAGAGGATTCATTTCATTTATTTTATTAACAAATGGAGTGCTATTGTCACACAGATTTTGACCTGGCCATATAACTTATAAGCAGCACATAAAATAAAAGAGTTCAACTATTTATTAAAATTTAATAACAAATGTTGTGCCAATATAATATTTATTAAAAATAATAAGAGAATCATATGATTTTTTTAAATAAAATATAACTGAACTAATTATTAAAATAATATTATAGAATATATGCATTCATGAATACATTTTGAAAGTATTTGCACTGGTATTCAAATACTATCATTTTTACCTGAATTCCCATTCTTATGCAAGAAATTTTATAATGGAGTACATATTCATATTCATATTCATATACATTTGCAAAGTATTTGCACCATGTCTGGTATTTATTCAGTTTTAGCCAAACAATGATGTGGAGAATCCAGAATATAAACAAAGGACCCATGGGTCATGACAAAAGTTTGAAATTTTTGCAAATGCAAAATATAAAAAAAAATATTCTATTGTAATGTTTTATATTTATATAAGCATATGAGAAGATAAGAGATAAGGGTCCTCCTACTTGGTTATAGTAAAGTTCTCAATATGTGATTGCAAACTAATACTCTGACAAGACTGTCATGAAGAAAAACAGTAAAAGTTTTGAGATACTGTGATGCATATGAAAAATTTACAGATGGAGAGGCAAGTGGACAGAATGGACTAATACCTTCATTTCACTTTCAAAGGAATAATGCATTTAAGTTTATATACAAGCCTATTTTTTAGCATATCCACTTTTTTCATTAATAGTTTTTATCTGATTCATTTTTTTTTATTTACAAGTGTTATAAATTTGTAATATAAAAGTGAAAATATAAGTTAAAATATTAGAATTCTAAGTTGCAATCATTATATATCCAGATTGTAGCTCACATTGGGTCATATTATGCATACACATATATTTTATTATTTTTAAATCAAATGTTTAAACTGAATGTAAAAGAAAATAATGCCACAACATGGCATCTACAAAATTATTCCTTGAATTCCTATTAAAAAGTTTTGCACATTGGTGTTTTCAGGACAAGCTTAATTTTATTCACGGAAATAAAATAAAAGATTCAGTAAATTTGATAAAATAAAAACATCTTTTCAAATAAAGTATACACACTGTTGGTTGAATGAGGGACAAACAATATCATTATGCTAATTACAATCTAAGCTATAATTAATAACTGGAATTAATAGTCAATTTCACACCTGGTGAAGTTTTACTCTTCTGAAGTAAAGCATTACTTATCTGATGAACATCCATACTTTCATAGCAATACATCACTTTGTGGACACAATTAAATGTGCACTTTAATCATGGTAACCCTGGTGGTACAATCCAAAATCTAAAATGTACCATGTCCAAGAATAAAATAAAATACAGAAAATTATAACATTTATCTAGTTTATGCACCAGCTGGGGGGGGGGTTGAGTGCAGGGCAGAAGAGAAGCCTGCTAGTAGTGGCCAAGCTGGGTCAAGGCAAGCTGCCTGGGTGGGTTACATAATGCAAGTGAAGGCTGTACTACTAGGTGGGCCAGATATAAACAACACTTGACATGGTGTATGAAAACTTGAATAAAAGCTACTCTTTTCAAACAATTTCTTTGAAATTTCAGATTTTAAAAGATTAAATCCTTATGTATATATGCTGTGAAAATTAAATCAACAGTGCTTACCGGGAAAACACATGCCACTGCCAAAGTTGGACAAAATTTAAGGTATTAATTTTTTATTTATGCTAATAACTTGAAAAATTTGCAAAATTCAGATCTAATTTTGGGTAAACAATTTAATCTTGATTAAATAAAGTTATATTCCTGAAAAAAAGTCTTCAGCTTCAGCAATTCTCATGTTAAGTGAGCAAATATATTTCCTGATTTTTAAAAAATTGCATTATATTTGGGCCTATAACTTCAAAATAATACCCAATACTGACCTAATTTTTGGTATGTGCACAGAAAATATATGGAAGAATATAAATACTAAATATGATCAAAAACAGATCAGTGGTTTTGATATTAGGCAGACTTGAAGTGTAACAATTGCTTTTTTATGGAAAACGGAGGTTTTTCCTTAATATCTCGAAGGAACGAAGTTCTAATGACCCAATTTTCGGTATGGTAGGAGATTTTGGGGACATCTAATTGTATGCAGAATTTTGGATTCGTAGGTCCAACGGTTTTAAAACGTGCCCTGTTAACGGCCGGACGGCCGGACGGACGGACGACGGACAAAGGACCACGACTATAGCTCAGATGACTTACAGTCAGCTGAGCTAAAAAGGCACAAGCCTGAGTCATACTGCAAGACAGTTGGAGACACGTTCACTAATCACAGTGAAATATCCCAAATTGCAATTGTACTTACTGTATGGGATACAAATTATAATTTCAAAAGAGGCATAAAATGCAGACATTTTATTTAAAATTTAAGTAAAATGATGACTTGTCCTATGATTACAATACAATGTAGCTGTGAGCTGTTGACACTGTATCACAATTATCTGTGCATATGCGTTTTTTTTTTAATTAGTTGACAGAAAACGGTTCAAAAACAAAACTCTAAAGGACCAATTTTTCCATGTACCGGACACTTTTTAATTTTTTTTCTTCATGTCATTAAAATTTTACAGGGCTACCATGCAAGCCATGACAAATGTATGAGGAGGTGCAACTATTAGCACCAAATGTAAAGTTCAATGAAGACTCTGTAAACTTTTCAAAAGTTATAACTGAATGTGCTTGTATATAATATATATGTCGAGGCCCAGATTAGAATCTGGCCCAATTTAAAACTTGGCCAGCCCAGATCAAAATTTTGATTTGGACCGGCCCAGATCAAAATTCTAATCTGGGCCAGGCCAGTTTTAAACTGGGCCAGCCCAGATTAAAATTTTGATCTGGGCCGGTCCAGATTAAAATCCTGTGGTGAAGCCTTCAGGATTTAAATCTGGTCTGGACCGATTTGAAACTGGGCCAGCCCAGATTAGAATTTTGATCTGGGCCGGTCAAGTTAACAATCCTGTGGTGGACTGATTTTAAACTGGACCAGCCAAGATCAGAATCCTAATCTACTCCTAGGCTGGCTTCAATTACACTATATTTAATCAGCTGGCCTTTCATCAATTCAAAGAATTTGTAAAACATTGTAAGACTGTAAGTCAATAATAATTAATATTTAATGAATTTATTTCATATTCTATGAAAATATGTCATATTTATTTTGTAATTTCACCTCTTATGTAAAATGTCTAATATTCAATTACAAGATAATCATGTTAAACACTGGTATTTTACAGCTAAAAACTACAAATATAGCTTGCAGAACATTGGCATTAATTCAACAAACTAAAACAAATTTTAATCAATAATAATATATATATATGTTACTCAATGTTAAGCTTGTGATCCAAGACCTGTAAATTCACAATTTTATTTGTTACGTTATTTATCATTTATGTGTTTTGTGACTTTCAAAATGGTATATCTGGAATAAATGTTTGCTGTATTATCTGATTTAAGATGATAAAAACTAAGCTAGCCTAAGATTAGATTAGGATTCTGATCTGGTTAGGTTTAAAATCAGTCCACCACAGGATTGTAATCTTGACTAGCCCAGATAAAAATTTTGATCTGGGCCAGCCCAGTTTAAAATCAGTCCCCACAGGATAATAAACTTAACCAGCCCAAATCAAAATTCTAATCTGGGCCAGCCCAGTTTAAAATCAGTCCAGACCAGATTTAAATCCTGAAGTCTTCACCACAGGATTTTAATCTGGACCGGCCCAGATCAAAATTTTAATCTTGGCTGGCCCAGTTTAAAACTGGTCTGGCCCAGATTAGAATTTTGATCTGGGCCGGTCCAAATCAAAATTTCGATCTGGGCTGGCCCAGTTTTAAATTGGGCCAGATTCTAATCTGGGCCTCGACATATATATCTATATATGTATGACATTAAAAATATTGTACATTGAGTGATTGACCTAAATAACTTTAAATGAACATACATTCCTATCTGACTGGATAAACTTGGGAATGATCTGGATTTAAACCACACACTTTTTCTCTTTAGTTATGAGCAGCCAGGGTAAAGGATGCCCTTGATTGACTGGGTGGGGGGGATTTACATTTACCAGTCTAATTAAAAAGGAGGTCACAGGAACCCTAGAGTAGTTTTTATTAATAATATCCCTAGTTCCTAAGAATCTGAGTTACACAAGAACATTCAGGCATTTCCTTTTTAAACATGTGTGAAACACCTGTCATGATATATATGTAACATGAGTGCAAAATTTAAACCTCATCTTGTATGATATGTGGCATGATATATGAAATATGATTATGAGAAAACCATGGTTATTGAATCATATTAGTTTAAGTTTGATGTGATGATGATATGACAAACATCCCTTTTTGTGGCTGTGTAAAGTCATAAGACTCGGAGAATCCATTAACAGATTTAAGAGGGATTTGTTATCTCGAGTCAAATATTAAAAAAAAATAAAATTTGTTTTCATGGTGACAAAAGAAAAAACAAATGTTAAAATCCATAATTTAAGACTGAAAACCATTCTGAAGAAATACCAGGAGGCGAAAGAAGTACAGATACAGAATAGTAGAACAGTCAAAAGCAGTACTAAGTTATATAAACACATCTGTAATTTATAAATCTTTAGGCTTTACGCAGCTAAGAACGTCACAAGACAAGACTTGTAATTTGACTGCAGATCAAGTAAAAACTTTCAAATACCATTACGAATTTTACAGTGGGGCACCAAAGGTCAATTTCTAACAAGAAGTAATGAAAATTAAAGAGTACAGGGCTAATTTGACTTCAGAACGTTTGCTTTACGTGGCCATTCACTGATAAGAAACTAGGGGGCTGCTGACAGAGTGGGCAGGGCTCCGTATATGTGACACTACACGTCAACAAGATCTAGCCAAGAGGGAGGAACATGGATACCGGTCTTATTTATATCCGTTTCCTACTTACACTTTGTCTGTTAGCTCCCTAATTTTCCACATTTTCGGTGGCTGATATTCTATCCTCGCCTCAGATCAAGATTTGTGACACTTATAGTGGCTTATTATCCAAGATGGTAAAGGATTTCACAGAGCTTCCATAATAATTTTGGACCTGCCAGTCAAGATGGCGTTTGATCATGTGACCTGGAGACAACTTCCGTGTCAAGGTTGAAGGAAGACTGCGGGGGCCACCACAATCAAGGAGGGGCTTTCTCAAAAAGAACATATTTCAACGTGGTTGTAGAGGGCGTTTCCTGTGGAAGGCTTAAATATTTCTTCTTGTGCTTTTTTTATGCAGACAGGGCAAAAAAATATAAAAACACTTAGAGGTCATTTGTTCATAATTGTAAGGGACTGTTTAGTAGTAGGTATAATATTGATCAATAATATTGATATAATCCATGCAAAAAACCGCATTTTTGGCGCATTGTTATGTCATTGTAGACATATAGACATATATATGTCACATTTCTCGGTCAAACGTGTATTTTTTTTATATACCTGATGGTCCAAACGTAATTATAACCGGTCATGCCTCAGAAAACGAATGTAATAATATTAATAATAATAATTATAATTATATAGGCCTAATATATATATTATATAATTATTATTATTCCTCCCTCTTGGATGTGTGTGTGTGTTTGTGTGTGTGTGTGTGTGTGTGTGTGTGTGTGTGTGTGTGTAAGGCCAATATTGGTCCATCCCAGATGCCGATCGGGATTTTGTCCGGCCTAAACCTCGATCATTCACATCAAGGAAAGAGAATGATTTCCTGTATGAACTTAACGAGGTTCAGGGCAGCCCGGACCTAGATTCAGAGCATGCCCATATCCTTGACAGGATGTCTGAAACTATAACTAAATAATTAATGACAAACCTTAATGTTGTCAGTTTTATCAGATTGTTTATTCACTTTTTATATAACAATTGAACTAGTTTAAGTTGATTCACTGTGTAAATAAGTTTATATATATGGTGCTTTTTGTTGGTAGAATAAATTATTAAATGGATAACATATATAACAAGTTAAGTACATTGTATCAGTCCCAGTTTTCAAATTTGAATATTCTTAATTGTATTAACTCATGAACAGCTAACATTCAGGTGAAAATTCAGATTTCATGAAAACAACTATTTATAACTTCTCATATCAACATTTTCAACTATATATACTTATATATTCATATTTTTATAACTTATATTAATAAATAAAATAAAATTTTACGCACAACTTAGTTTATTATTTTCATGTCTTAACCTTATGCAATGTAATGTTTACACAAAAAGCCTGATCTAGTCTGCCATGGAATCTCAATCAGGAACTGGTCCAGACCAGATCCCGATCGGGGTTTAGGCCAGACTGAATCCCGATCAAGACTTGGCCTGGACCATTTCCCGATTGGTCTGGACGTTCAGCGTTTTTGTAGGCCATGAGGCGTTTTCAAAAATGACGGTATATGATAATATTTGCATCATCACAGAACCTTACAGTGCGATCCTCGTTGCAAGATGAAAAGGCACTCTGACGCTAGTACGTTTGTTGTAGGCTCTCTTGCTAGTTCCTCGAGGGCCGAAATGGTCCTAATTAAATGTTTATATATAGACTTATACAACTAGGCCTATATAAACCGGCCATTACTGTATGTAGAGAAGATACAGGATTAATACACGGAACTGTATTGAACAGTAGTTAAATATTGTCTTTCTTCAGAATAGCTTGAATCACACATGCTTATGCATGCATCCTTTAATGATCGGGGGGGGGGGGGCTGCATGGCGTGATGGACAGCGTAAAATTTTGCAGGGTTGGGGTTAAATAGTATTTATATTTGTATTTAAAAACAATGGAACTCAGTATTTGAATTTGCATTATGTATTTGATGTACATGTATTTGGTCAAATGCCAAATATAATTATTGTCAGAATGTTCATATAAACAACACCTGCATGATATTGAAGAATTTTGCGCTAGGGTCACTGACCCATTGCTGATGCCAGCATATCTTATTCTCCAGCTGTCGGTATGGGGACCTTAATCTTAAACCTTAATAAAATCACTTGAAGTTCAGTTTACGAACTGGCATGTGATTGTTGCCGCATCAGCATAAGCAATCTATTAAACATCTAGCGAACAGGAAGAGGCACCATCCAAATATATATCAGATATACATATAATAGTATTATTACAAGATTTCAACGGACGGACAAAAGTAAACAGCCTAACACATATATAAGTTCATTTACTTTTTTTTTAAGTTTTTATTAGATATCATGCACATTTGAAGAACATATTCCTGCATGTGCTTCAACCTGAGTTAGACTTCTGCAAACTATATATATATATATATATATATATATATATATATATATATATATACATCCATAACCATCAGGTTCGATGCATTCCGTTAAGACTTACAACTATACTTATATAGTTGCTCAGGTATTCATAATTTTTGTCAAACAGTTAAATGAATTTGTATTTGATATTCTGTATTTGAATTTGTATTTTATTATGCTTATGGTTTTGTGTTTGTTTTTGACTTTAGGAGAATTCTTTATTTGTGTTTGTATTTCACTTCATGTATATTTGACCCTAATCCACATGCATATATATAACTACATGGCGCTTGTGTATATATAAGCTCCTGGCTTGAAGCATAAAGCTTGTTTTCCATAAGTTCGCAGTCAGTATGCGTAATCCGTATATAACATTATAAACATGTTCGTTTTCCATATGTATATTCTCATTGTCCGTACTGCCTGTTGACAGCTGCGGGATAACTGAAGATTTTCCTTTTTGAAAATTTGTTAGTAAGCCCTTTCACCAAATAACTATTGTCGATTTTTTTTTTGTATTTAAGGAAACTAAATAAACGAGAATATTTTCGGAACTGATCTTGCAACTAATTTTTACACTGATGATGTTTACGAATACGCTTCGTCAATGCAGAAACACTTTATGAATGATAGTAAAGGTTAACAGATTAAGCTCTTATTTTAATATGTTTTGTATACAAAAATCAGACACAAGAAAAGCCAGTAATACTAATTTAAACAGAGCATATTCAAACGAAATAACCATGAATTTAGTAACATATATATATATATTTTAGCAACTGTATGTTCTATATGACACGTTATATTTGCATAAATTTGCGTTTTATACATGTAGCACTCATTCTTCTATCATTTCATAGATCATACAATAACTGTAAATTAATTTCATACGTATTTAACTGAATCTAACAATGATCAGGTCCATAAATGCTAGAGATTATTGTAATATTATTGGTTCGTATGCCTTGCATATTTGCATGTATATATATACTGATCTAATGTGATATTTTAGTTTACTCTTTCTGTCTATAGATGTATATATTGATATACTTTCTTAACTCTCTTAATATGCTTTTATGATTTGAGTCCATATGTTCATGTTTATATTTTTAGTCATGGTATTATTTTATGCATTGTATTGATAGTTTAGTCATTGTATGTTTTATATGTACTGATACAGGGCACCAAGTAAGACCAGTTTAATTTAAACTGATTGTATAAACATAATGTAAATAAATAAATAAATAAAAATAAATCTAGAATTGATTCAACTGAAGTTGATTTAATTGTATGCGTTCATATTGAGCAAAACTCGCTCCATGCAGCGGCGTGCGGGCCCGGTGTATGGGGGTATTCATGTGGACTATATATATATATGTACAACAGTACTAATACTTAATTAAATCTGGATATTCTACTGATGTTATATTCACAAAATACTCATGACGCTCATGGTGTCACAAATTATCCGTACATACCATTGCCACGCTCTCGCTATAGCAAATTGACCTTTAATTTTACAATTGCATCTATATATATATATATATATATATATATATATATAGAAGGTAGTGTGACCCTCCGATGCAAAGTGCTCTATGGCCTACAGACTAGGCCAGAGCGGTATAACTCTGAAGAAAAACAACACTGTTAATTCACAACAGTCTGTTTCACGGGATGCGACCCGATCATCAGGTGAATGTGGTTAGTTATATATATATATATATATATATATATATATATATATATATATATATATATATATAAAACACTGAAGAAAAACAACACTGTGAATTCACGACAGACTGTTTCACGGGATGCGACCCGATCCTCAAGTGATGTTGTTAGAATATCGCTCTGGCCTTGTCTGAAGGCCATAGAGCACTTTTCACCGGAGGGTAACTCTACCTTCTCTCTCTCTCTCTCTCTCTCTCTCTCTCTCTCTATATATATATATATATATATATATATATATATATATATATATATATATATATATAGTTACCAGATCATTCTCAGTGTCAATTACTACGTTTTAATAAGGTTCTTGGCACATCCACTCAAATGAAAACGAGACCAAATTAAGGCTGCCTCCCATAGAATATATAACTAGAAAACGGGTAGTCGACAAGCGAGTACACGTATCCGCCAAATCACAGAGGCTCGGGTAAAGTAAGGCATTGATCGAATGTACCTTATATGACATGTCGCAAAATTTGTGGCATCAAGGATGCCAATTAAACTCCTAATATACATGTATGTGCACTTTTCACCAAACAAAAAGGAGATCTATACAGATGGAAACAAGATAAAATTGATTGTAGGTGGCATAAGCAGTCCTATATACAAGGTAAACCATTCCAAGATTAATGAACATGCAAATTTTCAGGTTAATACATCAAATCACTCCTGAGATAAATGCATGAACGTAAAGAGAAAAAGTGCATCAATATACAAACGGAACAGCAGGTGACGCCACCAATCTGGTATTCAACAAAACTATTAAAGACGGATACACAAGCAAAATTTCAGGTTGATACATCCATCCACTCCTGAGAAATGAGCGATTTTCAACCATAGCAAACGGACGGATGGACCACACGCAAAAACAATTGCAGATGGCGACGTCGAGTTTTGAGTGCGAGATGGAGGTATCCAAGCTCTATGGACATGCTAAATTTCAGACCAATACATTGAACTACTCCTGATATATGAGCAATTTTTAACCCAAAGCAAACGCACGGATGGACGGCACGCAAGAGCGATTACAAAAGGCGCCACCAGTCTTGAGTACGAGATGGAGGTGCCCAAGATCTATGGACCGCACAATTTCAGCCCAATAGAATGAACAAATCGCTTAGACAAACAAATGGCAAACGCATGGATGGACGCCATGCAAGTATGATTGTAGGTGTCGCCACCAGTCCAAAGTACGAGATAGAGAGATCCAAGATCTATAGACATGCACACTTTCAGCCCAATTCGTTGTTCCAATCCTGGGATATAGGCTGTTATCAATAATACACCCAGATTCATACTGCACGAAAAGGATTGCGGGTGGCACCACCAGTGTTTGTTTTGCACATGTTCACATTTGAAGCAAATAAGTATATGCTGGAAAGATCTGTGTAAGGGTCTCAGAGAAATATTTCAGACATTGCGGTGGCGATCCGCCTACATATATGGTCAATTCTCTGAAACCCATTTATTAACTTTCCACAGACATGGAATTTGGCGAGGGTTTGAACCCAGGCAGTGAAATATGACACACATTTTAGTGGCCTGTGTTCACCGCAAACCAATCAAATATTAAGCTGCATGTCCTTATTTTCTGACAAAGCAGATTGTATTTAATCCAGAAATATACATATGTTTATCCGATATTAACAACTCATTGGTTAATAACAATAAGGGCTGGGTAACGGAAAATTGGAAAAAAAAATCCATCTGTGCCCAACTTTCACCTGAGCTGTGTGTTTTCAACTTATCCCTAACAAGGTTTATTGGGAGGGTTTCTGTGTGACAAACCCGTGAGTTTGAAAAACCCCTCGGCTGATGTTCTTTCTGACAGGGGCTGGTCGTATTGTGTTTTGATTGCAAGGCCCTATCATTGACCATGGAGTACCTACATATAATTATACCTGAGCAGTGAGCTGAGGGTTTTTGCTTATTCCAAGGATTTATGGGTTTCTCTGGGACTCCCCCCTCCCCCCCCCCCCCCCCCCCCCACCCCGACCATACATCATCCCTCTTCTTGTGTTCTGCCTGACTTCAAGATGTCCAAGCCTGCTGTGATTTAAAAAATAAACATGTAAAAGGGGTTGGTCGCATTGTGTCTGGATTGCAAGGACCTGTCAATGACCAGGAACTGCCGACATATACAGTGATTATCAACAATGCAGTCATCATTAGCTTTTGTGGCCAAAGGGAGAACATAATGTATAAGGATAAACGACCTTTCAGTAAAGCAGGCAAATTGTTTAGGCTGGACAGATGTTCCATGAATGACACTATTTTCAGAGTTTCTTGATGATATGGTGCAGCCAGCTATATGATAACCTAGCGTTTCTTTTTTCATGTTTATTCTCTTTGTTGGGGGACTTCGCAACTCGCAAGTGCGCAAGATTGAGCCTCTTGTCTTGCTAGGCAAAAACAGACACACGTCGACTGTGATTACCCACATGCAAAAACACACCAGCGTATAAAACAGGTGAACTGGAGATCTAATGCCGTGTGCAGGGATTATTTTTGATGGTACTCTTTTGTATTAAGCTAGTATGACCTAATAACGTTAGATAATACACATAGCTATGAAAATGAAAATGAACCTTCAACGGAAGAAAAGACGACAGGCAAAGGTCAAGAACAAGAGCTGAGCTTTAGGCAACGTGACTAAATTATACATGACTTAAATCAATTAATAATTGATTTAAATTAACTCAATCATCTATCATCATGATTTTCCTTTTGCTCTACTTTTGGTCTTAAAGCCATTATTCACCTGCATGCCTTATTTATAGAATTTATGTGATACCGAATTACTCTACATATATATTAAAGAACCAAAGATAATCCCTGCTGGGAAAGGCTCTTATAACGGCAATGTGAATGATAAGCTTTTCATCAACAGACACACAAGATACTCAAGGTACTTGAACACATGTTGACGTACAGAAAAAAAACATGTAACCGAGGTAGGTTGATTGATCATTGAAAGATCCCGAGTTTTTGGTAAGAGCATATGAAGCAATGCAAAATTTTGTTATTGACAAAACTTCTGAATATAAGTAAGATGTCTTTGCTGGACATGTTTCGATTATGACCGGCAACCATTTATAAAACAAAAGGGACAACCTGTACCAGGTGGCATTGGCTTTCTTCCGGATATTTTTATTAAAGATTCACGGGATTATGTTTATGTGATAGACGTCAGATCTCGGAATGGGCCCCGTTAACTATGTTTTGCCTTACGTCAATTAAGCATTAAATGTTTATTACAACGCCAACGGGGACTTAAACATTTTTTTTTCTGTGAAAATTTATCTCGAGATAATTACCCCCCCCCCCCCTTCCTAATTTGTGTGTCCTAATTATTTTTTGGGGAAATTCATCGAGAACTCGAGATGATATCTGGAGATCTCGAATTAAAAAAAGTTCTGTGTCGTATATCAGCCACCGTTCTTTTAGAGCTGCATATACCCAGAAAATGTGCATGTTTTGCACGTCGAGTGCACTGTGCGAAATATGGTTTAAAAATGTTTGATTTACATAAAAGGAAAGAGTCATTATTGTAGGCCTCACACACAATTAATTTTGTAAATGAGGAACAGGTCTTCGGTAATGTTACTAATTTGTGGTTTTGCAGAGGTGCCTTTAAAAGAATGTTTAGTTATGGAAAGTAACTAAATTTTGTGTTGATTATATACAGCATTTCAAGGAATCCTGCGATTTTTTTTATATATTCCCTGGTAACTGGCAAATTCCACGCATTGTGTCTCGCCCCGTAAATTTAAAATAAAACTAATATAAGGACAGTCAACAAGTAACTATACAGCTGAGTGGTAAAACGCTCGGCCCTCTCCGTTGGCGGCCCGGGTTCGGTCCCCGGCCTGGGTATGAGAATGGGTTGTAGTAGCCCTTCCAAGGTCGGTGATCTTTTCCGGGTCCTCCGGTTTCCTCCACCTTCATGGCCTTACGGACTACCGAGCGCCAACATCCGAGCCATGGAGAGTGCCTCGTATTGGTTACTATGACTAGTAGTACAATCCATGTAAAATAAATAAAGTTTATTTATAAAAAAAACTACGTGTATTCGTCGAATCATTGGGGCATGGATTTATATGAGGCATGAAACTTCCTTAAAGTGAGAGCCTCCAAAAAATCACAAGAGACATGGACAGACACCACAAAAGTCTTTGTACGTGATAAAGCAACACAAGTTCTTTGACCAATTTACTCCTGAGATATGTGTAAATTTTACATAATATAGAAGCGCAGATGGGAAACATGCAAAAACAGTTGTATTTGCCGCCACCAGTCTTGTACGAAAGATAAAGCTACCAAAGATCTGTAAACATTTGAAATTTCAATCACTCTTGAGATAAGTGCACGATTATTTTTTCTTGTACGTGCCGATGACCAAAAAACTTGCAAAACTTGCATAACCGGGAAACCTGGTTAAACAGTCCAAATGGCCGAAATCGCAAGTAAAAGGGCTTTGGGTCTCGAAGTAGGGTCGTTCACAAGGATCGAGTTCGGCTCTCGAATGGCATGGCTGGGTCTCCGCTGCTGGGATCGGTGGAGGGAATGCGGGTTGCTTCTGGCTTTGTGGCTGTGGATGCTGTAGCTTTCTAACAAGGACAACGACCCAGGAGAGACGATGGCGCCCTCTACGGCTCCCTGCTTGGCTTGGCGTGGCACTGCGACTGTTGGCTCGGAGAACATGCTTAAGGAGCGCACAGGGCTGAGGTCTTGACCGCAGCAACCAGTAGCTGCTCGATGAGCGTATACTTCTTTTGGCTTGGTTTTCTTGTACGCTTGTAGGATGTGCCACTTGTCATGTGTACGAGAAAACTATCCAAGATTTACTGATTTTCAAGACTTTCAGGCTGATACATTAAACCACTCCCGAGATACTAGTATTTGTGATAATCATCCGTAAAAAAACGCATGGATGGGCCCTACGTGAAAACAATTGCAGGTGGCGCCATAGTAATGGGTACGAGATACAGCTGTGCATGATTGTCTAACCACTATTGAGATATGTATGATTTTCAAAAAGAAAATACCCGCACGGATGGCTTTCACGGTAAATCGGTCCCGGGTGGCGCCACAAGTCTTAGTCATGAGCACAAAAATGTCCAAGATCTATTGATCGGCAAACTGCAGGCCGATACATCATACCATAAATGAGTTAAGTGCATGGCTGTAAAAGGCTGCTTTTTACTGTACGCGGCAGTGACTGCCCGCGCGGCAAAACACGTATATGGAAAAACACCTTTAGGTTAAGTAAACCTATTCTACAGGATTTCATCCAGATCCCTGACTTTGCCCTGTTTGATTGGTACACATGTGACATCATGGACTGAATTTTATCAACAACTCAGATCTAGTAATGCATGTTGTTTTGATTCCCTCTTGAAAATTTGGGACTTAAACTGGCAGAAAAACTGTGCTTTTACTGAGATCAAGATTTTTTGGTCACAGGGGATTTCCCAGTGTGTGACGTCACTGCCGAGTTGACAGTGCTCATAGATGTGCCATAAGTTTTTGAACAAATCACACAACCTCATGGTTTTTTTTTTGGTGAAAAAAGAGATAGTAAAAATGTCTTGGCTCATTTTATGTAAAATCTATATTAATATTTTTTCATAGGCAATTATGTTTTATGAAAATATATAATGAGATTTGGAATACGTTTGCTTGACCTTTATACGAAAATGTGTTTGTCCAAGATGAATGGAGATGCAAAATTTCAGGCCGATACGTGAAACCCCTTAGGACGCGTTTTACAGTTTTTCACCCAAAGAAGACTCACAAATGGGCGCCAGGTGAAAACGATTGCAGATTCTGCCCCCAGTCTTTGGTAGAAGACAAAGGTATATAAGATCTATAGCCGGGCTAACATACAGGCCAATATATCGAACCACCCCTGTGATATGTGGACACACACATGGATGGAAACCACAAGAAAAGGATGGTGGTTGGCGCCATTAGTCTTTGTTTGGCACCTTTTCTCATGTAAGGATGTTCTGATGCCGGGCTTCGGAAAGATACGTCCTGTGGTTTCAGAGGAGTTCTTCGAAGACAAACGCGGCGACGGCGACGTAAGCATAGAATCCGCAAAACTGCGTTTCGGCGGATTAATTTTAAAATTCGCCCTCCCACACCATTTTGTTCTCCGTGTCCGTGGAAAGATTACTTTTTTCGGTGACCTATGACATTTGTACCATATTTTCGAGGACCGTCCATCATCCGAAATACAATGAAGAGCATGGAAGGCACCGGTGATCTAGAACGCTTTTGACCTTGTTTGATTACAAACTAAGAGGTTGTAATAAAGACAAGTTAAGAAAGAGGGCAAACATCATTTTTTCCAACTATACTTTCCATGTGCAAAGCATAACGTTAGGAGGGATGCTTCCACCATGAGTATCAGAAGGACTTTGCCATGTTTTATAAAATATTTGCCTATACCTATACGGGGGTGTACGATTTGTATATAGAAATTTGCGAATTTCCAAGAAACTGGAAAGACGAGTTTCGAGAAAGAGAAGCCTTCTCAGTTGAACATGCAGATCCACATTCGAGTTCAGGATCATTGCTGTTATTACGGTTGACAAGATATCTGAAAGAAACCTTGATAAATTTGGATCAACTAATAAAGAGGAGGCAATATAGATGGTTCAGGGGCTCGTATATTGACCAAACCTTTTATGACAATGGTGAAGAAATATGCTGAAAAAAGGCCAAAGGACCGACGCTAATTGCTTGAAGGGTGGCACTCCTGCATGTGCATTTTTTGAAAAACATGAAAACGAAATTTCATTTCAAGATCATATGCTATTTATATTAGATATGGGCTTCCTGTATAATAAAGTTTCCTAGCATAGGGCCTCAAATCGCCTGAATCCGGCACTGGTATATAGATGGCGAGGACAGTGATTTAACGTATATATATATATGTATCCGTATATTGTATAATCAAAGAAAGTCAGTTAATGATGCAGACAGCGAAAATGAGTAAAGCCTGGTGTGCTGAATCCAGAAAAAGAAATTATAATAAATTTAGCTTACATTATTCTTTAGACTTTGATATATGAATAATTCTAGGTGATGATATCTAACACAAGATGGGGGGTCTCTTGCTGCCCATTTTCGCAAGCTTTCCGGTATTACATGAAAACAAAGATCCCTGATATTTTCCTTAATGAATTTTAAAAATTGTAGAAGAACCATTTTTGTATTTTCTTGGGTGGTAACGCACGAAAAAGCCACAAAAGACAGTCGTCCAAAAGATGTTTTGTTTGGACATGAGAATTTTTTCCTTTTTCTAAGATTCAAGCACTTTTGCTGGACTGGAGGAGGGGAAACAGTATGACTGCGCACTGTCTTCGAAGGAAATGAATAATCAGCGTCAATGAAGAGGCGTCATATTCCCAACTATGGTTGCTTGGGAAATGCAAATATATTTCGGGATCTGCTTTTGAAAAGAACTACAAGTGCTGCATGCCAGAGACCGCGGAATACCTGGCTGCTAGAAAATGTGGAGGACTTCAGATCGGTGAGTAGAATATTCCCCGATGGATGAGAGGAAGCACAAGAGAGCAAAATTTCATGCGAGACTGCAATAGTCATACATCACAGGAATCGTGAGACCATGGCCCAAAATACAATTTGTTAGGCTACTGGTCTAATATATTGACAGGAAAAATAGGTCAGTCAAACTGCACTCTTTAGATCTTATTCTCAACTAATCTTGATTTATTCTGGTTAAAACTGGATGAGCTCAAACGTGAAAGAGGGGAAGCAAGTAACCGTATGATAAACCTTTGAATGTAGCTCGATATGCGCTTAGGTGTTTAATCGAGGTAAAATCTGTAACATTTGCTCAAGGAAGATTTAAATATTATGGTTGAAGTTAATGTACAGGAAAGCAGAGCCGTCTGATATAAATTACAAAGTTCAAAGTCCCTTACTTATAAGCGTGCTGTAACAGGAATTCGAATTTCTGGGTTCTCACGCAACGTGAAGGGGCATATATCACTCGCAGCTATTTGATGCACAGAATACCTAGTTATGACAGTCACTGCGGCGAAAACATTATCTAGGTTCTAAAGGTTAATCGTCTGACGCGTTGCTTCCCTGGTTAAAGGTAGGTCAAAACACTGTTGGTCAATTCTGTGAATGGCCTATTTATAAATTGTCAACTCGATGAACATAACCGTATCGAGTTTCATGATTAATGATCTAACATATAATCTCCACACACGTTTCATCACCACTCATTCCAAGTAAATCCCAAGAAAGCAGAGCCAGTTCCACGTTTTTATTAAAAGAATATATCATATCCTGTTTAACAGAGGACCATGTCCAATCAGGAAGGTACCTGTAGCTGCCATGCCAAAAATGCTGTTTGTTCACAAACAATATGCATGTACTTTCTGCCGTCACTTCCTTGTGGGTTTTCGGGCCTACCTTGTCCAGTAGTGCAAGATTATAGTGTAAGTCACAACAAGAGTGTGCTAGTGTCCTGATCTGAAACATGGCAGTGCCATTTCATAAATTGAAAAAATATACATTCTTGTTAAATATCCAATCTCCTGTGCTGTGACAAAAAGGAAATGCTATCTTATGGTATCTAATAATACCTGTTGACGCTGTTTTAGGATACAACCTGATTGCTGTCCACCTGGTTGTGATTAATCAAACCTTAACCTTTTATGAACACATGTACAAATCTTCACCAGGTTTTTATTGATTACAAATACTGTAATAATTAGATATGTTGTGGTCAGAAAAAAAAGTTCTTGTAAACGACGAAAAATACAATACATGTGAACATTCTGGTGTCAATCATTAGCTGCCTATCAGTAAAACCTTTGTAGATTTTGATTAGTAAATTACAAACTGTAGCAAAAGTGGCAATTTCTTACAAATCAAAACCAGTGACTAAGAGGCCATGATGTCCAGCTGAATTACACACTTCGGTAAATTACTCATAAATTGTGGTTTCTTCAATCTACCTTGAATCCATTGTAGGTTCATGGCAGAATTTAAATTTAAATTAAATTTTAAATGTAACTGAAAAACGTAAAAATGACTGTTGCCTAATTACCCTTTTCAAGCAAGTATCTGAGTGTGACCTGTAATGAAAAAGGTACCATACATACTAAATTTTTAAATTATTATCCGAGCAAACAATTTCACACTGCACATTAATTGGTGGATTTAAATGCTGGCAGTAATATATCAGAATGAATGAAGAGAGATATGAATCACTGTAGTACTGAAACTCTTGTGCTACATCCAACCTTCCCTTATACATAATTTTAAGATGATCAAGTAAAAACAGTAAATTCCCTAAACCAGTGATACAAAAGTAAGCACAGACCAAGCAAGTAAAATACATATTACATGATCACATGCGATGTACACATTTACATTCATAAATCAGTTACAAATATACCCATAAAAGAAACATGCATTTCTGTAAACGAAGATCCTGGCAGTGTGTAGTGGTTGATACATGTGTGACTATATATGCTACATGTTAAACACAACAAACATTATATACATCTCCTAAAACAACAAGACATACTACACTGGTGTTCCACATCAATCAAATATACATCTACTAGGCACATATTTAACATACTACATGGTTTCAAGCATTTCTGTATAGACAGCAATCCTGAATTGATACTTTTGACACTATGTGGGCCATTTATTAGTGCTTCCTTACAATAAGGAAACTGATCACTCTGGAAGTATATCTATAGATCAGATTTGGTTTCAAGCATATCTGAATGGGAAAAAATGCTGATGACATGCAAACTCTTGACATCTGAATATGCTGTTGAATTGCAACTTTTGACATCCTAAAACACTGATAACTTACAACTTTTGAGATCCTTTGAGCTATTAATAAACGTCCTTTGACAATTAAAGCTGTGTGTCTTATTAGGACTTGTGTGAAAAATCAATTCAAGACGACCTATACACTTATCGACAGCTCAGACAAAAACTGATGTAAAACATAAATACAATCTTCATATACTTGTATAGCAAACCAAACATGCACTAGATTACCCTTAATTTACATACCCTTAACTTTAATTGTTGAAGTCTATCATGATATTTAATGTTACACTGCCATCGGGTCCAGCAATTCAAATAACTTTCACAGTTGATCTTGTCATAAAATATTAATGTTTTATTGATAATCCTGTGCCAGTAACTGATATTAACATTTCTCTCAACTCATCAATGAACCTAAATTTAACATTTTCCTGATAACCAGCCTTGGATGCGAAACCATGACATCTGTTTCTCCATCAGGACAGAAATGTCTGGCCTGTGTATATCTAAACCAGAATTTCAGAACCTGAGTTATATTCTCTACTCAGGCATTGTATTCATATAACAATCAGGTTAAAATAAAGCTTAAAGTACTTGTATGATATTAAAATGTTCCAATAAAACAGTTATAAAGCACAAACTTCTATTGTACATCACGTGCAAAAGAATATTTTTTTCAATAAATTTATAAAAAACTCCTTACCAATCCTACACAACACACAATTACAAACTTAAGTCTGCATGGATGGAAAGCACATCATTGTTGTTATTCTATATAGTTATATGCAAATATCCCTCAGGATAAAATCTATAACTATTTGGTAAGCAGTGCTGTTTTTCATACTTGCATAAATTACCAAATTACTGGTCTTGTTACACCATACCTGTGCATGATATCATGTTTGATGGAAAATGTGTCAACTTTCAATACAAGACATATTCAGCTGTTCTGATTACTAAAACTGTCAAATCAAGCATTACATCTAGTACTGGAACCACATAAAGAATAAATAAACACAGCAGACAGAAATTATAAGCAGATATATACATATATACATATGAACACAATGGTGTGTTGTGCCTTGCACTTGGCAGTCAAGTACGGACTGTTAAAACCTCCACCTACACACTTAAAAAGTTGAAGCCAACACAAAGTCATCTTCTGTGTAAGCCTATCCAATGTACATGTACATTAACTTTCACTAAGACTTCCTGACTTTGAACAGTACTACAGTCTATTATCCTATTAGTACATTTATATAACTTGATCACACAGTCTTTTGTATGAACATCTCCAGTAATTCCCAAAATATCTTGAAATCGCATATCTCAGCACATGTACAACACATTCTAGTGACAGGCTTTTGTGTAAAAAAAATATTTGTTTTATGGATATCCATCTGCTATAGATTACACACATAAATGACCTTTAAGTTAGTCACCACAGGTTGGTAAACACTGCTTACCTATGAGATCATAACATAATGAGAAGACAAAAACAACATTTATAAAATGTTATCATGGCTCTGCTGAACTCTGTGATGTATATACTCACTAACAGAACAGTTTTGTTACTTTACCTTCAAGTTTGTTAAACACAGCGTCTCCATAAAATGTTCATTGTTTCTCTGTGCTTTTACACGATGGGGCAGTCACATATTGTATTTTTGGGTGGTCTATAACCAGTCTACCCACAAATAAGTGCAAGATACATATATATATATATACCTGTAATTACTTAATTCAGGGTCCATGGTGCTCCTATTTAAACCATCCACTCCCAGGATGAATAATGGTAATGTAATTAAATCTGACCATTCCTTTATGAACAATGGTGATGATGGGAAGATGATAAGGAACAGCTAGTGATGAAACTACAAACATGTTGAGTCTCTGGTTCACTTTCGAGAGCGTGTGCTTCTCACTTTGGGTGACGGTGCTGCTGCCTTTACTTTACCACGCGTTGCCTTTCGCGTTGCTGCATTGACAGTTTCTGCTGCTTTCTTGCCCCGTGTCGCCCTCTTCTGGGGTGTAGGGGCCTTGACAGGTTCTGCAGCAGCTTTACCCCGTGTTGCCCTCTTCTTGGGAGTGGGGGCTTTGGTAGGTTCTGCTGCAGCTTTACCCCGGGTTGCCTTCTTCTTGGGAGTGGGGTCTTTGGTAGGTTCTGCTGCAGCTTTACCCCGGGTTGCCTTCTTCTTGGGAGTAGGGGCTTTAGTTGGTTCTGCTTGAGCTTTGCCCCGTGTTGCCTTTTTCTGTGGCGTAGGTTCAGCAGGCTCTACAGCTACCTTCCCTCGTTTCTCCGTTTTCTGTGGGGTGGGAACTTTCTCTTGTTTTGCAGCAGCCTTTCCACGAGTTGCCTTTTTCTGTGGGGTAGGAGCCTTTGGTTCTGGTGCAGCAGCCTTGCCACGGGTAGAACGAGGCTTCTTTGGTGAAGGAGCCGGAGATGATGGTGCTCCTCTTTTTCTGCCTCGAGAAGACACTGGACCTACAAAATGACAGAGAAGTGATCCTATATGAAAGTATCAAGAGAATGATTATATCATCATGGCCATTATAATAAGACAAGGTCATTGTTAATGGCAAGAATAGTATTTATAAAGCTGGTAGTTCTAAAGTCATATGGTGACCACCCACAGTTCTTTAGTTTAGGATACTTCACAAAATTAGTTCTGAAGAAACTGAAATAAATACATATTTTTCAAGCAGTTATCATCATGTTGAATTTTCTTGGTGTACAAAACTCTATTTGTGTCCACCCAAAAATTCATAGGGAGTATATTACACTGGTTTTTATTTTAGATCAAGATGATCTGGTTGTTTATTAAGTTTTCAGCAGAAACAGTTAACAAATATGCCGGAGGATATCTAGCTGAATGTTGAGGCAGAAGACAAAGATACAGGGCAGTACAGATCAGCCTGACTGAAATTCATTCTAGTCATCATTCACTTATATCAAAGGAAAGCTTATCGATACATAAAAAAAATCACATGCAATAAGAGTAACACAAAAGAACAAAATTGTATAAACAGCAAGTTCAACTGTGTTAATGTGTGTCTGTAAACTCCAAACTCCCATTTATCAGGCAATAATCTCTTACTTGTGGGTAAATGCCCCTTAACAGACATTGTGCACTGTTGCACAGCTATTAACAAAGCCTTGCCAATTTTCTTGGATATATCTGTGGTTTCTAAAATAGGGAAAAAAAAAAACAGTGAAAACTTCCACATTTTACTTGTTAAGTGCCTTTCCATACATGTGGACCCCTGTGCGGATCCCACACATTTAAAATCCAACAAGTGTGTTATCATTGTCCCCTTTCCATACGTGGACCCCCGCGCGGGTCCCGCATGCGGATCCAGCAGTGTTGGATTTTTGCAGTGGGGCCCACATGCGGATGCTACATGTATATATTAGTAGCAGGTGTATGTCCTTTGTCTTGGAAAAGAAAAAAGGAGCTAATAGAGCTTATTAGACTGCATAAAAAATATACGGCCAGTCTTCATTGCGATACGGCCCAGCATTAGTTAAAGAGTGTGACAGGAAATAGCCACCATTCAAGCCTGGCTGGTGAGATACTATATTGATCCGCTTCAATCTGCCTCAACAGTTAGTATAAATGTTTACACTGAATATTTTCTTAACACATATACTAAAATTTGAGATGAAAATTCGCATGTATGGAAAGGCACCCTTATACTGATTATTTTTCATAAACATCTTGATCTTAGCTGCCGAGCCAAATTAGTATATTGTCTAAACGAGGTTGCTTTTAAATTGATGTTACACCTTCTCAGACTTGAATAAAGTAACCATATCAATCAGATTTACTGTGTACATTTTTTCTTCTTATGAAACTAGAATATCAATTTGAAGAGATGGGACTGCAGCCAAAATCCTGTTATTCCTCTTCTTGTAAGTAAAGCTCTTGTTAATCTATGCTGCATCTATCCAGCTGCTCTGCCAGCTATTTCATGCATTATGAACAAAGGAACTGAACCAATCAAATCACTCGTGTACACTCCCTGTACCCACCAAAGCAAATGTTACTATTTTTATATCAATCATCTTTCAATGCAAGAGGGTCTTGGAGACTGACCAATCAAATAAAGACCGGCAAATATATCAAGTTTCTATTGAATGTTTTTGTTTATTCATTGTGCCAACAGTTTTGACTTGTGTATGCTTCACATGTATAATCCCTGATTTGACTGCCATTTTATTTCAGATGAATTAAATGCCTGCTTGTAAATAAAGAAAGAGCAGCTTGTGAGAGCAAGGGTTCTCGAAGTGGCAGTTAGCGACAACCTTAATTGTGACTATTACTTGTGATAGTTGAACAGCATGCACAAGATTGAAAAGTTTATTTGTCCAAAACCACCCAAGAGCAAAGGTGAAAAAGTGGCACTGATTTTATAAGGAATTTGTATGAAATGATACTTAGTTGCAATCATACTGACACAGATTGGAAATGTCCCAAAATGAAACCCTGTTTGCCCTAAAGCTTGCTGGTATAAATGATAGAAAACTTACTTGGTGCTGCTTCAACAGGTGCTGGTTCTACATCAGTGGCCTGTCTGCCTCGTGTCTTCTTGACAGCAGGAGCTGCGGGTGACTTCTCTGCTTCAATCTTGCTGGGGGCTACAGTCTTCCTGCGCTCTGTGTGGGCCTTCTTTGGCGATTCAGCTGGCTTAGGTGCTGCTCTTTTCTTGACAGCAACTGTAAGATAATTATAACATGCAAGAAAAGAGTTGTTCTGTAAGACAATGGTAAATGGGACATTCAATCTAGAAACATAACACCAACTTTTACATTTCCAAGCTATTCCTGAGAAATCTGAAACAATAAATTTCTGTAAAAATTATATGGACATTGTGTATCAAAAGAAATCTATGGAGCCTCTATGATCATGCCAAATTTTAGAACAACCTATTAAGCCAGTAATCAGCTTACCTGCTGGTTCTTCAACAGGTGCTGGTTCAACAGCAGCAGCTCGCCTCCCACGGGTTTTCTTCACAGGTGGGGCTGCAGGAGACTTTTCTGGCTCAGGTTTGCTGGGAGCTACTGTGCGGGCCTTCTTTGGAGATTCAGCCAGTTCAGCTGGCTCAGGCGCTGTTCTTTTCTTGCTGGCAACTTCGAGGAAATGATAAAACATTGAAGATATTGGTATGACAATGGTACAGAATCTTTAAACCTTTTTAAACTGCCCACAAGGTTCAGTGTTCTAACATGTCTATCTATATCAACACCAGATATAAAATATACAATTTTTACCAGCTTACACTGTCTGTGGGGTCAACACAAGGCCAAAGAAAAAGCCCTCTCTAACTGGTAGTTTAGGAGAATTAGTCTAGTTTACTGTAGTTTTATTATGGTGCAAGTCTTGAATTAAAATGTAACATAGTGCAAAACTACTGTTTAAAAAAAATTAATTGCAGCAATGTAACAAAATAATTTACCAGGTGAACCTTTTGTTCTTCTTCCTCTTCTAGTCTGTTTCACTGCTGGAGAAGCAACTGGTGAAGCGATAGCTGGTTCAGTCACCTCTTTCTCAACACTATAAAAACAAGAATTCAGGAGTTGTGTTAATTTCACCTATTTTTAGTAATCTAAAATTATTTACTTGAGAATACTGAACAGAAAAAAATGAGACATGAGATGACCATTGTTAAACAGACATTGATGCTCATAACAATACAGTTGTCACCGATTTCGTAAAGCAAAGATATATTGTTGGGATATTTGGCTTCCAGGGCATTGATTTAGTTCCCAAAACTGCTCTCTGTATCAGAACTTTAATCTTTTAAAGTGAAATTGAAATTAAGAACAAGATTCATAATTTATTATATACTGTATTATTTTTTTGTTATACATCTTGGATACCCTGACTCAATATTTCCACCTTAAGTGCCTGTGCACATTTATATCAACCGGATCTGTGATTATAATTTAGAGATTGGGGAATTTTAAACAAGGAGGTGCGCTTACACAGGTTGAACCTCTGCTGGAGCTGGCTTCTCTACCACAGCTGCTCTGCCTCGTTTTGGTTTAGGCGTGGGAGCTTTCTTCACTGGGGTACTTGCTGGGGCAGCTTTCCTGCCTCTCCTTCCTCTCGAAGCTATAGGTGAAGCAACAGGGGCTTGGCTGGGAACAACCTTCCTTCCCCGAGTAGCCTTTGGTGATGGTGCAGCAACTGTTTTTCTTCCTCGAGTAGCTTTTAGACTTGGTGCACTTACAGGTGCAGGAGCTGCAATGGGGGTGTCCTCCTGCTTTTTCTGTCCTCGACCTCTGCTGGTTGCTGGAGATAGAGGAGTTATCTCGACAACAGCATTAGCTTTAGGCTTCCTGCCTTTTGGTGTTTTCGGCATGGCAGGAGAAGCAGGTACAGCTGCTCTTCTCGTTCTCCTACCTGCGGGAGCTTTGGAAGGTGTAACAGTTTTTGCCACAACAGTTCCTCTGCCTCTTCTTGTAGTCTTCACAGGTGCTGGGCTCTCTTGGACCACTTCAGGCTTAGCCTCCTTAACTTGGGTTTCCTTTGTTGGGATTGCCTTTTCAGGAGAAGTTTCTTTCACTGTGATTGCCTTCTTGGGTTGTTGTTTCTTTACAGGAGTTTCCTTCTTGGGTGTTTGCTTCTTCACTGGTGTTGCCTTCTTGGGCATTTGCTTCTTTACAGGAGTTTCCTTCTTCACAGGAGTTGCCTTATTGGGTGTCTGCTTCTTCACTGGAGTTTCCTTCTTGGGTGTCTGCTTCTTCACTGGAGTTTCCTTCTTGGGTGTCTGCTTCTTCACTGGAGTTGCCTTCTTGGGTGTCTGCTTCTTCGCTGGTGTAGCCTTTTTAGGTGTGATTTCTTTTACAGGAGTTGCCTTTTTAGGATTTTGCTTTTTTGCTGGTGTGGCCTTCTTGGGTGTTTGTTTCTTCACAGGAGTTGGCAGTTTAGGTGTACCAGGCAAAGCCTCCAGGGCTGCCAAAACTGGAGACTTAGGAGATTTTGGTGTCTTCATAAGTTCTCTAACCCCTTTTAGGTTTGGTGAAGCCCTGGATTTGGGAACCTGCATCATAGTCTTAATGCCAACAAGACTTGGAGATTTTCCTTGTTTAGCTCCTGGAGTTTTCAGCATTTCCTTTACACCCTTAAGACTTGGGGATGCCTGGGATTTAGGTGTGCGCAACAAAGCCTTTACCCCTACCAGGCTTGGTGATTTGGCTTTCTTAGCGCTCTTCATGAGATTTTTGACACCTACAAGCTTGGGTGAGGCCGCTGCTCTTGGTGTCTTCATCATTTTTTTAACTCCTCCCAGCTTTGGTGAAGCTTTTGCCTTGGGAGTTTTAAGGAGTTTCTTCATACCACTTAGCTTTGGTGATGCTTGGGCTTTGGGGGTCTTCAGAAGACGCTTCATTCCACCCATTTTGGGTGTAGGAGCCGACTTAGGCGTTATGGCTCTCTTTTTAAGTTCTGGGGAAGCAGTATCAGCTGGCTTGGCAAGGAATTCCTTTACACCATCCATCTTAGGTGTGGCTTTAGCTTTAGGTGTTTTTTCTTTCTTTTTGAGTTCTGGAGAGGCTTTCTCAACAGGTGTTCCCAGAAGTCTCCTAATGCCATCCAGTCCTCGTTTTCGTTTTCCTGATGATGTTGGAGATGTTAATGGTGACACCATCATTTCTCCTGGTCCTTCTGGGGTATCAGGCATCTCTGAGTAAGGAGAAGCACCAAGATTACCTGGAGCAGACAGCCTCTTTGCAGGCGTTTTCCTTTCTGGAGTCTTGAACATATCTGCCATACCTTCAAAACTCGCATCATTACCTGTGGCTTTTGTCTGGAAGTAAAAGGATAAATACCATATATAATACTGTTAGACAATCAGCAAAAATTCTGTTATCATCAAACATTTACTGAATAAAAGAGTCCTAATATTTTTGCACAACATATTTTTTCTTCTTTATGTTGCTTGAGATATCACATAACCCTGGACTCATGATAACATACTCTTTCTTAAAACTGAAACCAGCATTACCTGAATCTATATTACATTGTGTAAACATCTTACACTGCAATATACAATCTTTACTGGAACTTATCTGTTATGAGCAAACTCTTGTTACAGGCAGGCAAAAACATTGGCTGCTAAATTTGATCTGACCAGGGACACTGAGGTACATTCAGGTTAAAATTTTACCTTAGTGCCAGTGGACTTGCGTCCTTTCTTGGGGAGTGGTTTTGGTGTTTTGGTCAGCTTTTTCGTGATGATGAAAGTAGCTGGAGATGCAGCATGTCCAGTTGATGCCGCTGTTGTTTTTCTGGCTTTGGCTGGTGTCTTCTGTTCAATACAATTAAGAGTAAAAATGTCACGACTGATAATCAAATAGCAAAGCAAGTATAACACTGAATGTACAGCTCCTGGGAAGCTCTAAAATGTATGGTATCATAACTGAAATCATACTTCCCCAACTTTCATCTAGTGGATAGTATAGAGACTATAAGCAAGCTAGAGGAATTCTAAATTCAAGCGAAACTAGAATACGGGTAGTCTACAAGCGACTACGTGTATCCGCCTAAATCAGAGTGGAACGGGTGAAGTGAGGCATGGATAAAGTGGCAAGGGGAAATAGAGTGTTGCATATTAGCATGGATGTCTGCAGCCAAATTGTGTATGAAGGTTGCCCCCCTACCACAAAATCCAGAAAGCCATCCCAGTTGTATACATATGCAAAATTTAAGGCAGATAAGTCAAACCACTACATGTATATGAGTGATTTAAGCCCGTGGCAGACAATCAGTCTACAGATGGACGCTGAGCAAAAATGGTTGCAGGTGACGGCACCAGTTTTGCGTATGATAAAGAGCTATGTGAGAACTATACACATGCAAAACTTTTGCAGAATCGGTCAAACGGTTCCCAAGATATGAGCTTGGATGTCTGCTGCATAAACTAGAATGCAGGTGGCTCCACCTGTCATAAAATCAAGAGAGCTGTCGGGGATGTATAAACCTGCAAACTTTTAGCCAGATATGTCAAACCACTGCCGAGATACGAGTGATTTTATCCCATGGCAGACAAACAGACAGGAGCTGTGCAAAAATGGCTGCAGGTGGCGCCACAAGTTTTGGGTATGTTATAAAGCTCTCCAAGGGCTACATTTGTGCAAAAAAATTTTCCTGATCGGTCAAACAGTTCCCGAGATATGAGCTTGGATGTCTGCAGCGTAAATGTGAATGTAGGTGGCGCCACCTGTCATAAAATCAGAAAAGCTATCCAGAATGTAAACGCATGCCAAATTTCAGGTGAATTAGTCAAGTCACTGCAGAGATATGAGTGATTTTAACCCAAGGCAGACAAACAGATGGACACTGTGCAAACATGTTTGCAGGTGGCGCCGCCATTTTTTGTGTATGTTATAAAGCTCTCCAAGGGCTACATTTGTGCGAAAAAATTTTCCTGATCGGTCAAACGGTTCCCGAGATATGAGCTTGGATGTCTGCAGCGTAAGCGTGAATGTAGGTGGCGCCACCTGTCACAAAATCAGAAAAGCTATCCAGGATGTATACGCATGCCAAATTTCAGGCGAATTAGTCAAGTCACTGCAGAGATATGAGTGATTTTAACCCAAGGCAGATGAACAGATGGACACTGTGCAAACATGGTTGCAGGTGGCGCCACCATTTTTTGTGTATGTTATAAAGCTCTCTAAGGGCTACATTTGTGCAAAAAAATTTCCCTGATCGGTCAAACGGTTCCCGAGATATGAGCTTGGATGTCTGCAGCGTAAACGTGAATGTAGGTGGCGCCACCTGTCACAAAAACCAGAAAAGCCATCCAGGATGTATACGCATGCCAAATTTCAGGTGAATTAGTCAAGTCACTGCAGAGATATGAGTGATTTTAACCCAAGGCAGACGAACAGATGGACACTGTGCAAACATGGTTGCAGGTGGCGCCACCATTTTTTGTGTATGTTATAAAGCTCTCCAAGGGCTACATTTGTGCGAAAAAATTTTCCTGATCCGTCAAACGGTTCCCGAGATATGTGGGTTTATGTGTGGAAACAGACGCACAAACGGACGCAGAGCGCAGAGGAAAGGTCAGAGGTCAAAACAAAATCGGGCGCAGCAGTTCACATGTGACCCGAACATAATCCCGGGTTTCGTAAAATTCCGCCCAGTGTTTACAGAGGAGTTCTCCGGAAACCTACGCGGCGGCGGCGTGCAGCTGAAAACATAGTATCCGCAAAACTCTGTTTTGGCGGATACAATTACTGAAAAAGTTGATGGCACCATCAACTACCTTTAACAAATCAGAGGGCTATACCAAAACAGATTACTACTTTACAGGCTCACAAGGTTCAGTCCTGGCAGACTTGTACTTTTAAATACAATTAACCTCATTGAGAAGTTGAAGGGACTCGCCATAAAGCTTCAACTTATCCAGGTTAAAAAAAAACCGAGGGTTTCATATGGTAATGATTTAACTCAAAGCATCAAACTTCGACAAAAGCAGGTTCCTTGATTTAAGCAAGTTTGATATAACAAGGTTTTACTGTATTGCACATAAAATGACCACGCAGACAATAATTCAGCTAAATATCAGAAGAAAGCAACTGGCTTTTGTGTTTACCTTGACAGCCATTAAGACAGCAGCTTTCTTTGCCTTGTTGACCAAGGCTACTTTCAATGGCTTTTTGGCAGATCTGGCTTTACCCACTCCTTTCACTGCAACACCTTTCTTGACGATATCAGCCCAGCTCTTCACTGCAGGTTTTGGAGTCTTCTTCCTGCCTGACTGTGGTTTAGCTGGAGTTTTCCTTGCCTGGGGTGTCTTATTTGCTTGCTTCTTAATAGATTCAGGAAGCTTTGGTGTAGCTGCTTTGCCTAGAATAGCACGCAGTGCCACTGCTTTCTTCAGCTCCTCAGGTGGTGTCAGAGGCAACTCTGGTGATGCCAATAATTCGGCTTTCTTTGAAGCACTGCTTTTTGGACTGGCTGCTGCCTTTTTCTCAGGAGATACAGATTTACGAGGGGCAGGTCTTGGAGTTGGTGGTCTAGATACAGACGTTTTGGGGGATTTAACCTTCTTGGCTGATCCAGGTGATTTAAACTTCTTGGCAGATCCAGGAGACTTCAACTTCTTGGCAGATCCAGGAGACTTCAACTTCTTGGCTGATCCAGGGGTATTTTCTTGTTTAGGACTGGCTGTCTTTGGGCTTGACACCTGCTTAGGGGAAGCTTTAGGTGTTTCCTGAGGTGATGGTGTTTTAGGTGATGCAACTTTAGAACTTTGTTTTGGAGTCACAGCCTTCGGACTCTGTGCCTTTTTGGGTGTTGCTTTAGGTGTTGATGGCTTTTTCGTAGGTGAAATAGATTTAGGTGAAGCTTGTGGTGTACTCTTGGGTGTTTTCCTGGGCGACGGGGTTTTTGGTGATGCCACTTTTGGACTCTGCTTCTGTTGTTTTGGAGTCATCTCTTTAGGACACTTAGCCTTCTTAGCAGACTTAGATGTCCCTTGTTTAACTGGTGTTGTTTCAGCTCCGGCTTTCTTGGGAGAAGCTGCCTTTGATGGGGAGGCTTTATCTGGCGTCTTGACCTGTTTTGGACTTCCTGCCTTTGGTGATCTACCAACTGGAGATTTTGGCGAAGCCTTAGAGGATGTTACTTTAGGGCTCTTTGCTGGGGCCTTTTTCTTCTCTGGTGTATTCTCCTCCAATATTGTTTTTGGCCTAGGGGTTACAACATCCCTCAACAAAGACCTCCGGGAAGGTTTTGCTGGGGATTCGGCAGCTAATTTATCAGGAGCCGCACCTTTGCGCAGAGGAGTGTTGGGTGGCAACCACTTGTTGAATTGCTCTGGAGACAATTTAGGGCCAAAAGACACTCTCTTTCTTTTGGCTGAAGACATGGTTAATGGGGTTTCTGTGCTCTTTCTTTTCTTGCTCAAGGGAGAGGAAATTTCTGAAAATATAATGAAAAGTGATTGGTTATACATAATTATGTAAAACTATCACTAAATTATATCAATGTTGGTGGAAATTTAAGAAAAACAAAACAATTTTCACTGCTTTTAAATTTGACAATTTTCACCGCTTTCAAATTTGGTTAAAGCAAAAAACATTCCTCCGTAACCACTTAAAAATACCCATAAATCAAGTTGCAGTACAAAATATATCAGGCCAAAGGTAAATGACAAAAAAAAAGTACATGCTCTGGAAAAAAGAGAGTAGACTTCTCATAAATAAAGAGTGAAAGAAGAGTAAAATTAGCTTCATTTGTCACCAGGTGTCACTTACTCATTGTAAAATTGATCCTCTGATCACAATTTGGAGGCTGGTTATTTGGAATTGAACCCACTCCATTTGAATTTTTGAAAATCTGAATGTGCAGCATATCTGAAGGCGGTAGCTTCTCTATACAGCAGTTTGGTTCACATACTTCAATTTTACACCGATGCACTCATAGACTTTAAAAAAAAAAGTGAACCTGTCTCTCACATAATAATCATACAGGGTTATACTAAAGTGGTTTACAGATCTATTCCCTCTGTGTTAGTTGTTCATTATTCTAAGCTACATAAATGTTATATTCTACAGACAAGATGACAATCAAAATAAGACTGAGCACATTGAAAAGGCTACTTTTCTTTTCATATATGGTCCAAGATATGAAAGATAACAGTAAAATAGTCTGAATAAAATCTGTCAGAGACAACTGTGTAATATATTAAAACAAACTCACTGGCTGGTACAGATGCAGGGCTTGCTTTCTTGGGGCTTCTGCTGACCTTAGGGCTGGTTGCTTTACCTGCAGTTTTCTGTGGCGATTTCATCGCTCCAGCATTAGAGTTCTCTTCTAGCAGTGGTTGGGATTGTCTCCTCAGGTCGCTTATACTTTTGTTCAGTGATGTTACCTTTGGGGTTCGGGGGCTGTCCAGGGGTAGAGACTGAAACAAAAGGTATAACTTGCATAAATTTTCCAATTGCAAATTAACCTGGACAATCTTTGTAGAGAATCATATTTCAAATATTTCATAAGAGCTTAAAAGATGCAAACTTCAGTGATTCAAACAAATATGGTTACAACTTCTGTGAAAAAGATGTGAAGTGCAAAATTGTTTTATATAATTCACTTAGGGAAACAGCACAAAGCATTCTAAGTTCAAACAACACCAATGTACTTCAAGCAGAAACGCAGGGCAAGCAATTTCTGCTGATAAATGTGAAATTCAAATAAGATAACCACTTACTATAATTTACCCTTATACTTGCACAAGAACTGATAGCATATTTCTCAATTACCCAAAAATAACCTGAATTGACTTAACAAACATTTGTAAGCAATAGTGAAATCTAATTTGCTCTAACTTATATTTTTTCACAACTGGGAACTGCTAGATGGCAAGACCATATTTGACTTTTTACTTATTGAATGCTCAATCACCAATGCATAAAATGTGACAGAAGTCTTTTATGGAAATAGTATTTGCTCTAATATGAATAAACAGTGAAACAAAGACAAGGAAAAATTGTCAAAATAATGGTACAAGTCCATCTTTGGCTTGTAGACCTACCTTTCCTCTTGCTATTTTTTGCAAAGCAGCAGATTTGGGTGTCTTTATAACACTTTTTGGGGATGGTGTCTTGACGGTGGCTGTCTTACTGGCCTTTGGCGATTTTTTAGGTGAAGGCACTGGAGACTTGGGCTTGACAACCACTTTTGGTGATTTTTTCTTTGGGGTGACTTTAGGTGATCCAGCAGCCTTTGGACTTTTGGACTTTGGAGTAGTTGCCTTTTCTGATTGTTGAGATGCTTTTGGAGTTGCAGCTCTAGGAGATGCAGCTTTTGGAGTTGCAGCTCTAGGAGATGCTGCTTTTGGAGTTGCAGCTCTAGGAGATGCTGCTTTTGGAGTTGCAGCTCTAGGAGATGCTGCTTTTGGAGTCGCAGCTCTAGGAGATGCAGCTTTTGGAGTTGCAGCTCTAGGAGATGCTGCTTTTGGAGTCGCAGCTTTTGGAGATGCTGCTTTTGGAGTTGCCGCTTTAGGTGTTGCAGCTTTAGGTGTTGCTGCTTTTGGAGTTGCAGCTTTAGGTGTTGCTGCTTTTGGAGCTGCAGCTTTAGGTGTTGCAGCTTTTGGAGATGCTGCCTTTTGAGTTGCAGCTTTTGGCTTCTTGGGTGTGGGAGTTTTACTCTTTACTCTGCTAGTTGTGGGAGTGGCGACTACTGTTTTGGGTGACCCAGTTTTGCTGCTAGCTGATACAGATTTTGGAGTATCTGGTTTAGGTGTTTTTGGAGTCTCTGATGACGCCCGCTCTTTGACCTTAGGGGTGTTTGTCTTGGGTGTTGAAGCCTTCACTGATTTGGTCTTCTTAGGTGTTCCTGTTAATGTTGCTGGATCAACATTTTCACTTGGTGTTTTCTGAAATGAAAAAATAAGCAAAAAATTAATGTTACATGCACAATTTTCTTAAAAGTTCAAACCAGATGAAAGTGTAACCAACTCATTAAAAATAATGACTGTCTTAACCTGACCTTTATGAGAATGTCACTGATCATACCAAAAGCCAGATTATTTAAAGTCACTTGACTATCATCATGTTTTAAAATTATCTCTGCAGAGTTAGGGCCTTGGTCTTCATATTAATTGAATAAAATGATCTGTTTCCTGGGTAGATTAATTTGATCATTCAACATCATAGCTGGGTAAAAAATCTGGGATGGGGGGGGGGGGGGGGGGGGAGACGACGGTGTTAACTCATGGCTATCTCCTTGCTGACAGGTCATGTAAAGTTGCATGTCTGTTCTAAATATTGTTTATCCATGATGTTCTCAAGACATTACCCCAAATTAGTCAGAGAACAGTAGGCTAAATAAAGTGTTCTGAATGTACCAACAGAAAAGTGAGATTAAAATTTGGGTTTACAACATTTTACTTAGAAGATGCATTATAGAAATGTATAGAAACTGCTCACACTTAACTATCTATTGAAGCTGACTTGTCACTAACACCATTAACACAGTATTCATAAAATGTGGGAACTGTCAGGAGATAAAACAACATAGCTTTAGCTGTCGTCATGAGTGACAAACTCAGCTGCTATTTACCTTGGGTGTGGTACCCTTGGATGGAGTTTTCTTAGGGGTTGCCTTTTGGGCAGCAGAACCTTTAGGTGTGTTCGCCTTTGGTGGGATACTAGGCCCAAGTATTTTACTAGGACTATCTCTGAATGAGGAACCTGGAGGGTATTCGTATCTGAATGACCGGTCACTGATGGTGAAAGTGTCCTTGTGTCTGATGGATGTTCCAGCTTCAACTGCTTTTCCATTCAACAATGTAGGGTTCACTTGGCTCAGATTGGTCAGAAACACCTGGAAAAAATACATATTCAAGATGTAATATGAACATACTTAACCAAACAATTTGTTACATGTAATACTTTTATTATATGATTTACCTGAAAGTAAATATATATATATAAGACTATGCTAATTAATCAGCCATTCATCACATGATCTTAATTTCACTTAAATAAACTTTTAATACTGGCCTTGTTGGTTTACTTTTTTGTCATATGAACACAATGAAATGTTACCACTTGATGCAAACAATTCAATCTGAACCTTTTCTGTGATTAAGAAAACAGGAATGGATGCTCACTTTACTCGAAGAATTCATGCATGATGATCAAGACTCCCTGAGGCTTTAGCTGCCTAGCCATTTAAAAGAGTAATCTCCATATAAAGAGTTAATAATAAGTATTTTCCGTTTCTTTGATTTTCTCACATGACCTCAAGTGCAGGGCTGGCCCTGCCTATTCGCCAGTTCGCCAATGGGTAGCAATGGGGAGATCTGGCGAAACAAAATCCTCTCAGGCTAATTTATTGGTGTGAAGCATCTTTCCAATGCCCTTAGGCCTAAAAAATAAGTTCTTTGTTTCCGATTACAGTGGTGAAAAATTTAGAGTAGGTAGGAAGGGAATTTATTTTATTTTTTATTTTTTTTTACCATGTGATATAAAAACAGGCTTTTAGAAGATCATTTTATGATTTGATTTTTGCTGATGTTGCTCCGAATTAATTAATTCACACATAGGTTTCCAGGAAATAATCCAAAATGTATATACCAGGCCCTCCCATGTTGTCCCACTGTCCAAAAAAGGAGCGAGGAACCAAGTTGCAATATTACCCCCACCCTGACTATCAAAGGCTAGTACATGGTAATCAACTGATAAATATGCACTCTCTAACTCTGTTACACATTTATACATAATTTATCCCTAAGAGCTTAGAACAAGTAACTAAATCATTATTGTGACATAATTAGCTGTAATTTCAATTATTTGTGACTTGTACAAGATCTATGAAGTGACCTTTTTGTGCCCCATGGCTCAAGGCTCAAACTCCTAATAAAATTTAATTTTAGACTGGCTAGGTTTTCTTGGAGTTGGTCTGGATACTGGAAACATGAATATTTTTTAGGCCTTACTGAATTAGCAAAACAAAAGACTATAATATTGTGAAATAAAAGTTTGTCGAGAAAGACTGGTCTTCAGTTGATGTAATTATAGTGATTATATATCACTTAATGTTACACAGTCACACAGAATAACCATGATTGCACTGTCCACACATCTTTTTATATTCACATTTATTTTGTTATAATATGATTAATTCATCATATTCATAATTCCGCTCAGTGCTAAATATCAATATTTCCCATTATTTAGAAAATAAGTGCTGGCTAAAGTGTTTCTGAAATGGCTAAAGAAAATTCCTGTTGGCTAAAATTTTGGCTAAAGAATTTTTAGAAGCAGAGTGAGCCCTGCAAGTGATGCAACAAGAACATAAATTTGGAAAATATGTTCAGTATAGTAATACTTTACACAAAAGAAAACTGGAAGATGATTAAACTTAATAAACATGTCCAAAATAATGAGAATGATTGTCAAATGTACATGTTGAATTTTTACCAAACAAGAACTCATGACCTTCTAACAAAATAAATATACACGTTTACCTCTCCCTTCTCATTGACTTCAATTTTTGAGTGTTCTTTGGAAACGTTGGGCAGCTGTATCCTGATGTCACAATCATTGCTCCTGAAACAATCACCGGTCACATTAAACCTCACTCATGGCTAAAGTTGCTTATGGTGTAGGATTATACAGTAGAGCACTGTTAACTGAACAGCCAAGGGAAAAAGTCTTAGTTTCAATAAAACATATTCGCATGAGACTGCGCTGTATAACATTTTGTTTGTTTTGGTCACCATCAATCCAATGACGCTGACCGCCTATTTAAAGGCGTGCAAAGGACAACATGAACAGATGAGACAGGTTTTTTCCACACTTACTACTTGGTGTACAAATTAATCAGAATCAAACAAACTTTTATTCCTTTTACCAGATATTATACCAGATATTCTTTTCATTTTTATGGAAAAATGATCAACTTTTCGGCTTTCAGTTTCAGATTAAAAGATTTCTCAGATATGCAGTGTTCAGATAAATGATGCTCCACTGTGTAAGTAAACTGCTTCAAATATACTGTTAAAAAAACCCCAAAATAATATTTGGCATTCCATAAGTTCTCACAGAAACAACAATTAGTGCTGAACATTTTGTGTTAGAATTTTAAATGATAGTACATGAAGTGTGTGCATACAAAACAAAATTTTGCCTCACCAGTATTATTAAATGGGAAACTGGAAAATCACCAAGATAAACATTGTATACTGCCTGGAAAGCATTATCCAACACTGGTTAATGTGGCCTAAAAAAAAGCCAATAATTCCATGGGGGTTTTCTTCTATTTTATTACTGGTAACAAAATCATGCAAAATATTGTGTTTAGAACAAGTCAATCCTTGATAACTTAATTACCAATATTAGTGATGGAGAAGTGGACCATGGCCAAGGCTGGTCAAATGAAACAGTATATATCAAACTATATGAATTTTACACCTTTGTCAGTGTAATATTATCACATAACAAAATAAAATGCACATCCTCGTCAGAAAAACAAGAATATGTCAAAAAAAAATTTCATAATACACAATTACATATAGATGTTGAGTTGCGTTTGACTGGATATAAAATCACACTTTAAGACAACTTTGTTAAACCTTAATTGGTTAACTGTGAAAAATTACCAACATTTACCTGTGCATCTAATGTTATGCAAACATATCTTTTGCCTGTAAAAATGAATATAAATGGCAGATATTAATGTATTTTGTGCTGAACAAAACAACAAAGCCTTAACCCAAGATTGCTTGATTGTCAGTGAATAAGATCTGTGTATTGTGAGGTACCAGATAACTTGTAACTAAAGCCTAGGTTCAAGATATTTTTTTTATTAACAAAATTTATATTTTCAAAATAATTAATTTTATGATCTGAATCACTAAAGTTCAAATTTTAAATCCCTCCAGCCTTGGCCAAGTCTTATATTATACCTGAACCAAAGAGTATAACAGGTAAACAGCAAGTTTCCCTAGTGGCATGCATTAACTATTCCCCTATCAAAGAACTATGAATAAACAGCTTAAACTATGCTGTCTTTCTTATCGATTCCCTTCTTATGCCGTTTACATGATGGGTATCATTGGGTACTGCTGAGAGATGGAGATACTTAAAAAGTACAAACCTTCCCAGGAGGCATGTGACTGTGGTCAAGGGAAAGTGAGCACCATCAGTCCCATTTCTTTTAATAACGACTATTTTGCCATACAAGCGCATTCTTCTCTTCCTTACTAAAAAATGATAATTAATCGATCAATTAAGCACCTTACATATAATGAATTATAAAGCAAGAACTGGATAGCACATGTAAAATTGTGTAAAATGCTATACTGAAAAGTACATTTTAAAAATTTATTAAATATGCAAAAGCAGAGCTTAACATTGACAGTAAAGTAGTACTTGCCATGGTGACCTGTTAATTATGTTTCAATGATTGTTATGAATTAACTCAAAGTTCAAGCTTAATTCAGTTGCACAATAATGGATATGTAAAAGAGAATTGAAGAGCCTTTTCTAATTTTTTATCACAATTGCTCATATACCCCCAACCCCCTTAAAATAATTTAAATTATGCACAAACTGCTGGATCTTATTACCAAAAGGCAAGTCTTAATCTTTTACCTACACAATAGCATACAAGTCTTGAATGACAAAATAAGTGTTTACGTCATGCCTGAACATTTGACATAATTCTTGGCTAGGTATAAAATTTGCCAATAAAAAAATCTACAGATGTCAACTGGTGAATTTTGAAACAATAATTAATAAATCCTCATTAAAGTAACTGTTTTGTGTTTTTTCGTCTTTTGATATGTTTCATTGCATGGCACAATTTGCAAATTGCCAGTACCTGAGTTACTAGAGCTTCAACAGTTGACAACATGGTGACAGGTAACATTTGCTTTTGCTTAAATGCACCTGGCATTCTGTGTTATAGCACTGTTCTGGCACTGACAGAAAAAAATGTACCTATCCAACTTAAGATCATATCTTAGTAAATATTAAACTAGGTAACAATAACAGAAGGAATCTATTAATTTCCAAAAAGCTTACAACTTTTGAAAGCTCAGCAAAGGAGTAAAACTAACTGGGTATCATATAGTGGTCACTCCTTATGCAGTGGCCCATTACATTCCTGCTATTAATTCATTCCATTTAAACACTGCTTGTATGGAAAGCACATGTTGTACATTGCCACCAGGGGGGGGGGGGATATTACTTATTGTATAGTGGTATTGATAAGAAATCAGACCTTGCTATCACCCTAGAATACCTTTCATTCACTGGTCAAACCAATAGTCAAAGAATCTTGGCCCTGTGCTACCACCTGGTGGCGCTCTCAGCAAATGCTCTTCATGTAAGCAGTGGTTAAAATTGAATGAAATGGATTAGTATAAGGAATGTAAAACTAATGAGACTACTGCGCAAGGACTGAACATTCAAAACTACAACTAGCACAGAAAGTCAACATTATTGGTGGAAGTGTAATACTCAGTGCAAATATTATCACACTGTGAATGAAAAGTTGCAATTATTATATAAAGTGCAGGTTCCACATGCTCTTTTCCACTTCCCCTTAGCAAACTATACATGTAAGTTTACCAACACCAGGTTCCCCAATTATTTGGATTTCATTTTCAAGTCTTTTCTATTTTCTTCATGGCGGCAGGTGTGAGAGGATTTTTTTATATTGTATTACGTATGGGGTAACTGACACATTATCACATATAATATTGATACATTTGAAAAAATGAAGACAGTGGAAAATTTTGTTTTTTTTTTAATAAGGGCTCTGTCTTTGAAATATCTTACAAGGGTATATGTTGGCTGAAAACATTACAAAGTTTTTACCAAAGACAGAATAACATCCAGAGCAGAAAGAGTTGGTGTAGTCAAAAGTCTTTTTCCTCCTAGTTTTGAAACCTAAGGAAACATAGCCCAATTTAACAGGACCCCTTATTATCAGGCCCTGCCATAGTCCAATATCAATACAGTGAGTTTCAAAAATATAAGCCAAGGTACATGAAATGGGGCCACTGCATGAACTACTTTTACTACTCAACAAAAAGACACAGGATAACACTCTTTTGGCACACAGAGTTGTTTTATGGTTTTGATAACAACTTCATAATTAAACAAGGATCCTCAGTTTTAAAAAGCTGCTGACTTTTTTTATTAGCCGCAGATAAACAAATTAAGTAGGCAAAAGGGAAGAATACCGCCACATGGATAATTGGATGCCTCACTGGGAGCATCATTGATTCAAAGCCAGAATTTGGGTTTTTTTTTCCCATTAGGCCAACTTTTTTGAGTGATGCACTGGTACTGGTTAATGGTAACACATGTTAAAACTGCTGACAAGGGCTATGAGGGCCCCCACCCAAAAAAAATGGTGTTTCCAAAAAAACATGTTTTAGCCTGTACAGTATGTGTGACAAAACATCAAGGAATATTTTACTTCAAATTTGATGCCTAAAACAGTCATCAACTGATAATTTTTCATCTGTTGAATGTACCAAAGCAGGATTGTACAAAAACTCTTGTAAAATACACATGAGTGTCTTGTACTGCCGACGTGTTTCCAAGTCTTTAACTTGAAAGCTACTTGCGCCATCATAGGGGCAACATCATAGCTATAGTCCATTTCTATCCTCATGTCCACCTGTTTTTTTCTGCTATGAAAATTATAGTGTAGTTGATTAAAGGACTTTCCACAAGGTAAATAAATACCTACCTACACCTTATTTAAGAAACATAATTATTTGTAAAAATGAGAAATCAGTCTACATTTTACAACATATTAGACCCATTAATGGGCAGGCTCTTTGTCATTGGTCACATGCAAATACAGCCTCAATTGACAGCTGTTGATTGGATGATGTCATGTAAACACTAAAAATATAACCAGCTAAAACAAAGATAGCTACTCATGCAGGGACACATCATATCTGCCAGATGGTAACAGGTCACTTTGCCGGAACTCCATTTCGCCGACTTCGGCGAAGCGACCAATCGGCAATCTCGGCGAAGTGTCCAAGTATGCTCGGTGAAGTGTCCAATTATGCTCGGCGAAGTATCCAATATATGGCTCCAACAGTTACTCCGACCGCGATATTAAGATCTAGTCATTAAGATCCAGTCACTATTCCCTTGAGTATTGTTCCATTTGTCAAAATTTATTTCAATTGAATGTTATAATTATTGTTTTATTTTTCAAATATTATAAAAAAATATATTATAGTTTTTAAATTGTCATTATTCCCTTGTGTATGGTTTCATTTGTCGAAAGACTATTAACTGAAACTGAACGTTATAATTAAAGTTTTATTTTTTAAAATATTATATTTATGTGAGTTTTATTACAGAGAAATATTATTATATTTCTATTATATTAATATTATTCTATTAAGGTCTTTGTCATACAAATGAGGTAACAATGCTATTTGGCACTACTTGGACCCATAAGTTTACTATGTGTTGAACAAAGTTTAAAAAGTACTGAGCGCAATTTCACGGGATAATTAACTTGAAATCAAACATTGCTTGGGTTTGGTTATTTGGTTAATGTTTTGATGTTAGAGAAGTTAAACTTAAAGATTTCGATATTCAATATAGGTATTTTATTATTGATTTATAGATTTGCTTGTATCAGTGTATAAAATGATTTTTTTCTGTATAAAGCAACATTTGACGTGATTCATTTGTATGAATATCAGGAATATTCTAATATCACTTTATGCACTATTTATGTTAATTATGTATATAATAAAATAAAATTCAAATTGTGTTTGAAGTTTTTTTTTTTCATTTATTCGCATTAATAAATGTAAACATGTAAATGCATTAATAAATAATGATTATGTAAATGATTTGAACGAATTTCCTTTATTACAATAAACAGTATAGCGGTAAAAAATCACTTTCTTCACACACACATATATATGTATATATATATATATATAAATATATATATATATATTCTCATTTTATTATATACAAATATTATATCGCAGGGTTGGTGCCTGTAGGCCTTTTCTGTAGACAGTTCTGCAAATAACTTTATCCATACCGATTTTATTTTAACACTTGTAAATTTAACCCGAAACGTGACAATTTAATTAATGAGCATTAAGTATTTTAATCCTAAAATGTAGGATTATAATAATTTTCACGGTGCTGATGAGTCCGCAGGTATGCGCTGTCATGCTACCTGGTGGTCGAATTTGTAACTAACGAGTCAAATTCGGCCATATCAGACACGGTGACATGAATGAAAATAGCTCAATTCAAATAAATCAGCATCTGTGTTGCATAAATATAAACTTTTTAGGCAAGCTTCTTTAAAAAAACACTAAGTATTTAAAAGGTACTGGATTAATGGTAGTCAAGGTCAATAGGATCCCACTGCGTCGGTTGGACGAATCGCCGGCAAACCATAGTTCCGGCGAAACGTCCTGCAAAGCTCGGCGAAATGGAGTTCCGGCGAAGTGTCCTGTATTCTGCCAGATCATTGTGAGAAGACTAAACAGTTGCGAGACTTAAACTGGGGATTTATTGTAAAATTCTAAATTGCCATATGAGGTTGTCACTTCCACATGTAGTTTTCCAGGAAATCATAAAAAAAAAACTTTAAAGAAAATTATCTACAAAAACAAGTGGACAGCAAGTGGTGAAACTGACTATACTCCTAGCTACCATATATAATGCAGTTACGCCATAGCTCATATGAATGGCTGCTCAGTGCTGTGTCTGCTTTTGAACAAATCTCAACAAGAAACCAGAGATGCAAAGTTGGCAGAATCACAATGTATGAGATTTCAAACTTGTGGTCGTGGCAGTCAAGAACAGCTGTTCCTGTAAGAGGGATAGACTATTTACAGGAAACCCTCCAGGCCGGCAAACAGGTCCGTCAGGAAAGACGCCGCAAGGTATCCCGCATTTTCGAGCCTTCAGTCAAGACACCACACCTAAGTGTCAAACGGGCTGATTCACCTCAACTTTGTTTTACTTCCAGTTATGAAAGAACCAATGGCAGAAGATGTTTGGTTTATGATTGAAAGCTTTGGATGACCAGGCCGGGTGTCAGAATGCATGCGATTTGTCCCGTTGTGGGCGAGAAGGGGGGAATGCACAAATGTGCAAGACTTAGCATGTCTGAGAAACACTCATTTTGAATGTAATTTCATATATATCCAAGGGTTATATTGGTGAAACTCACTGTATCATAGTGTATGGATATCTGACTCAATATTGGCAGGGTAAAATTTAATAGGGCTAAAGGAAATATTACAGAGGTTAGGTAAAATTTGAGACGTATCTCATTCTCAACCTTAGCTAAAGCCGAAAACTGAAAAAGGCTAACTGATGTCAGCATTCAAGTCGGGAGTTTTTAAAAGTTATCTGAAACAGTGAAGATCGAACAATCAACTAACGGGAATGGGGATTTGAGATCGTCTGAGATGCTTTGGTCACTGCACTGTTTGTTTAATAATGTTCACATCCCAAAAAAATCATAACAGGGCATCATGGTCTTTGTTTTTCATGCACGTACTCCTCAGTCATATGCGGAGGTGGGACCATGGATTTGAAAAGTCAGGAAGGCCCCGATTTCTCCCGGGAAACTCAAAATTTCCCTTTACATTATGTCCATGAACTAGATACAAAATTAAGATAATACTTTATATATATTCTATTTATCATGTTAAACATGTAATAAGCATTCGTTTATTTGTGATGTCGCACGTTTATCATGCTGTTTCATCTGAGAACTTACCCTGTTCAGTACGGTGCGGTTCCTTCTTCTAATTTCAAATCCTTACCGGAAGCCATTGCGTTCGAATATAGTTCGCAAATCAATTTTTGCATTTGCTGGCTATTGGGTAAATTCAACGTTATAAGGATAAAAGTTATGATAAAAAAATAATGAATTCCAAAAATATATTCTGTTATAATATAAATAACATATATCTTTCCCAATGTTTACAGGCAATGTCGCGGATGAATATATATCCTCGTGCTTAGCTTTTTATAGGTCGCATCATCACATTTGAAACGCGGCGCCCCGTCTCCCATTGGCTACAGCTATATTTACTCGCCATGATATACCATATATGGTCAGTCGAACCCCTAAGGATACCGTTATTTGCATAATATATGTTAGTCCGTTACTGACCCGAGCGGGAGACAACAAACTGCATGTGATAGGCAGGCAACCTGACAATTTTAGACATTGTTTAGGACAAAGGTCCACCCTTAGATTAAATCAGTAAGTGAAGCTCAATTCACTAGAATTAAATGCATTTCATTTGTATTTCATAAGTATCTTAAGCAACATGCCAATTTGGTATTTGTGAGTTGTTTACGTTGGGGGTTCATTGACCATGCATGGCCGAGTTTGTGGTTTCACTCTCTCAGTTTCAGAGAGCCCGGTGTTGACTGTTGTTATTTGTTTTGAAAGGATCTGTGATGTAGAATGATTCATGCAGATCAATTTATATGCGAGTGTTTTTTTATTATAAAAAAAAAACACTTTTTATATATTAAATACGGTCCCATGAATTTATTTTCATATGTTATAGTATTATTGCCATGGCCTTATTGGAATGCCCCCCCCCCTCCAGTGACTGCTCAGTTATAGTCATATACTTAGTCTTTAGACTTGAGCCATACTCTATCATAAATTTCCTCACTGGAAGGGGAGTGGGGGTTTGAATACTAGAATATTCCCAGCACAGTGTCAATTACCTGATTATTTGCATGGTTATCAGGGGTGGGGCCAGGTACTTGTACCTGTACCTGTACCTAGGTACACATTTCAGAGTACCTGTACCTGTACCTGCAAGTCATGAGTAGGAAGTACCTTGTACCTGTACCTGGAACTAAAGTACCTGTACATGGTACAAGGTACTCCAGATACATTTTCATATTTTCATTTTTTTTAGTTTTTTTCTCTTTTAGTATTAAATTTGGTTACCTGTAGTGTAAAATAATCAGCAAGCCATCAGTGTGATAAACTGCTCATGAATTGAATTGTTATCACACCTCCTGAATGGTCACATGTGTGAAATCAGCTGTAACCACTTATTAAGCAAATCATTTGATTATGCTATACTTTATACAAAATTTAGTACACAAATATCCTGTTTGTTAAGTATGGTTTCAGAATAATCCCTGTCTGACTGTACTTGGTGTACTTAAAGGACTTACAATAGACTTGAATTCATGTTTATGAAAGTATGGTGTCATACACTACTTGTGGCACTTAATGGACTTTTAATACACTTACATATCATTTTTGTGAACGTATGGTGCCATACAGTTAATAAGTTCTAAAAAAATATACTTTAGCAAATGACTTGGTAGTGTTTGATAGAAAAAAGCCATGCTAACTTGCATATACGTAAATATATGCAGTAAAAACGTCTTTAAAGTGATCCTCAAATAAATGTACCTGTACATAGGTACTTTCTAAAGTACCTGTACCTGTACCTAGGTACTCTGTGAAAATCGAGTACCTGTACCTGTACCTGGCCAATTCACAAGTACCTGTACCTGTACCTAGGTACTTTCACACATACCTGGCCCCAACCCTGATGTTTATAACTCGACTGCACAATATGCAAACATGTTCATTATTAATATTACAATCAAGGCCCCAGTTTTAGTTCCCCACACAGTGTGACACAGGTATGTAAGTCTGTAAGTACCTGCCTATTTTAGTTTTTACCTTAATTATTCTCATCATTATGGTTCCAGTTAAGCTATAGCCCTACAAGCTTACAGGATGGTTTAATTACCAGTATAATGTTATCATATAGCGTATTTGAAAGTGAATATATATATATATTATATATATATATATATATATATATGTGTGTGTGTGTGTGTGTGTCTGTTTATTGAACTGTGAAATCTGTATTAAATTTTATGCCAGGGTATCTTCCATTACAAAACTTGATCCCGCTGGTCAAGTTGGAAAATAAAGCTTGATGTGTCAAATTAAAGAAAGAACATCAGATTCAGAAGTTGAAAATTAATGGTTTTAACAACCTGTTCTACATTGGGATGAATAATATCTATGTTTGTCTTGTTAATATTTTTTCCCAAAAATAAATATACAAAAAAACTCAAGTAGGTTTTTTAAATGCACTGGTATATTTTATGTTGAAAAATATGCATCTAAAGAGGTGAATTTTCATCAAATAACATTATGACACTGTCAGTCAAACTACTGAATTTTTTCATAAGCACCAAAGGAAAAATTACACAGTTTTAAAATTGCTGGCATTTACAAAATTTTCTGAAAATATTTCACAATGCTAATAAACTTTGTTCAAATCATATGTAGTATTTGTAGGATTTGAATAAACTTAAAATTTGTATAAGAGAAAGTACAATTCTTATTTAGAGAGTAAATAAGAGATCTTTGAGAGTAAATAATATATAGAAAAATCAGATAGTATTAAAACTAGAATTTATTCTTTATCCAGAAAACAAATCACCCTCTAATGAGACTGAAATATATTGATTACTCTCATACTGTTTTAAACAGTTCAACAAGTAAAATAGTGGGCCTAGCCTCATCTGTGGAATTTAAAAAAAAAACAAAATTATTTGGTAGATAAGTTGATTGAATTAATAAATGCTTATATTATAAAAATAATACCTACAGTTTTTAAAGTCAAACAGCTTTAAAACAAAAAGCACAGTAATGTGAACAATCACAGTAACCTTAACTGCTACTGGACCAAAAAGCCTTGAGGTGCACTTGTAGCTGGCTGGCTGCTATTGTCCCCTTAATTGACCTATCCATGAACTCTATGCGACCTTAATCGCATATTCATTCAATGAATAAACAACAGCATGGGACTAAGGAGCAACCAATCAGGTGACCTTAAACATTGTAAAGCGTCAATCATATGACAAAAACAATTTTGCATAATTTGAAAGAGCTCTGTCAAACAGAACACGTGTAGTCTGTGAATACTACCAGTACCCATGTGGTCAAGTTTTGCGGGATATTTAATTATACGGAGACACTATAAAAAGTTTTCTAGGCTATAGGTTGTGGGAGCAATTCCTCCGACTACCGAGTGAATAATTATGTCTTACCTGGCACATAATTTGTATGGGACAAATAATTCAATATATATTGCAAGACAGTTCATATATGACTGCGATATAGTAAACAATGGTCATGTGATACCAGTTGATGATGTCAGTCAATACAACGTCAATTCATGGGCCATCACCCTTTGTGACTTCATTATTATGTTATAATCAGCTCTCGCTACCATGGGCATGGAAGATCATATGTGTAGGAGCGTTTTGGGGGCTCATTATAAAAATAAGTTAAAAGGGCGGAGCATTTGGGCTGTGGTGGATAGGTCAATTGTTCTGTTTCATAGGTTATTTTCATAAACGGACTGGAAAAAGAAACAAAAGCTTATTTCTTTTAAATATTGTACAGACATGAAAGGGGAAAATTATGGACAAAATAGTTGAGAAAATATTTGTAGGATGAATAAGCTTGTACAAAATATAGCTGGGCACTGGTTAATGGCTATACCTAAAAAGGTAAGGCTAGAGTGCCACTGTGCCAGTTTTCAGTTTTTGAAATAAGCCATTTCAGGAAATCTTCCATCATAGTTTATCATCAGGCTTGTGCCGATCTTTGTTCAAAAGCCTTGTGTAACAGTAAGTTTCCATAATAGCTATTGTCATTTGCAGAACATGCCACCCACCCCTGGTAGGACGCCACGGAGGAGCAGAAGGCTCAGTATTATGCCTGGAAAGACTCCAGGAAATCAGCTGTAAGTATTGTTACTGGTATGTAGTTTACAGTAGTTAAACCCTCAATTTGGAAAGTTTTATAAATAACTTTTTTCATTAGAAATGTTTAAGATCAGTTGCATATCACAAAGGGACTTTCAAACGCCACAGAGTATTCCATGGAGAGTACCGTAGTTATCATAACTATTTGTACAATCCATGTAAAAGAAAGAAAAATTTAAGCTTAAATCACATAATCACATAGAAGAACTGTGTCTAAACCATCCTCTCATATGAAACACCACACCATAAAGCATGTGAATAGCCTACGGTATCAGTTCTTACTTTGGCAGTAATTCTTTGTTTATGGTTTTTTAGCTCAGCTGACTGGAAGTCATCTGAGCTATAGCGATCACTCTTTGTCCGTCGTCCGTCTATCTGTCTGTCTGTTTGTCCGTTAACCAGGCACAAATCGTAACCGCTGGACCTAGAACCTTGTAACTTGGGATTCTGAGAGGTCCATGAAAAATCTCCTTTGAAACGAAAATTTGGTCTCTGTTACCCATATCCTTCGAGCTATGGGGCCCCAAAGTACCCCCCCAGAAAAGTAAAAAATTTCATACAAAAACTTCAATATCTCATTAACTACTTGACTGATGGTCATGATTTTTGGCATACATATTGATCATGAGATGTTCCATCACTTCCTGCAGACTGGTGGCGCCACCTGTTTTTTGATTTTTTTACCAATTTTTTTCTCTATTTTTGAGACCTTTAAAAATGTGAACATCTGTTAACAAGGCACAAATCGTTAAGACTAGACCAAGAATCTAAATTCTTGACACACTGAGAGGTCCATGAAAAGTCTCCATGGAAACCAGAAACTAGGTCTCTGTTACCCATATCCTTCGAGCTATTGGGCCCAAAAGTACCCCCCAGAATAGTCAAAAATTTCATACAAAAACTTCAATAATTCAATAACTACATCACTGATGGTCATGATTTTTGGCGTACATATTGATCATGAGATGTTCCATATGTTCCTGCAGACTGGTGGCGCCACCTGTATTTGTTTGCATTTTTTTAACAAATTTTTTCTCTATTTTTAGACCTTTAAAGATATGAACATCTGTTAACAGGGCACAAATCTTTAAAACTGGACCTAGAATCTTCATTCTTGGCACACAGGGAGACCCATGAAAAGTCTCCATTGAAACCTAAAATTAGGTCTCTGTTACCCATATTCTTTAAGCTGTATGGCTCCAAATTACCCCCCAGAATAATGGAAAATTTGATACAAAAATTGCAGTATCATAATAACTACAACACTGATGGTCATGATTTTCGGCATACATATTGATCATGACCTGTTCCATCAGTTTCTGCAGACTAGGTGCGCCACCTCTATTTTTTTTCAAATTTTCTTACGAATTTTTTTCTCTTTTTTGATACCTTTTAAAGATGTGGTTATCTGTCATTAGGGTACAAATCGCAACAACTGGACCTAGAATCTTCATTCTTGTCATGCAAGGAGGCCCATGAAAACTGCCTGTGGAAACTTAAAATTAGGTCTCTGTTACCCATATCCTTCAAGCTATAGGACTCTGAAGTATCCCTCAGAATAATGGACAATTTGATACAAAAGCTGAAGTATCTGAACAACTAATGCGGAGATCACCATGATTCTTTGCATGGATATTGACAATTAAGTGTTTTTATTAGTTTCTGCAGACTAGTGGAGCCACCTGTATTTTTGTATCCGCCAAAACGAAGTTTTGCAGATACTATGTTTTTGACCGGGTTCCTCCGCCATTGCCGCGTTTGTTTCCAGAGAGCTCCTCTGGGACTTGATTTTATGACAGGTGGCGCCACCTACATTCACGTTCACGGTGATGACATCCAAGCTCTTATCTCGGGAACCTTTTGACCGATCAGGAAATAAAATTTATACAAATGTAGCCCTTGGATAGCTCTATAACATACACAAAAAATGGTGGCGCCACTTGTAACCATGTTTGCAGAGTGTCCATCTGTTCATCTGCCTTGGGTTAAAATCACTCACATCTCGACTGTAGTTTGACATATCTGCCTATAATTTTGCAGTTTTATACATCCTGGATAGCTTTCTTGATTTTATGACAGGTGGCGCTACCTACATTCTAGTTTACGCTGCAGACATCTAAGCTCATATCTCGGGAACCGTTTGAACGATTGGGCCAAAATTTTGCATGTGTATAGATCTCACATAGGTCTTTATCATACACAAAACTGGAGGGGCCATCTGCAACCATTTTTGTACATTTTGCACAGCGTCTGCTTGTTTGTCTGCCGTGGCCTAAAATCACTCATTTCTCTGTAATGGTTTAACATAACTGCCTAAAATTTTGCAGGTTTATACATCCTGGACAGCTTTCTTGATTTTATGACAGGTGGCGCCACCTACATTCTAATTAACGCTGCACACATCCAAGCTAATATCTCAGGAACCATTTGACTGATTGGGCTAAAATTGTGCATGTGTTTAGATCTCACATAGGTCTTTATCATACACGAAACTGGAGGGGCCACCTGCAACCATTTTTGCACAGCGTCTGTGTGTTTGTCTGCCGTGGGCTAAAATCACTCATATACATGTAGTGGTTTGACTTTTCTGCCTAAAATTTTGCATATGTATACAACTTGGACAGCTTTCTGGATTTGTGGTAGGTGGCACAACCTACATACACATTTAGGCTGCAGACATCAATGCTAATATGCAACATGTCTCACTCTATTTCCCCTTGCCACTCAATCCATGCCTCACTTCACCCGTTCCACTCTGATTTTGGCGGATACAAGTAGTCATTTGTCGGCTACCCGTATTCTAGTTTTTAAAGTTTACACATTTTTTCTCTATTTTTCAGATATATAAATACAAACTAAATCTTGGCCTGTTGGTTAATCTGTTTGATGCTTCAGTTGAATGGGTATATACAACCATTCTAATGATAAAATTTCTTTTTGTGAATCTCTTCCCAGTCAGCTGAGCGTTATGACCCATGGGTCACTTGTTTTTATCTAATTTTAACATTCTGAGATAAGGATGGTTTATTTTTGGTGCTTTCTTAACTTGTCATCAAGAAAAAGCTAGTAATGCAGCCTTATGCTGCAGTGATCTTTCCAAGATATTGCAAATTGAATCATATATTCTTCAAGAAATGCTGATAAATTTGTAAGTTGATACTGAACATATCTTGGCTATTGTATCACCTAGTGTTACCTCAGTTGCTTTACAGGAGTCACCTGCAGTTCTAGGTAATATTATAGACCAGTTGCTTTTCTGTATATGTCATATAGATGGAAATGATATTCTTATATTCATTTACTATGTAACTGTCTTTCCAGGATGAGTGAAACTCTTAAACCACTGTCACCAATGACACCAGGATGGACTACTGGAAATCCTGATATGTTTAAAACGCCTAAATCAATAAGCCCGCCAAGTAGACGAAAAACCACACGCAGGTAAATAACATATCAGTTAGTACGGTAGCAATAGTAAGACATGGTTGAGAGACAGCTTGGCCGAATCAGACCAGGTTTGAGGACCACCTGGTCCCGCAATCAAATTTAAGTGGAGAAAATTTAAAGTTATATTTTAGAAAGTTGGTAATGCCATGGATTATTGAAGATTATCAGGAGCACATGTGAGCTGCACAATGAAAGTTGGTGTGTGTTGGCCTGGGCATTATTTATGACCTTATCTGGATGTCTTAATATGTATAATCGTTCCATGTGGCAAATTAAATGCCCATCAACATTTGCTGTTAAGATTTCCAGTAGTTTTTAATTGATAATGGACAACTAAACAAGATATTTTGCATTTTTCTGTTTGATCATTTCAGGATAGCTGAAGTGAAAGTCTCCACTGTTGTTAAAGTTAGCAAACAAGAGGTGCAGAAAGCTGCAAGGGCAACTTTGTCCCCCAGAATGACCAGAGCACGCAGAGCATCAATGTATGTTGAACCAAGCCTCAGAAAGTCTATGATCCCAGTAACTAATCCTGTGAAAGCCTCGGAGGAATTCAAGAAGCCCAGCCCAGTAAAGAAGACAGCAAAAAGTGCTAAGAAAAGCCCAGGTAAGAAACAAGGCAGCAAGAAATCATCACCAAAAAAAGGAACAGTGACACGTGGACGGAAGGCACCATTAAAATCTTCCCCACCCAAATCTACCAAGTCACCACCAAAATCCAAGCGAGCTTTACCCAAACCTCCCAAGTCTAAGTCACCTCCAAAGCTGAAGATCACAGAAACAACAAAGGAAGGCAAGCAAGTTTCAGTGAAAAGGGTAGTCACTAAAACTGAAGCCAAATCAAGCAGTGTCACCAAATCTCAAGAGAAGAAGGTAGTTGCCACAGAAAAGAAAATCAGCACCAAAATTCCCAGTCCCAAGGGAGATTCGTCTAGGAAGAAGTCTGTCGTAGAAACATCTCCAGCTGTTACGAAAAGTAACAAAAGGAAGAGTTCTGAAGGACACCTGGGAACTCCTGCTGGGAAGAAAGTCAGTGTAATTCTTGGTGAGGTATTCACTCCCACCAAGGGAACACCAGTGAAGAAAGCAACACCAAAGGACTCTAAAGAAAAACTTCGGAAGACACCAGTATCCAAGTCACAAGGACAGGCCAAGGTGGTGAAGATCAAGACACCTGCAAAGTCTGGCACAGGTAAAGCAAAGACACCAATAAAAAGAAAAGTAACACCTGCAAGACCAAGTGCTCCTGTTGCAGAGAAGTTTAGGGCAAAAATTGGAACTCCAGTTTCAACCACACCAAGTGGCATTAAGAAAACACATGTTGCTCAATTTCTTGTCAAGCAAGGGAAAACTCCAAAGACCCCAAGCAGCAGTGAGAAGAAGACAAGAGAAGAGAGTCCTGCTAAACCCAAGACAAGAGAGCAAAGTCCTGCTAGAAAGGACACACTGCCCAAGACAAAAGAGCAAAGTCCTGCTAGAAGGGCCAACACGCCCAAAAGGCTGAAAAAAGAAACGCCAGCATCCTCATTCAGCACCCCACTTACTCGTGTAATTGCTTCTGAAGCATTCTCCACACCACGGGCTGCCTCAAAGAGACCAGCTGAGGAGTTGGGTAGAGAGTCTCAGGCAAAACAGGCTAAAGTGGATGTCAGTGCCACAGCTGACTTTGAATCCAGCATGGAGGAGTCAGTGCTTGTAGCAGATGAATCCACATCACCTCTTACAGATGTGAATGTGACCATTACAGATACCGTAGATTATTCTGAAAGCAAGAATGATACAAAGTTGACAGAACACAAGGAAGAGGACCGTGGTCTCTTGTGGCGGTACTGCACAATTCTCTGAACACATCTTGTATAGATTGAGTCAGTGGGAATTTATTAGTTACTCTCTGATGTGGAGTATAAAACAGGTACGAGCCAGTACATCATTTCAATGCATCACTTAGATCTCTGGTTCCCAGCATAATTAGGTCTACTATTTATATCATTATTCAGGTAATATCATATGTTTGTTAGTGTATGTTTTTATTCATATGTTTTTGTTGTAAAATATATTAGAGACTTTGGTTATTGGTAGAGACATAGCCCAAACCTCTGTTTAGCAAGTACAAAAATTAGAATGTACAAGTGAAGAGTCATATTGTAGATACATTGTATATACTATTTAGCCCACTAGATTTACTATTTTATCTGTTGTTAAGGGTCTCACCTAGTCTGGCAGCTAACGAAGAGTTTATATTTGCATTTTTACACACATGCAGCAGATAGTTATTGTTTACAATATTCACTGGATATTATGTGGACTTTGTGCTTGTATTTTCCATATGCTTTAATGGCATTCAGATTGACGGAGATCCAAATATATGCAGTTGTACAAAGATAGGGGGGGGGGGGGGGGGGAGCTGTCCGTCTGGAAGGTCTTGCTAATTGGTACATTTGATGCAAGGAAGAAGCAGTCCCTAAGAATACCCTTAGAAGTGATATAGAGACATCCTAAGAAATGGTTCAGACATGATACACGTAAACTGGATTGGGAAGATTTTCCCTCCACATTTATACATACACATACATAGTTGCCTGAATCCTTATTTTAGGGAAAATGGGAAGAAAGTGATATAGCGTAAGAAATTTATGCATGTTTTGGGAACCTAGTGATACATGCTATCTCTGTTCGATGTTACTAAGCAAAGCATGGCCAGTTTCATCCATTTCTCGATAAAATCTTACCGAAAAATAGGGATTCAGGGGACTGCATTAAGCATACAGTGCACGAGTACATTTTACATATTTTATTGTCTCTTCAACATACAGAGGAAGTACTGTACATTCACATATTTTTTAACTGTATGGCTAAAAAGGGAGGATTTGGACATTCATAAAATATCATATTCACTACACAACATTTGCAAGCTAGGCTTAATTTTGACATTTGTGCATATCAGTTCAGTGTTGAACTGCCTGCATAGTTGATTTAAGGAATCACACTCATGAAATCATTCACTTTGGAGGGAGTTGGTTATTTTCTTATATTGTACTGGTTATTATTATATATATATCTGGTAAATCCTGTATTATGTGTTTGGTAAATGTACCCACATGCTAAAGATATTTTCCCCCAAACTACAAAATAACATACACACAACATATTATTTTACTAAATATTGTTTATGTTGTCAGTTGATGATGGTGCTTATAATTGGCACCTGTGTAACACCACCAATACACCTATTAACATTAATGATCTCACCTGTTGTCTTGACTGTTACATGTACATAATATGTGTAATTTAATCCTAAGCATTTAGCATTTGTACATATACATTCTGCAATATTTTATTGAAACAGATTATGTCTGCAAGGTTTTATTGTGTGCCTGTATACACCAAATTTACCTTTATAAGGTATTTTAATGAATGCACCTTATATCATTGTGCAGTTTTATATACAGGTATCCAGTAACGTGGCACCCTGTTACAATAAATGTCAGTGCCTTGTACAGATCTTCCACAGTTCATGGAATATCTGGGCCAAGTTGCATGTAGCTTTAATCTGTAACTATGCCTGTACAAATCCTATGTTGTATGCATCGATTTTGGTCCCATTATATGCTTTTGCATGAATGATATTCGTATAACAGGTTTGGAATAATGAACTGGATGTTCCATGAAGAATCATGGCAGTGTATGTAAAACCTATCATGAAATTCCCATGGATCAAGTTTTTATTTGTATTTCAGATTGTGCTTTCTCAGAAAGGTTAATTTTTAATTATATGAAACAGCAAGGTTTATTTTATTTATTAACAAACAGTTATGGTGTACGAGGGATTTTGTTGTATATCATAGATGTCAAAATATCTTGGAATATTTTGATCATAGTTTCAATGTATTTGCATGCTTTCTTGTATTTATAAATGAATGGCAAAAAAATGAATATTTATTTAGTTTACTTTCTGTTGAAAGTGAAGTTTAATTGGGGTTTTGTATATACAAGTAGCCATCCAATGTTTATTAAAATATAGATTTTGAAGGTTGTTTTTATTTTCTCATAGTCTCACTGGTTCATATCCTCATACTCCTGAACTAGGGCTGTAACGGGTACAAAATTTTGGACTTTAGTACCCGATAGGCATTACCCGACTCGGACTCGTTACCATGGCAATGCTGTGAAGATAAAACGAACACCTGTTTACATCAAAATATGCATAAATTTTACTTAGTGACGGCTTAACTTTATCGCAACGAAGGAATAGAAATGTCATAACAAGACCTCTGGTAATTTGACTAGCATATGTTTAGAGCCCTACGCCAGGCTACGACAATGGATAAATAATCCTACAGACTGTCCTAAAATTTGCAGTAATATACATATATGCATGTACATACAAGAGTACTCGAGTCAACATTTTGGACTCGAGTACTCGGTAAGTATTACCCGGACTCGAGTACTCCTTTAAGCCCTATCCTGAACAAATATAAAATAACTCTGATATAATCACAAGGCCTTTATTGTGATAATACAATGTAATGCTGACCAGGTCATTCACTGAGCAGCACTGTACACCTTTCAAGAGGCCACTGAAAAGTACATGATCTCCAATGTCCATATATTAAACCTGGTAACACTTTAAAGACGTTGCAGAAGGACAAGAAACCAAAGATTTTATTCTCTGACCAACAATCTCACTCGGGACAAATGGTAAGCCTGTGTACCAGTTCCAATATTTCTGAGCTCTGCTGTAATTTCTAAGTATGCTGCCTATATGTGGAGAACTTAAAAACTGCTCCATGTTTTTGACCACCCCAACCTACAGTAATTTTCAACATGCAAAACTTGTACCACCAAGGCAATCATATATCCTTATGTATAAAAATTGTGACAGAAATCCCAACCCCTGTATGTGAATAGGTCTGAACAATAGTTACATACTGGAAGGACTTGACAAGTACGTTTCTACATTAAAAGAACATCACCAAGGACTTGACTGAAATTGCAAACTACCCATGGTTCGTAAGATGATGTGGTTATACATGAAAATACCTGAAGACCTGAGAAGAAAGACACTGATTATATATAACGATGACAAATAATAAGCACTTTATAGTGTGCCACCGGTTTTGTCATTACACATTCATACAAGGAGTGACTTTTATATGCACTCCAACAATTCTCTTTCTCATCTTGATGCAGAACAATTTTTTCATACGACTCGTTAATAAGAAGCTATATTCTACCATTCACATATTCTCACGGTCTTTCTTACTGATGCATAAGATAAGCATTTAAATCATTTAATCAACTTTCATACGTGCAAGCTTACAGCTGCCCCTCTATATCTCCCAAATGCTGGTCTTTGTGCACCAAGTCATGGTAATGCATCTACCCGACCTACACATTTATGGGTTAAATGCAAATTTTCAATCAAATTTTTCGGGGACCCATATGATTAGTTTTTGTTTCTTGATGTTGGAATGCATTGAATTGAGCCTCGAATAAACTTACTATTAACTTGTCCCTTAAGATCACATCCCGGGCCACATCTGCTTAATATAAATCCCATACAGTAGAAATAAACTTTAACAATGTACAGTGTTCTCTCTAAGGGTGTATAAAGTCTGACATTTGACTAATTTAATTATTATATGATCAGTTGCACAATTCGTCTGTTCTGTCCCTGACTAAATATTCATCAATCCCGTTCATTTTAATCCCAAATACAGACACAAATATATTTAGCTCAAAGAGAAATAAATCCATGTTAGATATTTTGCTGTGCTATAAAAAACGGTCTCCTGCTCACTGTAATCAGTGAAATGGTGTTTGACACTTGAGGGATGGAAAATAATAAGATATGGAGCAGCAGCTGTAAGACAGCAATGAAACATTAAAATATGTGCTGTAAATGCAACATTAATAAAATAAGACTACTGATGAAAATATAACTGGGCACCTAGTTCAAACAAATTTTATATTAGTATTATTACCAAACATGTTACAATGTCTTACTACATATATTACTTTCTTGTACAAGTGGGTACACTGACAGACTACGATAAGAGGTAAGGTAGGGATGGTTAAATTAGTCAATCAATCAATACAACAGAAATTCTATTTACTGCCATGGCATGCTGAGACTGACTGGTAACTGATGCAATATGCATACATGATTCTGCTTATATGGGGCTTTATGAATATTCACATGGTCTAGAGCTGGTCCAGGGCTGTATTTATAGATAGGTGCATTGGTATATATCCCAATATTATTAAAATATAACACTGAATTTTGTTTATGGTTTATAAATAAATGTTATGAAAGATTACCTTCCATTTAAAAGGAAGAGTACTGGAATCAAATTTGTATGCATCATATTCATAGTACTGTCATGCTACTGTATTGCGAGATATAAAAATATCTTTACAGCCCTAGCCCAGCTGTTGAGAGTGTAAAACTTACTGGTACCATTTCACAGCTACAAATGCTGTACCAGCCTGTAACCTATAATGACCCTTCTGATGAGACTACATAATGTCCTGGTGTCTTAACTTAGATACTTGCCACGGTACTGCAACAGTCTGACTCAGAGATGAAAAACCCTGCAAAATCAACTGCACCTTTTAATAGGCAATACAGATAGCTCTTCCCTCTAAATTTCACTGGGGAATTGTGTACATATTGCTTATGTAATTTAAAGCAGAAACTGGATAAGTTCATATATCTACAGATATATATTACTGAATTATAGATCTAGGCAAGCCTGGCGCATTAAAAAATCTTGCCACCATTTAAAAAAATTTAAACTCCTGATTATAAACAAAGTATGCCCCTTATAACAAGGGTGAAACATGCACCTACCTCAAACATTACGTGACACTGTGAACAGCTTAAAGTTTAGCTGCACTGAAATATTCATCTTGGCAAACACTGGTCCTTATTAGGAAAGACTGCTACATTTATCAGAAAACATGATCGGCATGCTCAACAACACTTTCATATTTGCAACAAACAAGAATTCTTAAAACAGAACATTACCCCATTGCTTTTCATGTCTTAAGCTAAACACACTATCATGAGCTGGCAGTTTTACCGACTGACGCAACAACCTGTTCAGCCTTTCTTTTCGCAAGTTCTGTTGCACGTTCACGAGCCTGTTTAGCTGTGCTGCAAAGTTTTTCTTTGTTTAATTTGGAATCCTGTACCACAAGAGTACTGTTGTTCCCGGTCTGTTGTTTTGGTACCTCTGGAATGTACATTTTCTGGAGCACATGTTCAAATCCTTGCATAGCCTTTGCAGCATTTTTCTTGAAGCGGTCCACTGCAAATGCCTGGATTGGCCGTGAGAGTCCAAAGACACTTGATTTAATCCATGCCTGCCGATCAACTTGTGTCCAGCTTTGGTTTTCAGAATTCACACTGTATGTACATTTTTCTTCCAATACCTGCAAGTACAGAACAGTTATAAGATGTAAATAGACAAGTGGTCAATAGTCCAAAATACTCTGCTAAAGACCTTATTTAAATATTTGAACATAATTTTTTAATCAAAGTAAACAATACTTAGTGATGTACTGCACAAGTTGAAAGCACTGAATAAGACAGATTCTAGCTAATTAACTGGACATCAACCATCAGTGCTGTTACATTTAAAAAAAGGCTGATACACTTTTGGCCTCCCAACTTTTGATGTCATGATTGATATACCCAATTTTTTTCTGTATTCTAGTGGTAGAAGTGGCTTACAAGTAAATATATATCTGATTACAGCTTCAAGCTAAGCAGAAGGGTGCCTTTCCATTCATGCAGGCCCCCTATCTGGGCGGGACTCGCACTAGTCCAGCGTGGTTGAAATCCAACAAGTGTGTTATCATTGTCCCCTTTCCATATGTGCATGCCCCCGCGTGGGTCGCGCATGCGGATCCAGGAGTGTTGGATTTCTGCGGGGGCCTTCATGTGGATGCTACATGTGTATATCAGTACCAGGCATGTGAAGTAGGCATGTGTCCTTGTCTTTGAAAAGAAAAAGTAGTTGAAAGAGCTTATTAGACTGCATAAAAAATAAACGACCAGTCTTCATTGCAATATACGGCCCAGGGCCAGCTTTAGTTAAGAGTGTGATAGGAAATAGCAACCATTCAAGCCTGGCTGGTGAGATACGATATTAATCTGCTTCAATCTGCCTCATCAGTTAGTATAAATGTTTAAATTGAATATTTTCTTAACACATTACACTAAAATTTGAGAAATTATGATTACAAGTGCATGGGTTTATCCCAACTAACGGGTCACACGCATGCGGGGACCCGCACATATGGAAAGGGAATCTCCGCATGCGGGGTCCCGCGTGGGTGAAAATCTGCATGTATTGAAAGGCACCCTAAGGCAAACTGAATCACCATAACCTTAGTTCTAATTGTCCAGTAAAGATTTTTATTCACTATGATAGAACTAGAATATCAGCAGAAGCTGACAAAAGCCCTCAGCCAAAAGAACAGTGTTTAGAGGTGGTAACAGTAACAAGTACTAAATATCTGTTCTCACATGGATTTATATCTGTACATGTCTCAGTTATAAATATAAAATGGAGAGGTATGTACCATGATTCATAACAATCCACCAAATGCTTTCTGAAAAATAAACTTCTAAGTTTTATTCTATTATAAGCTCTGTGACCTTGAAAAGTAGGTCAAGGTCACCCATCTTCGAACATGAACAAGATTTTTGTCGATATACATCTTCACCAAAGAAATAAAAATCCTATTGTGAATCCTTTTAGAGATATCCCGCTCACAAGGCCAAAGTTGAAAAATCCAAGAAAAATTCAATAAAAAATCAGAAATTGCAGGTGGCGCCACCAAACTTGTGCAGCAGTTACAGACCATCAGTCCCTATGATCATAGTAAGTATTGTGAAAATCCTTCCAATGGTTCCTGAGAAATATGCTTCTAAATGTTTTTTCTATAATCAGCTCTAAAACGTAGAAAAATAGGTCAAGGTCACCCATCTACGAACTTGACCGAGATTTTGTCAATATACATCTTCACCGAAAAAATAAAATTCTTACGGTGAATCCTTTTCGAGATATCCCGCTCAAAAGCCCAAAGTTGAAAATTCCGATAAAAATTCATTAAAAATCAGAAATTGTAGGTGGCGCCACAGTATAGCAGGTACAGACTATTAGTCCCAATAATCATAGTAAGTTTTGTGAAAATCCACCAAATGGTTCCTGAGTAATAAGCATCTAAGTGTTTTTCTATAATCAGCTCTAAAATGTTGAAAAATAGGTCAAGGTCACCCATCTTCGAAATTGACTGAGATTTTGTCGATATACATCTTTACCGAGGAAATAAAATTCTGACGGTGAATCCTTTTCAAGATATCCCGCTCACAAGGTAAAAGTTAACGGACGCCGGACGGACGGACAGCTTGGGTGACGACAATAGCCCATCAGCCTAAGGGCTGAGGGCTAAAAACTAGAATACTGGTAGTCAACAAGCGACTATGTGTATCCGCCAACATCAGAGTGGAACGGGTGAAGTGAGGCATGGATTGAGTGGCAAGGGGAAATAGAGTGAGGTGTGTTGCATATTAGCATGGATGTCTGCAGCCGAAATGTGTATGTAGGTGGCGCCATCTGCCAAAGAAATCAAGAAAGCAAACCAATTTTAGGCAGATAAGTCAAACCACTACTGAGATATGAGTGATTTTAGCCCACGGCAGACAAACAGACGGACGCTGTGCAAAAATGGTTGCAGGTGACCCCTCCAGTTTTGTGTATGATTAAGAGCTATACGAGATCTATACACATGCCAAATTTTGGCCCAATTGGTCAAACGGTTCCCGAGATATGAGCTTTGATGTCTGCAGCGTAAACTAAAATGTAGGTGGCGCCACCTGTCATCAAATCAAGAAAGCTGTCCCGGATGTATAAACCTGCAAAATTTTAGGCAGATATGTCAAACCACTGCGGAGTAATGAGTGATTTTATCCCATGGCAGACAAACAGATGGATGCTGTGCAATAATGGTTGCATGTGGCGCCACCAGTTTTGTGTATGATAAAGAGCTATATGAGATCTATACACATGCAAAATTTTGGCCCAATCGGAATGGTTCCCGAGATATGAGTTTGGATGTCTGCAGCGTAAACTAGAATGTAGGTGGCGCCACCTGTCATAAAATCAAGAAAGCTGTTCAGGATGTATGAACCTGCAAAATTTTAGGCAGATATGTGAAACCACTGCCAAGATACGAGTGATTTTATACCACAGCAGACAGACAGACGCTGTGCAAAAATGGTTGCATATGGCGCCACCAGTTTTGCATATGGTAAAGAGCTATGTGAGATCTATACACATGCAAATTTTCAGGAAGATATGTCAAACCAGTACGGAGATATAAGCATCGATGTCTGCAGCATGAACGTGAATGTAGGTGGCGCCACCTTTCATAAAATCAAGAAAGCTATCCAGGATGTATATGCATGCCAAATTTCAGGTGAATTAGTCAAACCACTGCGGAAATATGAGTGATTTTAACCACAGGCAGATGAACAGATGGACACTGTGCAAACATGGTTGCAGGTGGCGCCATCATTTTTGTGTATGTTATAAAGCTATCCAAGGGCTACATTTGTACAAAATTGTTTTCCTGATCGGTCAAACGGTTCCCGAGATATGTGGGTTTATGTGTGGAAACAGACGCACAAATGGACACTGGGCAGAGAGGAAAGGTCAGAGGTCAACACAAATTGGTTAGGCACCAGTTCACATTTGATCCGATAATTGGTGTAAGTTTCGTAAAAATCCGTCCAATAGTCTCAGAGGAGTTCTCCGGGAATGAACCTGGTCAAAAACATAGTATCCACACAACTTTGTTTTAGCGGATACAATAATATCCAAAACATACATGACTTTCTCATGAAGTCTGTAGTTTCATATTCAATTCCTGTTAGAAAGGTTTTAAATTTCTTCATTTGAAACCATCAGTTCAGTGCATAGCTTCTCATTTGACTTTTTGGCACACTGCCAATGACACCCCCCCCCCCCCACACACACACACATACAGGGTTGAAATGGGAATACAAAATTACAAGGCAGATTAAAATCTTGTAGAAGCATATGAGGGATGATGATGAAATTCTTAACTTCATACAGAGCAAGTGCTGATGTCATGAACAATATATGAGCTATTGTTCTGATACCATCATAATAAGTCGGCGTTGTTGTCAACTTGAATCAACTGCCACTTGATAACTGGTTCAAGGCTAACAGACATAATCAATGAACAGAGTTCATAATGATAGCCACCATAACAGTAAACAACAGCTGTTTGTTCATATGGGCATTCCCCACACAGGGACCATATAGAAAGTGCAATATCCCTTAAGACCTGAAGAGCTTTCCATTGCAGATCTAGGTTCAATGGTGCAGTCCTAAATTTATCATCTATGATCTATTTCATTATGCTATGCATTGCAACTATCAGGAGCAATGTATGTAGTAAAACACGTTTTCATGGACTGGAAAAAGTGACTGTAGATCGACAGCCATGAGGCCAATCCTACATACACTGATCAGCTCAAGACAAGATTATGTTTTATTGTTGTCATCTGATTATATATTGTATAAGATAAATTAAATTTTAGAATGCAAAATCATGACAGTATGACCATGTTTTCAATACAATGAGCAAACAACCACTGTCAATTTAATGAAGCAGGTACCTACCATCAGTTTGGTGTAGCCCACATTGCGTGTGTATGTTGTCAGGGTCTTCTCCTTTGGGTCCACAATAGACTCCTCAACAATACATACAAAGCGAGGACCAGGCACAATCCTTTCTCCCCATTTTGGCATTTTATTGGTTTTTGTGAGGAGACGTTTTGTCACCAGCTTGTCCTGTCTGATTTCCCGGCATACTGTATCCTCTGTCAGTACATGTGAGCTGTAATGATCATTTGTAGAAACATATACTGAAGAGGCCAGATACTGAAATAAGGTTTATACTGACATTTCCACACATGCACTGCCCTTGGTGTTCTCTGCATAGTTGTTACATTTGTGACATGGAATGATGAAAAGGGGGAGGATGAACGTTTGATAATTCCATTGTCAAATTGTATATTTCTGTCTCTTGGGTCCTAAAACAAAAGAGGGTCTCATGGCCTATTAATAAGAGGTGGGAAAATATCACAAAACAAATATTCTAGTTTAAACTAGAATACGGGTAGTCGACAAGCGACTACGTGTATCCGCCAAAATCAGAGAAGGACGGGTGAAGTGAGGCATGGATTGAGTGGCAAGGGGATATAGAGTTACATGTGTTAAATATTAGAATGGATCTCTGCTACATAAACATGATTGTAGGTGGCGCCACCTGTTATTTGAATGAGAAACTATCCAAGATATATACACATGATGCAAATTTTCATGTGGAAAAGTCAAACCACTGCAGAGATAGGAGTAATTTTATCCTACAGCAGACAAACAGATGGACGCTGTGCCAAAATGGCTGCAGGTGGCGCCACCATTTTTGTTCATGTTATAAAGCTATCCAAGGGCTACATTTGTGTAAAAAAAATTTTCCTGATTGGTTGAATGAGTCCGGAGATATAAGCATGGATGTCTACAGCGTGAACGTGAACGTAGGTGGCGCCACCTGTCATAAAATCAAGAAAGCTATGCGGGATGTATAAGCATGCTGAATTTCAGGTAATTTGGTCAAACCACTGCAGAGATATGATTGATTTTAACCAAAGGCAGATTAACAAATGGACACTGTGCAAACATGGTTGCAGGTGGCGCCACCTTTTGTTGTGTATGTTATAAAGCTATCCCAGGGCTACATTTGTGTAAAAAATTTTTCCGGATCAGTCAAACGGTTCCCGAGATATATGGGTTTATGTGTGGAGCGTTAATGTGAATGTATGTGGCGCCACCTGTCATAAAATCAAGAAAGCTATCTATGATGTATATGCATGCCAACTTTTAGGTGAATTAGTCAAACCACTGCAGAGATATGAATGATTTTAACCCCAGGCAGATGAACAAATGGACACTGTGCAAACATGGTTGCAGGTGGCGCCACCTTTTGTTGTGTATATTATAAAGCTATCCCAGGGCTACATTTGTGTAAAAAAATTTTCCGGATCGGTCAAACGGTTCCCGAGATATATGGGTTTATGTGTGGAGCATTAACGTGAATGTAGGTGGCGCCACCTTCATAAAATCAAGAAAGCTATCTAGGATGTATACGCATGCCGAATTTTAGGTGAATTTGTCAAACCACTGCAGAGATATGAGTGATTTTAACCCCAGGCAGATGAACAGATGGACACTGTGCAAACATGGTTGCAGGTGGCGCCACCTTTTGTTGTGTATGTTATAAAGCTATCCCAGGGCTACATTTGTGTAAAATTTTTTTCCTGATCGGTCAAACGGTTCCCGAGATATATGGGTTTATGTGTTGAGCGGTAACGTGAATGTAGGTGGCGCCACCTGTCATAAAATCGAGAAAGCTATCTAGGATGTATAAGCATGGCGAATTTTAGATGAATTAGTCAAACCACTGCAGAGATATGAGTGATTTTAACCCCAGGCAGATGAACAGATGGACATTGTGCAAACATTGTTGCAGGTGGTGCCACCTTTTGTTGTGTATTTTATAAAGCTATCCCAGGGCTACATTTGTGTAAAAAAATTTTCCGGATCGGTCAAACGGTTCCCAAGATATATGGGTTTATGTGTGGAAACAGACGCACAAACGGAGGCTGGGCAGAGACGAAAGGTCAGAGGTCAAGGTCACTTGGTTAGGCACCAGTTCACATGTGACCCGATAATTTGTGTAATTTTCGGAAAAATCTGTCCAGTAGTCTCAGAGGAGTTCTCCGGAAACGAACGCGGCGGCGGCGGAACCCGGTCAAAAACATAGTATCCGCAAAACTTCGTTTTGGCGGATACAATAATCTTCTAGATTCTCTTAAACAAGAGCTGTGGCTTCAGTTCTATTTTTATAACATTATATCACTGAAAAATAATTGAGTATTTAAAATATCTCTGCTTTTACATGTTAACAATGACTTTGACTGTCATTAAAGGGATTATATTGTGAGAAATACTGTTTTCTCAGATACTGGGTTGTTTTCCTAAAATTTTGCAAGGTGTTTTAATTTGCTTAAAGGGACATATTTGGAGCAATATTATGCCTATTCAATTCACTGTTAATTCAGTTTTGCTTTATACAAAAGTTTCCCAGCAAAACCATCCCATCACACAGTTTTAGTACCTCACATACGGCTGTTTAACACCTTGTTATGGCTCTGTGTGTTGATAAACACATCCACGTTTCAGTTAACCATAACAAAGCCACGTGACTGGAGCTCGGATTGGGAGCCACAACATGCAATGTTTCAGCCAGCTGGAACATGTATAACATTTTTTGGGCCAAGACAGTCAGGGGATTTCCTTATTGACACGTGTTGTTGCTTCATGATGCACAGAGCCCCATGCACTATCATCCTATGTTTATGTTGACACCTGTGATCATGCCTGGTCCACTGTTTTTAATACTCGTTTACAGGTAAGCAAACGGTTTCAAGGAAATATTCTGACAGGGACAGATTTTAAAGGGAAGAAACTATTTTTGTGTTAATTCAAAATGCTTATGTAAGTGATTGGGCCCCTTTAACAGTGGCCAATAAAACCAACTGTGCCCGTTTCTTTAATTATAATTTCTTGGAGTTACTGACCTGTACATCTAAACAAGGGACCTATGGGTCACGACGCTCAGCTGATCATGATTGAACTATAAATGTATCACCATTGTGATACTATATTTAGTCGACAAACCTTATGAATATCATGGACCTATTAGGCTATTATAAAGGAATATAATGTAATATGCGAGTAAATCATGTATGAAATTACCTGACGGATGGATTAATATGGAGTAAATATAGTGGTTTATTTTTTATTTATTTGGGAGCTGTTAAAAAAATAGCAATATATTTGAGCAAATATGAATGCAATGACAGTACACTAAGCAGTGGTAGAATGATGATAAGGCTATTTGTTGAACGATCTATAGTGTATAGAAGTCTGCAAGATTTCAATTTGACATATATAATGTTATTATTAACTATGCTGAAGAGTGGATTTATGAATTGTGACTGTATGACATGATATCTCTTAGGTACATTATATTGATGCCCACCACATCTACATATTACACAATATTGACATAATTTCTGGCACGTATATAGGCAACAAACAGTTATACAATATATAAAAATATGAATATATCTGATTCAACTTGTTCTGGTTTACTGAGGCTGACATTGGGATGGGGTTCGGAGAAGGAAGGGGCAGCAAGGAGGGTTGGATTTAGAGAGAAAAGGAGATAGAGAGAGAGGGAGGGAGCATTCAACAGTACTTAAACACCTGGAAGGTTAAAATCTAAAATATTATGAAATGTAGATAAAGTCTGAGAGAAAGAGGTAATCAAGGCCACGGTTGGTTGATATGATTGAAGAAATTGTTGCAAATAATATTTTAAGATCTGACCTTGCGCTTTCATTGGATACCTAATGACAGGCTGTTGACAGTTCAACATTTTACACATTTGTCTAATGAGATCCAATTTTTTAAATTTAAACTTTAATTAAACTGTTTTTTCTATTTTATGATATGTATACAGTTGCTATAAAATCCCCACTCCACAGGCGGAAGGACTTGATGGGGGGGGGGGGGTGTTACGATGGGAGTTACAACGCCTCTGTCTCTCTGTATATATTTTCTTCAAATTATTAAATTTTATGCTATAGCAATAGCACTATTGTTGACAGTGCGAAGGAGCATGGACTTAGGGGTGAGAGAGAGAAAGAGAGAGAGAGAAAGAGAGCTAGAAAGAGAGAAAGGGAAAGAGAGAGGAGAAATGCTCTCTGGTAATTACTGCCTGACCCAGCCTGACCCAGACACTCACAGAATCTCTGTATATATTTTCTTCAAATTATTAAATTTTATGCTATAGCAATAACACTATTGTTGACAGTGCGAAGGAGCAAGGACTTAGTGGGGTGGGGGAAGGGGATGGTGGGAGTTACAATACCCTTGCATATACGTACAGGATATGAAATTTAATTAATCAGAGCTTACAGGAAAAAAAAGTTTATTCATAATTATTAAATATTTAAAACAGGCAAGAAAGCTAGAGAAACAAAGCAAATAATTTTAATTCCCATTTTTCTGAGCCAGGAAATTATGAACAATTTTTACATAAATTCCCTTTTTTATATCATCATTTTTTTCCAGGTTTGAAAATGTAACTATACATTTAGAGTATAACATATATATGTGAATATTTCAGTTGATTCACATTTCTTAATTGCATCAACATATATATCTAATAAATTAGGTTTATAGTACCTGTCAACATAATGGGGTGGAGGGAGGAAGGGAGGCATAGGGGTGAGAGAGAGAGAAAGAGAGAGAGAGAAAGAGAGCTAGAAAGAGAGAAAGGGAAAGAGAGAGGAGAAAGGCTCTCTGGTAATTACTGCCTGACCCAGCCTGACCCAGACACTCACAGAAGCAGTAAGCAAGGAGTGAAGGTGTTATGTAACAGCCTGGAACACTGTTAACCAATGACTTGATGTAAACATTCAAGACATGGTGCTATAAATATGGGTCACTGTGCTTAGCTGAAGTTGGCCTTGAAGGTAAAAATCTAAAATAATAATGGAGATCAAGTCTAAGATGAAAAGGTAATATATGCCATGGCTGGATGACATGATTGGTTTGTATTGATGAGTGAGAAATTGTTGCAAATAATATTTTGTGACCAAACCATGCATTCTCTAATGTCAAAATTGAAGCATGTGAGCAGTTTGTGAACATAAGATGTATATTATTACCATGATCACTGGCTGGCTTTTTGATAGTTTGTTGACAGTTCAGTAGTTTACACATTTGCTCAATTGGATCTATTTTACATAATATATATTATTAAATATATGTATTTTTATTTTATAAAATGTATACAGTTGAAATATAACTGATGTCTCCAGTCCCCAGATGCAAGAACCTGGTGGTGGTGGTTGGGGGGGGGGGGGGGGGGTGGAGGGCTGGAATGATGGGAGTTACAACATCTCTGTATTAACATAGTGTATATACATATAGGATTTCCACTTAATTCAACAATACTTACAGGATTAAATAGTCCATTCACAATTACATAATATTTAAAAAAGGACAGACAGACTGTTAGACAAACAACGCTGATAATATATTTTAATATTTTAAAGTTTTTCATCTGCAATATTACACATCTGAATACATAAGTTGCTTTCAAATTTCAGACATTAATGGCTTAAATCCATACACATACAGCATATGAAAGTTATTTCAACAGTGCTTAAAGGAAAAATTTCATAATTAGTATATATATTTAATGATAATTGAGAGATGATGGACAGACAAGAGCTGATCACTTTATGTTCCATTCTCCTGGGGCAAGAATATGTTTCAATATTAGATCTTAATTTTTTCTAATCCAATTATCTTTCAAATTGAAAAAATTGTACACATTTGCAATATTAACTAATGTCCCAGTGCACAGGTGACGGTGAGGTGCTAGGGATCAATGACAGCCGGGGGTGGGGGGGGGGGGGAAGAGATGGGATTAACAACACTTTTGCATAAACATTCAGGGCAAACAAAGCCTGATCTCCAATTCTGCTGAGGCTCGAAAATAATGAACACATGTTTGTATTAGATCCTCATTTTTTTATTTTAAGTTTAATTTGTATACATTTCCAATATAACATATATTTCTGAATATAAACGTTGATTCATAATTCTAAATTGCATCATCATAAATCTCAATCTTGTCATGTAACACCACATCATGCATACAAATGTATATTTATATATTCATGGGGGGGGGGGGGGGGAGGGGGTGTGATATGAGAACAATTGTACACCTGTCACAGCAGGGGATCTCCCCCAGTGACTGAAACAAATCAGGAACCCTGGCATAGCTGACTTCCAGTGACCTGGAGTGGCCTACCTGCATCTGGAACAAAGCAAGTGACTACAATAGACCCTCAAGATAAAATTCAATAACTAGCCTAATTTTCAACCTTTTAGTTTCAAATTTCAGATTTAAACACATTAAATACTTATGTTTACATTCTGAGAAAATTGAATCAACAGTACTCACAGGGAAAAAATGTGCCATGGTCAAAGTTGGGTAAAATTTCAGGTACTGATTTTATGATTATGCTAATAACTTATAAAATTTACAAAATACAGATCTAATTTTGGGTATACAATTGAATCTTAATTAAACAAAGTTATATACTTAAAAAAAATTTTCTAGCTTCAATAATTTTCATGAAACCTGAGTAAATATTTTTCCTGATATTTTACAAAGTCAATTTTGTTTGGGCACATAACTTAAAACAATTACGCAATACTGACATCATTTCTGGCATGTGCATAGCGAATGTATAGAAAAATATGTATATTATATATGATCAAAGTCAGATCAGTGGTTTTGATACTAGGCAGTCCTGAAGTGTAACAAAGGGTCTTAATGAAAAAATGAAGTTTTTCATTAATATCTCAAAGGAATTAAGTTCTGGTGACCAAATTCTTGGCATGGTAGGGGATTTTGGAGACATCTTACAGTATGCCTAATTTAAGGAACTTAGAGCTGAAGCTGGGGAGCTGAGCTCTAGCAAACTGCATAACACTAGGTTGATGTAAACAATATGTGACATGGTGCTTGAAAACTTGAATAAAATCTACAGTTTTTGATCAACTGGTTTCAAATTTTAAATGTTAACAGTTGAAATGCTAACAAAAACATGCTTTGAAAATTAAATCCACAGCAGTTACAGGAAAAAAACGTGCCATGGTCAAAGTTGGGCAAAGTTTAAGGTACCAATTTTTTATTTTTGCTAATATTTCAAAAAATTTAAAAGATTTTGATCAAATTTTGGGTATACAATTTAATTTTGATTAATAAAAGTTATATTACTGGAAAACAAGGGACCTATGGGTCACGACGCTCAGCCGTTATATATGATAAAAAAATATTATTTAGAAATGAGGCACATGCTGGTTTTGTGTGGTAATATAAATATAAGCTGTATTATGAGTTGTTGTTGTTTAGCTTATGTATGATTTTGATAGTACCTTTGGAGACAGGGAAGAGGATTGATTTCATTTATTTTATTAACAAATGGAGTACTATTGTCATACAGATTTTGACTTGGCCATATAACTTATAAGCAGAACATATAATATAAGAGTTTAACTATTTATTAAAAAAAATTACAAATACTGTCCCAAATACAATTTTTATAAAAAATAAGAGAATCATATGATTTTTTTAAATGAAATATAACTGATATGATTATTAAAATAATATTGAAGAATATATTCATGAATGCATTCATGAATACATTTTGAAAGTATTTGCACGAGTATTCATATACTTTCATTTTTACCTGAATTCCTATTCTTTATGCAAGAAATTTTATAATGGAGTACATAATCATATTCGTATTTAAATACAATTACAAAGTATTCGCACCATGTCTGGTATTTATTCAGTTTCACCAACCAATGATGTTGAGAATCCAGAATATACAAAATTCACACATTTAAATAATGATCATAAGTACCTGGTTTTATGGCTTTTATTTATATTAAAAAATAACTGTAAAAAATTCATTTTGGACTAATTTCACATCAATGTACACACTAGACACAGTAGGAATCTAGATTAATATTATCAACTGCATCTTTGTCTATCATTAATTTCCTTCATATGATCCCTAATGATTAGTAATTAATAATATGATTTACTTCTTTATCATTAAAATTGAACTGAAAAATGCCATAGGTGACTGCATGGTGTTATTTGGAATATGTGACATTCTACCCATCGATACAAGATTCTTATATCATCAGTAACTGCAAGTTAATTTTCTGTTACTCATCAACTAACAAATTCCTTTTCTATTATTTTTTCTTTAATTTGTTGTAAAAAAAACAATACAAAATTATTAATTTATTGTTTATTGTTATGTCGTTTTTCAAAACAATTACTAGATGAGTTGGGTTGGACACCTGGATCAACTGTGGCTGGCCATAAGCTGCCTGGATTCCTGTATGCCTCGCCTCAAGCGTGCATAATTTGATGAAAGGTCAACAAGGTCAACATATAGGTGACTCAAGAGGGGCTGGAGAGAGCCAAAGTCTGACAGGGTCTCATAAAAAACATTAATAAAAGCTACAATTTTTGGCCAATTTCTTTAAGCTTTCTAAACTAAAAAGCTGAAATTCTAATGTGTGCATGATATGAAAATTATATCAACAGTGTTCACAGGACACAAACGTGCCATGGTCACAGTTGGGCAAAATTTAAGGTACTAATTTAAAATTTATACTAATAACTTATAAAATTTGAAAAATTCAGAACTAATTTTGGGTATTCAATTGAATCTTGATTAAATAATGTTACATCCCTGACAAAAAAATCTCTAGCTTCAGCAATGCCCTTGTTAAGGGAGTAAATATATTTCTTGATTTTTTACAAAGTGCATTATGTTTGGGCCCATAACTTAAAACATTTACGCAATACTGACATCATTCTGGCATGTGCATAGAGAATGAAAAATATGTATATTATTTATGATTAAAGTCAGATCAGTGGTTTTGATATTAGGCAGTCTTGAAGTGTAACAATGGGTTTTTAATGGAAAAATGAAGTTTTTCATTAATATCTCGAAGGTATTAAGTCCTAGTGACCAAATTCTTGGCATGGTAGGGGATTTTGGAGACATCTAACTGTATGCCGAATTTAAGGAACTAAGAGCTGAAGCTGGGGAGCTGAGCTCTTGCAAACTGCATAACACTAGCTTGATGTAAACAATATGTTACATGGTGCTTGAAAACTTATTAAAATCTACAGTTTTTGATCAACTGGTTTCAAATTTTTGGTGTTAACAGTTGAAATGCTTACAAAAACATGCTGTGAAAATTAAATCCACAGTACTTACAGGAAAAAAACGTGCCATGGTCAAAGTTGGGCAAAATTTAAGGTACCAATTTTTTATTTTTATTAATATTTTAGAAAATTTAAAAGATTTTCATCTAATTTTGGGTATACAATTTAATTTTGATTAATTAAAGTTATATTACTGGAAAAAAGGTCGATAGCTTTAACATTTTTTTGTGTTAAGTGTTCAAATATCTTTCCTGATTTTTTACAAAATGCATTATGTTTGGGCCCATAACTTTTTTAAATTAAATAATACAGACATAATTTCTGGCATGTACATAGGAACTTTATAGAGGAATATTTATGGTAAATATGAGGAAAAACAGATGAGTGGTTTTGATATTAGGCAGTCCTGAAGTGTGAAAATAGGTTTTTAATAAAAAATTGAGGTTTTTCCTTAATTTCTCAAAGGAACGAAGTTGCAAAGACCCAGTTTTCGGCTTGGTAGGAGATCTTGGGGGCATCTAACATTATGCCAAATTTTGGATTCCTAGGTCTTACGGTTTCAAAACGTGCCACATCTACGGACGGACGGACGGACGGACGGACGGACAGACGGACGGACGACGGACAATGGACCACGACTATAGCTCAGATGACTAATAGTCAGCTGAGCTAAAAAGTGCTTAGCTTTAACAAGTTTTGTGTTAAGTGATCAAATTTTTTTCCTGATTATTTACAAAATGCATTATGTTTGGGCCCATAACTTTTTTAAATTATATAATACAGACCCAATTTCTGGCATGTACATAGGAACCATATAGAGGATTATTTATGGTAAATACGAGGAAAAACAGATGAGTGGTTTTGATATTAGGCAGTCCTGAAGTGTGAAAATAGGATTTTAATAAAAAATTGAGGTTTTTCCTTAATTTCTCAAAGGAACGAAGTCGCAAAGACCCAGTTTTCGGCTTGGTAGGAGATCTTGGGGACATCTAACATTATGCTGAATTTTGGATTCCTAGGTCTTACGGTTTCAAAACGTGCCACATCTACGGACGGACGGACGGACGGACAGACGGACGGACGACGGACAATGGACCACGACTATAGCTCAGATGACTTATAGTCAGCTGAGCTAAAAATTAAATCCCAAAACTATCTCCCATCAATAGGTTATGGTCAAGATTCAAATTATATAGCAGCCTCTAAAATGTGCTTACCTGTAGGGATTAGGATATCGTGCCCAAAAACCACTTGCTACTTGGTCCCACGGGAATTTGAGAACACCACAAGCCTGATAGAACTTCATGATTTTTCCTCCTCCTTGGAACACACAACTCTGAAACACAATAAAAGTACAGCTGTAGGAACCAGTTATTACAGCCGGGGTATCAGATTGGGTTGTGTGTGAAGAATCTGAGAATAGGAAGCTGTTTCATCCCAGTTTTCATTACAATATGACTTGTCCAACCAGCAGTAAAAATAAGAATGTACAAGATATATCTTCAAGGGAAGTCACATACATTTTTTTGAGTAAGTACCAAATCAGTCGGCAAACAGGTGCACCACTATTGTCTTTGGTCGTCTTAGAGATGGCCCAATGAGAAGTCATGACACATAGAAATCCATGAAATTGCAAATATTTTATCATATTAGCTCCCCAACATATGACAGAATAGTGTAGTACAAAATCTGGAAGAACATTTCAGATTGAACATTTTCCCCTATGGTGATGAATTGTGTGATCATTTCAAATAAGGATGTACACAGAAAAGAACTGGTTATTTAAAGAACCTGTACATATTTGCACTGGTTTGATTTTAGCCAGTGGAAATACTGAACTATACATTACTGTGATTTTCACAGCATGTTCTTCTTAACTTCTTGAAATGTCTGTCAGTTATTGAATTTGATGTCTCGCTGCTCAACTTCCTAATTTCATGGTTGACTACACCAACAACTGAGCTAGAGTCGAAAAGTAAATAAGCGGTTTTTGCCCATCAAATAATACATATATATATATACATACACTAGAAATTGGGGACCTGTTGCAGAGGAAGGGTATATTGTGTGGCCAGACCCGTAAGGTAGCGAACTCCCCAGATCCTTAAGGTAGCCACATCCGGTGGACGACAGGGAACCAATTTATATGTCTTTGTGGCAATGGGCCAAGGTCAGCATGGGCGAGCGCTATGTGAGAGTGCGCAACTGATCTGTGATGTGATGCTGCCGGGAATTCAATTGTGTGTAAGTGGAAGGGCAAAACTGGTGTGTATTCTGTATTCTGTAAGTTAGGGCATCTGACTGATGCTGATAGTAAAACTGGCCCACGTTCATGGCTCGTTTCTGCAGAAGTTCTGGAACAAACATACAGACAGGACAATTTTAGTAATATATAGAAAAAGAGAGCACTGGCTTGTATATGTGCTAGGTTTAGCCAAGAGATTTAGGTCATATTTCAGACTCTACATCACACTTGTACTGTTCAAGGAATAATCATATGATTATTGAATTTGTTAAGGTGCAGTACTGGTATATAGGTGACCTGCTGCAAACTGGCATTACTCATACTAGTCTAGAATAAGACTGAATTGACTAGGTTACTTCAGTCTCGAGAAAGCATTCATTTTCTGAGGAGCAAAATATGTGTCTTACAAAATAAATTTGCGCGACCTAAATTTTCAATGAAAAAGTGACAAAAAGAGGTTAAAGATACATCATTTTCCTCCATGCATATTTTATAACAAGTTCGGATAGAAAATGATACTTGCCACAATATCTGAATCTGTTTTTTTTACGACGCAGAATGGGCTTCTCAGATCTCGATCCTTCTGCTTGCCATTACCTCGGCAAGCCGCTTTCCAATTGGCCAGTGTCTCACAACAAGCTGTTTCATTTGAATGGATATGATGACAACAAACGCATGTGTTTCCAAAAACGCAAGAGTTTGCCAGATAATAAATAAAGGTCAGATCAATGAGATCATTGCTGTAAATTGAGAATAAAGTGATCTTTCTGATAAAAGTTTGTAATAGCCCACCAATCAGTTCACTGAAAACTTTCCATGGTGAAAAATAAACATGTTTAAGATAAACACGCACTTTTACACAGAAGCAGTCTATGGGCTATGCACACTCCACCTAGAGTAAAAAGGCCTTACCACTTAATTATATGCATGCATGGTCACTTTGGTCAGATGGCTGCACGATGGTTGATAGCTGTCAGTCGACAAATGGATGGTCATACAAGGAAAAATAAAGTTGTGTAAATAGCATTTTTGTCTAAAACTGTTGAAATAAACACCCTTAAACCATTTGAGAATAAAATTTATGTGCATCAGCAGTTATCTTCCATGTTTTCATGTTATTATCTTATAAGAGAGCTTGCTCTCGATTCTCTGCAACAATTTTCCATGACTTTAGTTGTTAATGATAATAATGGAATTCAGGTCCCATGACAATACTCTTACTTGATTTTTCCTTTGAAGTTAGTTTGATAGTCATTTTTTATGTTCATCTTATAAAAATGTGTGCATGTTGATAAAATCATCTCAAATCTAGTGCAACCGGGACACTAAATATTTAAGCCAGAATAATAGCTATCACTTTTTCCAACTTTCCCATGTTGTATATTAGGTCAAGGACACCCCCAGTTTTCAGGACTTCTTCAAGTTAGGTACGTACTTAAAAGGAAAGAGCCTAGTTAAATCAAAGTACGAAGAACAGAGCCTTCATCTTATCAACTGCCGATCACTATATCCATATTATCTCCATATTAAGTCAATTTTATTGGTAAGGCCGACACTAGCATCATATTGACCCTCTGGCATTACGACCAGATTACTAGCGCCAGAGTGTCATTACATCTATGTCTGAGGAACGCATTAATGAAAATGCAAATATTTTTGTAAATATTTATATGCAAATATATAAACTGTCAATCAACATAAACCAGACGAATCGTTAGCATTTTGTGTACTTTCTAATAATACTAAACATGAGCGAGAAAAATTCTGTTTTAACCCAGCACATTGGCAAAACCTTTGGCGTGTTTGTTGAATTTATGACCCCATGAACACAAGCATGGCTCGCACGGGTTACAGGAAATGACCCGTGTCCATGGAGACAGTGTTTAAGTTTGGGTTGTGAGCTCACATGTATACTATATTGTGTAAATATTTAGCATAATATTGTGATTATGGGCAGTTAACCAAGATATGAATGCAACCTGATGCAAGACCACTGGGATACATTCCTAGATATAACTTTATCACGATTCAAGTAGGCTTAATTACAGGCCCGGCTACCAGCCCAATTATCCAATTGCCTACTGAGTGGGGTTGTCACAAGAGCTAGGTTGACACAGGACTATCTTTGAGGAGGTTCTCTGCACAGTACGTTAAATTCAATATATTGTGAGCGTATTATCACATGGGCAACATCAACTTAATGTTAGAATGAAGAATTAATTACTATTTCAACAGAATTAGTATAGTTAATTAAAATTCTATTGTTGATTGAAACCTTGTCAAAGACTGTCTCGTGTCGGCATGCATTCTTGTCAACTGGCATCCAATCAGGTCGCCCAACTTATTGAATATTGGCAGTAGCTCTGAGCAAAAACTGACCAAATAATTGACTTAATAATATTTTATAATATGGAGGAAATATAGATAAAGTGATCGCCAGTTGGTAGACGAAGGCCCTGTTTTTCGTACTGCGATTTCAGGACAGCCGTCCTTCCTTTAAGGTACGTATCTAAATCGTAGGATGTCCTTAACACTGCGGTCTGCCCTGACCTGTTATATTGCACTATTTGCCTCAGTGTTGACAGACGGCCGACTCCGGAGAGGTCATCTTGGGTGACAGGCCAGGCCCTGATGGGACAGAAACAGGGTCAAACTGGAAAATTCAGAACTTAAAATAATCTGGATATGAACTAAAGATACACTTACCACTTGTCAATCATTACACATGGAATTGAATTCACTGGCCGGTGTTCAGTGACAACTAGATTCTGTCTAAGGTTTGCATCATGTGTCTCTGCACGCTCACGCTGCTGTGAGCCGTGGGTGGAAAAAGGTCAAGGAGAAGAAATCAACGGATAACTACCATTCCATTGGCTGAAAATCACGTGCTCGCATGGGAACCGATGTGGGTATTTTTGTTAATTAGAGGATCACAATGTTGGTAGTCTGATTAATTATTATTGATTTTTATTTCAGATCAGTATGATTACCAATAACTACGCTGAATATATATTATTCAAGTTTAATAAGATCATGGCTATTTGATATTCATTTCTGGGTAACCTATAGACATTCAGTCTTTCAGACCCAGAGTTTTAGAAGAAAGAAGCGTATTTGAGCAGACGATCAGATCAGCTGACGTTGGTGGCGTACAAATCTTCATTTTGTGAAACGTTAACAATAAATTATATTCTACGCTCATATCCTTTTTAAATATTCCCTTTATTAATATGGCAAAGGGGTATTTTTCTTGTTAAAAATACAAGGTTGTATTGTAACTTGTAAGGAACCAATTTTAACACTATAGTTCGTTCCAGCACCCCTGTCCACCTGTTTTTTCGCGATTATCTCTACATAAGACAAACTTGCAAAACTAAATTTGCACCAATGGCATAAAGAGGCAAAAGCGTAATTTTTGGTACCTTACCTAATCAAAATATATATATTATTCACTTTAGTCTTTACGGCCTGGTTGACATATCTCATATATATCCGTGGTTCATGGCGTCCCTAATAAGTGGCCATTGTTTATCCTCCTTGGATATGGAGATAAAGTAATGTGACGTAACAGTGAAGCGCGTGCACGCGGAGAATACAATTCTCGCTGTAAACAGGGGTCGGCAGCTCTTGATTATTGGTCCCATGAATATGGGCGCCTCTTTAGTACGTCACGTCTATTATGACGTCATCACTAATCCCTGTTATGCCCATTTCACAGATTAGTGGCAAGATGTCGCTAAAGAATAGACTAGTTACTCATAAAATGGTTTTAAATTGTTTATAGGAAAATAACATAAGGTAGGTTATTATTTCCATATTAGTTAATTACGCTTTTTCCTCTTTCTTCCCCAAGGTCAAAAAGTTCTGGCGTAAATAATCGCGAAAAAACAGGTGGACAGGGGTACTGGAACGGACTATAGTCCATCTCTGGACCCTTGTGTCCTATGTTAGACCTGATGGACGGTCCATCAGGTCTAACATAGGACACAAGGGTCCAGAGAAGGACTATTTTAACACTGGCCAGTGGTGCACGATGCATGTGCTATGTGGCGTTTTCCAGCTGGTCACGCCCCCCCCCCCCCCCCCTGAATCGTACCAGTCAAATGATGAGATTTTCAATGAATATTATAACGAGGGTACATATGTATATCGGTTTAACTCAAGTATAAGGTAGGGGACTATGGGCCGTATGGCTGTATGGGAGTGGGTACTTTTAGCCATTATTTTATTTTGAATGCTTTGAATATGTTATCTCTTGAATTTTCAACATACTGGCAATACTGGGTTGATTTTCTAAATGAAATGAAATAGCTGAAATAAAATTTTGAGATGAAACTTGCAAATTGGTGTAAAGTTAGTAGCATTTTGAACATTCATATCTCTTAAAGTTACGCACTTAATAAATCAGGAATGTTTAAGCAAACTACCTTGGAATTTAATATTTAGCTCATCTAACCATACATTTAACCTGTTGTGACAACTATTAATTACATTTACACAATCAAATGTGTCATTTGAATAGTTCACATGTCACTTGGTCTCATGGTCAGTTGTTCCTTTTTCCAAAGTTAGATGGTTCAAGACCACAATTTTCATTTATTACTCCATACCATGAACACCTAATTGTCTTGTTTTAACATGCATATCAAATTAAGTTTATTCTAATTTAAAAGTTAAATATTTTTTACAGCATGTTATATGAGTTAATAAGACTACCGGTAAGTTTAATGTAGCATTAAGCTCATCTCCACTTTTTTCCTTATACTGTCATTTACAGGGTTACATATGTTCCCAGTGGTATTTAACATGTATATTTCAGTCACATAATTGAAATACTGATACTTTTACAAATATTTGATAATTAGAGGCTCCTTCATCTTCATGTAGACCTTTAATTTGCACAGTCATTAATTCTGTTAGGATTTTATACAAATATTCTCATAGTCAATTTCAGCTGAATGTCCCTTGTTTGTCTTTAAATTCAGATTATTGGTTCAAGTTTTATTAACTTGTAGATTTATTTCTACAGTTAAAATGAGTGGTGTGTGGATACCCCTGAAGAGACCTCCACCTCCAGGTGAAATATCTGGACTGTCCCCTGATGCAGAAAGGGTCTTGTTGGCTTTGAAGCAAAGACATGAAGAGAAGATAGCATACAGACAACGTTTGATGACAAGACCAGGTGTGGCATAGCCATTTGTGTTAAGTGTTCACAGGAACAACCAAGAGCTAAGTAAAGATATTTATTTAATCTTATTTGCAAATCCCTCAAACATAACATCAACCAGTATGACACCATTGAACCCTCATGGATATTTCTTAAATAGCCAAATATCATGTTTTCATTGCTGATTGCGATAGAAATAAAAACTGCATGATATGAATCCTCTGACATGAAGGGGAAATTGATACTTTTATTACAGTGCCTGTCCTCTCTGTATTAAATTTATATGATCAGTTTGTTCTGTGAAATAATGGAAAGCAGGTAATCAACATTTTATGTAAATTCATGTTTTCCAAGGAATTTAAAAATTATATCCTGGGGCTCCCTGAAGAAAGATACAAAGCAGTTTGTCAACAAATTGACAACAATGCTTAAAGAGACTTATTTGTGGATGTTGTTAAATCTTATATTAATTAAGATATGTCTTATTGGCTAATTTAATGTTTAGGACATGTTTATTAACCTTTCCTCTTTACTTGTCAGATCCACAAAAGTACTACAAAACACTCTACAATAGGCAGTTTGGGTCATCACCTAAAAACAAAACTGACAGAGGGGACAATATCAGTGGAGTTTTCAGCCAACCGCCAAGTGAATTCTCAACACCTAGGCTTTACAACCTAGGTACACCTTCCAGTAGTAACAACTTAAACATAAGAAATCCTTCTCCATTAAGTAACAGGGATTCATTTGGCTACAATCAGTTGCAAGATGAGTCTGAAGTACCAGAGATCATACCTGCAAGGAATCAAATTCAGCCTGGTCTTGAAGCCAGTTTCAGTCCACCACAAAGAAGTTCATATGAAAAACCAACAGAAACTTCTGATGATCAGATGGAGATAACAGGTGCATGTAAAGGATCGTTAGATCAAGACCTTTTGCTGGAGGAACATCATAATACATTGATGAATGATATGTACACTGAGGAAGAAATTTATGCCAAGAATATTGCAAATTTGTCTCAGTCAGCTTGGTCCTTTGTACCACCACCATGCCCAACTTTGTTTCATGAACCCAAAGTCAATGCCAGAGCTTCAGAATTCACAACTGTATCCAGACAATATGATGTAGCAAAAGATTCATATGTTCCAGTTTCTTATCAGGCCAGAGACTCACACACAATGGCAAATGATTGTTTAAGCACAAATAATAACGGGTCAAACAAATTGAATGAAGGAGGTGAAGACAGCATAGGTGATCCAGTGCTTGATCAAGTTACAGACTGTCATCTGGATTTAGATAATGAGTATCAATTTGATGCCATGTCTCAGTTTCAAGAACAGACAGGAGATAAGTCTCCACCTCTAGACCTGAGTCCTCATGTATGGCCAAATCAAATGAACATTGTGCAGGATGTGAGATGTAGAACAGAAAACAAGTTCTGTGGTGACCATGTTGAATACACAAATTCTGAGAAATCCACAGTGTTTCCAGAAAATATGGACTGCCAGGCTGAGACTGAACATGTAAATAATCAAAGACCCACACATTTATATCAGGAACCTTCTTCAGGAAATGAAAATAGAAGTCCTACTGTATGCCCAGAAGAGGAATCATCAAAGTTAAATACAGCAGGTTCAACTTCATCCTTCACACAAGGGTGTGGTATAGAGTCAAGTGGTAACCCAAGTGTGAAAGGGTTGGTTCAGCAACAGATAGATGGTTACTTTGGATCCACTGACAAACCACATCATATCACTTCATCCAGCACTGTAACTCAGCAGAAAAGTGATACCCTTTTAGAACACAATAATGATCATGACATGCATTTGGGCGTATCAAAGAGGATGAGATTGGGAACGACATATATTAAAATTGACAGTCAACAAAACATGCCATCATCTATTGAGAGAAGACTCCATGAAATCAAATCAAAGAGGTACATTGTACAGGTTTTTTTTCTGGTGTTTCACAGACAGTTCATGAGAAATTATATGCATTTTTACATGCTTATGTATGGCATTAATGTATATGATGAGATTAAATAACAGCAGGTCCTAGTCAACCTTAGTTGATGGTCCTGATAATGTGGATATCATATCTTTCATGTTTCTAATAAGTGCATTATCATTTTATACTCAGTTGAATATCTGTTTACTTTTTAATATGGAGGTATAATCAAATTTGTTAAGCTAAATGATTACTTTCATTATGTTTTCATACAGAATTTCTGTGCCTCCTGAAATTTGTGGTAGTTCTGAAATTTGCAAATGTTCCATTGAAACTTGCAGATGGATCGGAGATGTTGGAGAAAAATGATTCAGACTTTTTTTTTTTATAAATCCTAATAATACTGATTGAGACTTAGCCAATATATATAACCAGAATTTCTGGGTTCTTGACAAATTTAAGATTTATGTAAAGGAATACATCTGTTTGTTTAGGGAATAAGAACTCTGTATAGTTTGACCTCTGTGCAGAATGCTTGTTCATGAAACAATGGGTATATGTGTATATTTTTAGATTAAAGAAGAATTGCCCTTCATCTGAATACAGTATTTCAGCAGTATCTACAGGTAAACTAAATTAACTCCACTGATTTGCGTGATAAAAAAATATAGAAGAAAGGATTGCATAGGGTAATAGACTGAAAGTGACACTTAATATGCATATTTGATTCATGCAGCGACTATATGTATATATACTCTTTTTTCATTATATTAGTGTCTGAATGTATCTGCAGTCTGTATTACATTGTGTAGGTCACTATCATCATCCTAATTCTTTCAGGCACAAACCATATTACTGAAAAGGGAAAACAGCAAAGAAGACCAACATTTGGGTTACCGGTCAAGCAAACCAAACATACAGACCATATGGAGGAGGATCCCATTTCAAATGACATAAACAGGGCAAGTCTTTTTAAAATTAGAAAAATAATTGTCTAGTTTAGCATTCATTATTTGCAGTCAGGCAATTCCCTGCATGAAAATGTCATGGTGCTGGTAGCATGGCTTCAGTTCTAATGTGTATCCTTTTCATTGTATCTTTTTTTGGTCTGTCTGTCCATGTCATATGATTATCATTTCTGTATCCTGCTATAATTTGTAGATTAGGGTGTGGTCATCTCCAAAGTGTTCCTCCAGCTTCTACTTGGAAGATATAGGTCTAATGGCCCCAAACTCTCTCTGCAGATGAATTTCCACCTTGAGACTGTCCTCAGAGTACTTCTGTGTGTATATCTGTGCTTTTATCAAACCCTGGACTTTCAGAACTTTTGAAATCAATCATGGGGGCTATCACTTTGTATGTACAGATGATAAAGTGGATCATGCCAGATTTTTAGGGTATATGGCTAATTTATTGAATGATTCAGGAAAAGTTTCATACTTAGTAAACCAATGGCAAATTCAAATTTAAATCTGATTCAGATTGTTTATCTTGTATAGATAACAAGACCTGCTAAAAGACTTGTATCCAGTGAAGGCTGTTCAGAAGAGGAATTGGCCAAAATCAAGGAAGAAGTACTTTCTGCAGAAGAAGTGGCAATGACCCTTGTATACAAAGATGGGTCCAGTCAACTCCAACCTAATTCTCACCAAGTTTGTGTTGTTTTTGCTGTACTGTCCTAGTGAAACCAAAAAGGTGCAACTCCCGCCAGATGCAATTGTCAGTTAAAATTCTGTAACTGAGCAAGTTAATAAAAATATTGCCCATTTGGCAAGAGGCATTTTGTTTTACCCTTGATTATTTTGTTTGCCTGTCAGAGCTTCATGCAAAATGTTCTGAGCAGATTTTAATGACATGTCATGGAAAGTTAGAATAACAAATCCAAGGAACAATCCATTAGATTTTTGGGGTTATCTGAATCACTATAGTATGTTTTTAATTCATAAGAGGTAACCTGGGATTTAGTCATTAAAACAAAACATGACATCTATGTAGGTTTGCACAGAAAAGTTTGATGTGGATCACACTGAATTCCCCTATTGTCTCACGACCCAGTGACCATGTCTGAATCTCCTGATCCTCCTGTCACCGGCTTGTGGTCTCTGACTACTTCTTACTCTTTTATTTATGATTTGTTCTTGTCTTCATGTTCATGATAAATATAAATATATTTCAAGAATGCTGATAAAATGTAAGAATAAGGCACTGAAGGCAGTAAACTCTCCACAGATTTTATTCAGATTACTTTTTGCAGTCATCCATTTAATTGGAGATTGGCATGGTACCCGGACTTATATAATAGTCATAGGTATTTTTTTTTGGTATTCTGAAGGACATATAATAATGATTACAGGTTCATGGTATCGTGATTGCATTCCCCTCAAAAACTAATGAGGCCCATGAATCCATGCCACTTGGTCACCTAGGATTCCTGGAGCTGTCATTCAAGAGCAAAGACCATATAGTCCATGAATTTAACAAGTAAGAGGTTACCATGATTGTTTGAAGATGCATGTTTTCTAAAACATATATAAGCACCATTCATCATTTGTTTGGCTGTAGTCACTGAGGCATTTGGTGGAATAACAAAACAAATTTACATCCCCAGTAGACTTATTATATTACCAGTATCAACTTTCCATAATAAATTTATTGAGACTCTTAAGTCTTAACTGTTTTCCATTTGCACATTCAGAGTAGTTTTTAATATACTAAAGAATCTTACTGAAAATTCTCATGATTTACTCTGACAAAAATATTCAAGGCAAGAGGAGCACATGCAAAAAATAAATAGACAAAACATATTTTGTTATGAAGACAGCTGTGTTGATATCCTGAAACTTAGGTTCATTGCATTTGTGAACTTGTATGTATTATAGGGGTCTCATAGAAAACCTGATGGAAGCAAATACAAGAAAATTATGCTACGGAGCCCAGCATCTGATGTATGTTCTTCTTAATAACTATAACCTGAGTCCTGAGAGAGGTAGGTATCAGTAGTATAGGGTGTGATTAATTGAATTAGCCAAAATAGAGTGTTGCAGATACGTTTTCATGCTGGTTCAGTTGCTGCCGCCACGGCGTTATTTTCCAGAGAACTTCTCTGAGACCCTTGGATTGATCTTTCTGATACCCAGCATAATTATTAGGTCATATGTGAACTGGTGCCTAACAAAGACTGGTGGCGCCACCTACCATCCTTTTCATGCAGTATGAATCTGTGTATCTCAGGGATAACAGCCCACATCTCAGGAGTGGTTCAATGTATTGAGCTGAGATACCTCCATCTTATACTCAAGACTGGTGGCACTATCTGAAATTGTATTTGGGTTGAATCCATCCATGCATTTGCTTTGGGTGAAAATCACATATCTCAGAAATGGTTCAATATATATTGGTCTGAAATTTGGCATGTCTCCCATCTTGGAGAGTTTTCCTGTAGACCAGACAGGTGGTGCCACCTACCTTCCAGTTTTTCCAGTATTCTTAGAATACTTTGATGCCCTTTTCTCAGGAGTTGTTTACCATATTGGCCTGAGATTGTGCATGTCCATAAATCTTAGATACCTCCACCTCATACTCGAGGCTGGTGGCACCATCTGCAATTGTTTTCAGGTGGCTTACATCCGCCCATTTGCTTTGGGTGAAAATGGCTCATATCTCAGGAGGGGATGGATGTATCAGCCTGAAATATTGCATGTTTAGTCTTTGCCTATCTATCTATCTTGTGATATCTTGGCATCTCTGATGCCACAAATTTGGAGTCATGTCATGTAAGGAACATTCAATGTCTTGCTTTTCTCATGCCTCTATGATTTGACAGATACCTGTAGTCACTTGTTGGCTACCCATTTTCTATTATAGATTAATAATGGCTACTATTTTCTTGTTTTTCTGATAATTTATTATATTTAAGCAATTACATTTTATCCTTGATAGTTTGTCTTAAAGTGTGCAATAATTATTTGCAAAGCAGGTGATTTCCATGTTTTGTCCATGATTGAGGTAATTAGTACTTATTTGGAAAATATTTCATTTTTACATAAGATTTTCCATTTGGCAATAAACATAGTCAAAAGCTTCGAGACTCTGAAGGATACTTGTAAATGAGCATGCAGGAATCAATGATGTTTCTGTAATTGAGTTCTATAGAGAAATTTATCATAGTTTCTGCTTCAGAATATTTATATTTAAATAGATAATGACAAGCATATTTCTAGCTAGCTGTCAACACCAGACTTAATATTTTGGAGATTGTGACACATTCAAAATACTGAATGGATGATTTTATTTTAACTGTCAGCTGTCCTTCATTGGAAGTGCATGGACCCAAAAGTAGCAGGTTGGTTACTGAACCCAGACAGACCGCCCACTCAGTTCAGAGATTTGTTAGTGCCACATCAGGAACTTTCATTGGTGAGTATTAGGAATCCATTGATAAATCATGCTGGTTGATATGTAAGACCACAGAAACTGATGATCACTTCTTTGTTGATTAATCCATGTACCTGCTTTTATATTAAGACAGCATAATCAAACAGTCATGTTTCATAATTTCATTTGTGCCTCCCTCCAATAGGCAACATCAGAAGACAGTAATTAACATTAGTAATAATGTAAATCATGCTATCATAAATCATGCTGTTATGGAATTTAAAATTGTGGCCATTACCATCAAACGATATTACTCCAGCAGTCTCTACTTTGTATCTCACCTTCCTTATGTTTCTGACTGATGTGAGAGATTTTACTCTCAAATGTATGACTTCCTCTTATGTGCACTCATACTCGTTGAAGATTACTTACACAAAACTGCAACCATTTTGATCAACTATAAAGAAAATGTTGGCACAACACTGTCAACACTACAAGTACTAGTGATATGTCTTTGCAGTCACACTGAATATTATTTGTAATCTTTTCATTGAAAGATTATATTAATTCTGTATCAAGAACACCATTTGAACATATACAGCCTCTGTCAAACAGATGATTATATTAGCTTTTCTGTGTATTATTTCTGTATCCTATCTTGTTTGACCTGCTCCATGTTACCTCAGAGACTTGCCTTCTGTCCATGTAGGAAATCACATCACAAGATCCACAGAATTTAGTCAAATTAATCTTGTTGTTCCACAATCAGTTTGCAAAACTTTATGCTATTCTTAGCTTTTCCATTGATTGTCCATGCTGTTGGAATAAACTACTTGCTAACATTAAGAACTGTGACAAGGAAGAAATTGTTGGGAAAAAACTAAAAACATACCTGTTCAGAGAAAATTTTAGTTATTCTTAATGGTTTATGTGTCTTAAAATTTAAAACAGTTTAACTTTTAATACATTTTTTTAAGCATACATTTATTGTTCAGAGCCTCAGAATAATTTTAATACTATAGGGGCTTTTATAAATTTATGAATGTATGCAATGTAACTTTAAGTTTAACAATGAGTCTGCTATTTATTATATCTCTTTATCAATCAGTTATGATTAAATATTATCATATTGTGTTCATTTTGTTATTTGTTACCGCATTTGAAAAGAAAAAGATATTTATTGGACACAGCTGTAGAATATGCATATCTGTCTTCTAAAGAATTGTTTTTCAGTATGAAAACAAGGACTCAAAAGAGTGCATCTGTGCAGACTTGTCACTGCTGGGACCACTAATGATGAAAATCTATAAGCTGCTGAAAGACCAAGGGTTGTGGGAACTGTTTCTTCGTGTGGAGATGCCTCTGGTTCCTGTTCTTGCCACTATGCAGCTCTGGGGTCTGCATGTGGATGAAGCAATGATGTTTAACTGGGCAGAGCTTCTCAAGGTAGGAATTTGAATAAGATGCATTTGTGGAACTGTAGTCCTTTTCACTACCCCTGTCCACCTACATTTTCCTTATTATGTCCAGGTAAGACAATCTTGCCATACCAAATGTGCTCCAGTTGCATAAAAGGGAAATGTGTATTTTTTTGTACTATACCAGATATAGAAATTATTCACTTTACAGCCTGCTTGACATGTCTCATAATATCCGTGATTCATGGTGTCATTAAAAAGTGACCTTTGTTTATCCTTTAGGGATATAGTTATGCATAATTTACGCCGTAACCTTGAAGCATGTGCATAAGTAGAATACAAGCCTTTCTCATAAACAGGGTTTGGCAGCTCTTGATTATTGGTCCTGTGAATATTGGTACCTCCCTTGTGCATAACATCTGTTATGAAGTCACTACTGTTTTCTGCCATATCATTGCATGGGTTGGTGGTAAGGTATTGATACAGAGTAGACTATTTTCGCATAAATGTGTTTAAATTGTGTACAGGAAACTGATATATGGAAGGTTAATATAATTTCAAATATAGTTCATTACACATTTTCCTCTTTTTGCATTAGGGGCATACAGTTTTGGTATTCTTTGACATGCTAAAAAAAATTATCACAAAAAAAAAAACATAACAAATTTGCCAATATTGTATTTCCTAACAACGTTAGAATGGGGCTTGGGTTTAGACTGATACTCTGCTCTGTTTATATAAAATTATGGCTTTGCTGCTCTAAAAATCATGGAGCTCTAAGATTTCATAAGTGCTGGGAAGCTATAATAGCACGGGGTACCAGTGTAGCTTAGAGGTTCCCAAGTTACCATACCATTTTGATTTTTTGAATTTTTCATTATTGATAATGTGGTGATGTGGAGAACATCTGGGAGTTCACCTTTCCAACGGATTGAAAAATTCCTTTCTGTGCTTATGTTTTAATGTCTGAGACAGGTGGAAAGATATTATTACAACCCCTGCATTAAGACATTGATATTGGCACTTTATGTAAAATAACCCAGGCTTTTGATCCACATAATACACAACAGATAACTGTTGATTAATAAAAAAAAAAAAAAAAAAAAAACTGTTGTGACTGTTTTCAGAAGAAACTATGTAGCTTAGAGAAGTCAGCTCATAAAGAGGCAGGACATACTTTCCTCATCAGCAGCCACCTTCAGCTTAGACAGGTGAGCTTAGGTGTATTCTGATCAGAATTGATTTCCAAATATGATATAATATTTATTTGGACCCTCTTCATTTCTTGAAACACTGTTAAATTATACAGAGATCAGTGTAAGTTGTAGTAAAGAGAGCAGATTTTGTGTCTTTTTTACATATAATTGCAAAAATCAATTTTACCTTGATGCACCTACAGACCAGCTGTCAGTTTTTTTATTCCTGATTGATGAGTCTTGATGTTAAAATAATTTTATTAGAATAAATTGTAATAAACCATTTATGATGTGTTTAATTCAAGTTTTGTTTAAATTAAGCTACATTTTATGCACCCTTTTATGCATTATCTCCTGAAAATACCATCGTGACAAATGTTTCAGAGGGGTACTTTCCTACTAATTATTACTCATATACTTATCATTTTGTAATATCAAGGTATTATTTGAAGAGCTGAAACTGGATGTCAAGCTTTCTGAGGGGAAAGGTAAAATTGCTCGTACATCAGTGAAGCAGTACAAATCCACATCAGAGTCAGTGTTAAATCAGCTTCAGGCTATACATCCACTTCCCAAGATTGTGCTTGAATACAGACAGGTAAAATATGGTTGATCTCATGGTAAATTTGATTTTTATAACTTCAAAGATTTATTATAATTGTCTGAAAAAGGCAACTTTGTATACAAAATTCTGATGGTTCACTATACCCATTTATTTATAATGCGTAGGAAATGATGTTTTTTATTGGGATAGTAAAAGGTCAATATTCTGGATACTGAGTACAGAGGTACTTCAGTCATTAAGATTGGAATCCTAATTAATGCTGCATTTTTTAGCTTCAGAAACTAAAGTCCACCTACATTGATGGTATGCTGGAGTGTTTGAAGGGAAGCAGCGTCTTCACCACATGGGATCACACGTCAGCAGCCACTGGCCGCCTGGCTTCAACCAACCCCAACATGCAGGCTGTCCCCAAACAACCAGTAACATTCACACTTACTGACTCCTGTATTATAGGTTAGTGATCGTCAAAAGATGGATGAATTCCTAGAAGAATAATATACCTTGTACAACATGGTTTTGGTTTAAAACTGATACTAAAGATGAATAAAACTACATGAGAGCAAAGCTGCATGTACTCTCTATGTTTAAACAAAATGGTATTGTTGCCAAGTGACCCTTCATAATTATTTGTGGTAACTGTAAGGCATTTGCTTTCACAAAAAAAATAATGAAATGATTGAATATTCTTGGGTATCATTGAATAACAATCATATAAAACATTCATTTTCTTGTACTGTAATTAAATATTCCAAATTTAAAATATTCTTCAAAATAATTTCTAATCTGAGAATTTAAATTGATTTTGATTGATTTTCCAGGGAAGGAACCATTAAAAGTGGAAATATGTGCCAGAGACTGCTTTGTGGCCACAGGTGGTTGGACATTTCTAGCTGTTGGTTAGTGAATATTCTCTCCATAATGCTACAGCAAATGAAAGAAGTTAAGTTGTCATTTTAGCATTACTGGTTATGGTGAAATCAATTGATGCTTATTCCTAGAACTGCAAAAAAAGGAATGCATTAGATAATTAAGTCTCCAGTTAGTGCCACCAAATATTTAGAGGAGAAAAATCAAGTACCAATATGTAATTTGTCCATTTTGCTCAATAAACAATCAAGATGCAGGGTGACTTCTGTTAAGTTTTACATTTCTTTCTTGGAAAAAAGAGAGCTCATACACCAGTACACCATTATAGCAGTGTTAACATGATGAGCCTTTTAGGTATACCTGTTTTTTGTTTTTTTCAGGAGGAGGCAATGGACATTATTGCAGCTTAACAGCCAACTTAATACGGTGTCTTGAGAACATTTTCTCTCACTTCTGCCCAAATGGAGACAAAATGACCTTCTTGAAACAAACTTCTGGACTTTTTCAGATTTCTGTCAAATTGAGTTGAAACTGCTGGCACACCTGTCCAGTGACCAGTCTCTGCTTGACCTATTCAAGGACCCCAATGGTGTTGACATCTTTTCACAACTTACAGCTCAGTGGTAAGTCAGATGTGGCTTTTTTTTTATTTCAGAATCATAAATTAAGAATTTGCATGAATAATGTTGTTACATGTGTTGCTTCAGTCCTACTTTTGTACAACTTTTTCTGATATTCTCTGCTTTTGAACACTTTGTCATAGTATTTCCATTCATACTTTTGTACACATGTTCATTAGGGTGTGTGAGACAGCCTGTACAAGTTTCACTTTCCCAAGTGCACGTTTGAGAGATAAATCTTTTTAACCATTAATATCTGTTATGATGCATAAAAATGTATTGTTAAAAAGATAGTACAGCTGGTCAGGGACATATGACAGTATAGGCTAGCTTGTTGAATTTTCATTAATCTTTAAGGTTATGCAAAGCAATTGATGAGGTGACATCAGCAGAGCGGGAACAGACCAAAAGGATTGTCTACTCAGTCATGTATGGGGCAGGTAAATAATACTTTTTACTGCATTTGATTATACAAACCACATACTTCAATATGGTTGCATGGTTTTTACACATTTTACTCCCAGATTCCTAGGTGTTAGACTCAGTCCACAAGCTGTATGATGTAATGTCATATACTACGAACTAAAACAAATCATGTCCTGCATTATATACACATCATAGTTTTGATCACCCTCAGTATTAGATTGCTGATTTACTTCTATTATGACTTAAACTATACATGAATTTTACCAACAATGACAATATATAACCAGACGCCATACATAGCAGATTGATCTATATTTAAAATATGTAAGCATCTCATTGAAAAATTTATTAATTTGTGAGTTTTGATAATCTGCAACTACATATTTTATTACAGGCAAGGAGAGGTTGGCTGAGTATCTGCAAGTGTCTTGTGAAAATGCTAAAGCCATCATGTCCAGTTTCCTAGGTACACAAGTACATAAGACATTTACTGTTATCATTTGGTACAGTTCCTCAAGTAACATGTAGTTAAGGGAATTGTAACTGTTAAAATTGATTTTTGAGTCTTCTGCACTTCTGAGTTCTATTCTCCTTGAACCTCTTGCTTTATACTCCTTAGTACAAAAATATTAAATGTTTCTGCATAATTGCATTACATCAGCCAATGAGTTCAAGCCCAAAATAATATTTCTGTGCATTTTGAAAATATTACATTGCTGCTAACTGTAAAATGATTTTGATACCACAAGAGATAGCCAGTATAACTGCATACTTTTGCACTTGCTTTTCCCATCACTTAAACTGCATGGCTCTAATAGAATTATTGTATTTACATTCAGTTACATTTCCTTGCATCAAGAGGTTCACTAACAAGTGTGTGGATCAGGCCAGAGAACAAGGTAGCACCTGTCATGTAATTATAGTTTGTATCGCTATTGATACTAAAAAAAGGCAATAACTGTCATACAATGCTGTTAACGTATATAATGCTTAACTCTTACATGCCATCTTAAATCCTTTAAAATAATATTGGTTTGTTAAGTTTTTATGGCAGCATATATAAAATATACAAGTTGTGAATACTAATTATTAATCCTCAGATTCAGAGATTTCTTAATTTATTTTTTTCAGCTGTAAGGAGCCTTACTTTTCATCTGTGCATTTTTTATCTGTATTGCTAAAATAGAACACTGTCAAATATATATGCAAATCATGATGCAGGTTTTCAAACTACAATATTTGGAAGAAGACGGTGGTTCTCAAATATTAACCACACTTCTGGTGCCCTGAGGTCGCAGGCTGAAAGGCAGGCTGTAAACTTCTGTGTGCAAGGTGACAGAATTAGTATAATGAATGGCCACTAGATGGCTCTGTTACAAGTTATTTGGTTTCTGATTCTTTGTGTCGTTTTAAAATTATGAATTAATGGACATAGAAATATTTCTCTAAAAATTAATATATATCTCCAAAAATATATACACAAAATTATTACAAAATAATTTGTCAAAATAATAATACTACATTTAAATAATTTATTATTTTTTTAAATAAAAATCCTATAAATTATAATGCATATTATTTTTTATATTTGTTAAGATGATCATTACAGAAAGGAGAAAAGAATTCAGTGTAGGTAACATCAGAAAATTTAAATGACATGGTTGAATCCATATCATGGTCAAAAGGTGAACATATAAGTCATAAGTGCCATCCACAGTCACATATATTTCTTCTCCAGCCTGTTGTTGACAAATACTGTAATTCGTCACTTACTGATATTTTTAATAAATTTAAGGTTCAGCAGCTGATCTGTGTAAAGCAGCCATGATTCAAGTTGACAAAGCTCTGGCTGCATATCCTATTGTCCAGGCCAGGTACGTAGGTTTGTTTAATCTACAAACTCTTTAAATGTGTCATGACAAGACTAAAAACCATATACCCAAACATATTTCAGGTCTCATATGCAATTTTTATATTATTCTCAAAGAAGCAGTAACTTCTTCTCGCTGTGATGTGTGAATTTGGTGAACTTAGTTCTTAAATATTTGAATAAATACATGAGTTTATATCTTGTATTAATTACAGGTGTTTGTTTGGTTTTTATAGTGTCTTTGTAAATACCTATGTGATTTTGGTAACTCACATTTCATCCTTGGTGTAGGCTGCTGTTGCAGATTCATGATGAACTTCTGCTGGAGGTCAAAGAGGAACATGTGGATGAGGTGGCAGGTCAGTTAACAGACTTGACATTAATTATCTGAGGTCAGAGGTTAAACCAGTTATAATACTGGTCAGATTGCAGATAGGCAAGCGTGCATTCTTTATATTGGTCCGTTTTGAACTTTATTAGACACAAAGGTAAAGTTGGATTAAGCAGGTAGGCATTTATGATTTGTGTCAACCAGTATATCACATGATAATGAATCAGTTTTAGCTTAATGTAGGTTTCAGGGCTGCCAACTGTGGGATGCCAGCCTCAATTTAAAAGATGGTGCTAGTGTCTTCTGGCAAGATTTCTAAATAAAATCAGTGGAAATACCTTGTATAAGCCTTCAAGGCTCAAGGCTGGGGAGTATATCTCATAGGTGATACATTGGAAGAGACAGGGATACAATTATTTTGAGCCATCCTTGTTTGAAATACAGATATAAGGGGATTTAGGCCACACCAACATTCCATAAGCCAGAATTTATTTCTTTTTAATATTATACCATACCAGTGACTTCTTGATTCTGTGGTCAGCTTTTTGTTAACGGGGGTTTAAAATTTGCAATATTCACAAAAGGAAAATTATCACAAAAACCAGACCTTTGTGAATAAGATGCACAATCTACACAGCTTGTATACATTAACTTTGCCTGAGAAGTAGCAAAGCAGATGTTTATTATTATTTTTATTATTTATATTAATAGATTTTTCATGTTACCCATTAGTTTAAAAATTTGATATTATTAATATTATGAGGTCATTTACATGATGAACAAGAAATATTTACTGGATGTTCCTTTGGTCCTTCACATATTGTAGTGATTTTTACGAGCATATTAAATAATTCAGACAAGAAAAGATATACATAAGTGTAGTTTACTGTACAGGAAAATAGTGAAAACAGAGACCTCACAAAACAGTGAAATGGTTGGAAAGGCAAAATGTGAACCTTGCTTATATGAATTATCCTAGTACATCTCACATCACTGAGATAAGATGCTTTCTTGTTGCAGAACTTGTGAAGGGAATAATGGAGTCTGCCCCTGGATTATGTGGTGAGTTTGTGCAACTCAGGGTACCCCTAACAGTGTCCATAACTGTTGGCAAGAGATGGGGTCACATGCAGCCATACAAAGTCAGGTAAAGTTGGTAGGATCTAGCCTAGTGGTTGGTGTGTTTTTACTCCAGAGCTGAAGTTCCTTATTTTCCATCACCTCAGTGACAAAAATGATGAAAACCTGGCAGAACCTCTCAGAATATTGTGTCTTTTAATACTGTAGGTTGTGACAGGTGATTATTCCTAGCCATTGCATATAAAACCTAACTCAAGAAGGCTTAAAGTAATAATATATTACTTTTATCATATGGATACCTTCATCTGCATTCAATAGACTTTGTCACCATCAGACAACTTACCTTTTTATTCCTCTAAACATGGAGAAAAAAGGTAAATGGAGTTCGAAAAAAGGAGAGTTTAGTGTTCCTGGGACTGGTGGATGTGACCAATATTAAGACTTGTATAATTAAGAAAATTCAGATAATTTAAGTTAATCAAAATACCTTTCACAATTAATTTACCAAAAAGTGGATGAGCACAGTGTGACTTTCTATATGATTTATTGGCAACAGCAAACAAATAATATGACAGTCTCATTGCAGCATACAGTGATTGCATTTGCAAGTAATCTGTCTTAAATGAAGACATGTAAACTAGACAGAATCAGAAACAAGTACTGCAAGACATTAAGTATATATGACCAGCATATTCCAGATGTCTGACCAGTACGTTCTGTGTCTGTATCGTTGAAGCTGTGTATACAGTATATCACCTACTAGCATGCACATTATAAAATAACAGTGTAAATAGCAACAGAGATGTGGATATTACAAAAGCAGTCTGCCAACCATTATCTGTAATTGTACAGAGTGAAACCTCAGTGTTAAGTCTAAAGGACTGACAATAAACCTTTGGACGATTCCAAGCTTCCGCACAAACAGGTTTTACTTGGTAATAGTAATTAAATTTTTGCAATTTAAACCTGATGCTCATAAGCACAAGCAGGGGTACTAAAGATAAGTGAGCTCAACACAACAATAGTTTACTTTATACATAAATATATGTCATGGAGATATAGGACTGTCATGAATTCATGGCTAAATATAATGGTCAGGTCTTACTATAATTGTAACATGAGAAGTGTATACTTCTGAACTCCTGTTTGAGTCAATTTTTTTCAGTGCATATTATTTCACAGTATACTATAGCAACAACATGCCTCTAAAATTCATTGATACTTTCTATCAGTTTCAAAATACAACAAACCTAATTAAATCAAAGACAATATCAGTACTTTAGCTTGGTTCTTCACTGCAAATACTAAATGCTTTAGTGTATACTTAATAATTAAATAATTATTTGAAATATTTAAAATACATATCATGGCAAATAATAGTGGCTTGAAAATAAAAGTAAATGACACATTTAACAGCAGGATATGAACAAATACTGATGAAGTAATTATGTACACCTGGCATCCTCCACTGTAGTAAAACCATAGCTGATTATCTGTCCATTTTACAACCACCTCTCGTCACTGAGCAGTCCAACCTCACAATTTTGCACCATAAAATTTGGCTAAGCTGGAAGTATAATGAGTAGAATGACGATTTTTTTAAATATATATAACACAATATTAATTCTAGAAGGCTCTGAACATGGAGAAATTTAAAGGTTAAAGTTGAAAGTTTGTCATATCAGTTAACAGACAATAGCTTTATATTCAAAAACATTTAATTGTAACCCAACCATCAAGCAAGCAAAATAATAACCTCCAGTTAATAGTTTTATACAAAGCTGTCAGACACTTTAAGATCACAAAAGATATGCAGCAAATAAAACATATTCATCAATCTGATATCAAATAAATTCTGAAAAGGTTTGTACACTTCAACAATTGACCTATCTTACTTGACCACACATAACTGTGTAGGCAAATGAGTATGCATTTTATGATACATCTATTAATCAGGGCCAACTGAAATGCTTCAAGTCTTTGGGCCCTTTTCCATGCACTTGGAAATGTATGTGTGTCTGAGCGCTGAAAAATCCCATCAGTGTATAAATCATGTGTAGCTTTTCCATGCACACGGAAACATGCAAGGATGAATCTTCTTGAGGAGATCAAGGATGTGAATGCAGTCTGCTTGTTGCCAAATCTTGGTGACAAGTTACATTTAATTTCTGTATTTCATGTCTAAGTTAATGATTATATTTGTGTGTGTGTGTGTTAAACATCTGATTACTGCCTGTGGCAGCCAAGAATCTTATCTGAAATGACCCCCCACCTGACAATACCACACTACGTTTACAATAAGCCTCTGCAAATGCAATGAAAATCAATAATGCATACATGAACTGTACATAACATATAGATGCACCACATGTTGCCATGAACGCTGGTGGATGGGAAATCCCAAGTTGTGAAAATACATCGCACAGAGGGGAGATTCCATGGAAAAGCTCAAATCAGTGCATGTTTTCAGCCAACAGGAACGTGCTCATGGAAAAGGAGCCAAATTCTAAAAGTTAAACAGTCAGAATTATACTATACAACCATATATACAATTTGAAAAAACAGTGTATATTAAATAAATTATGTATAATTACAGCTCAAGCAGAACACTTTGGGCATATAAGCAGCATTGTGGCATTGATCACATAAAATTTATAAACTTAACAGATATTCCATAAACCAGTCATAATGTTATAAATAGAAATATGTTTGTCACACTGATAATGTTTTCATCTATGATAATGAATTATTGTAAATATAAGCCTATGTATAGTGCAAATCACATTGAGCATAGTAAAACTTAATGGAAGCATTTAGCAGCTTTGACCACTGAGGAAACTCTCATCTAAATATATATACATGTAGTTGGTGATGATTGATAATATGATTCAAAATCAACTCTCCATAAGGTTTTAAGCAGGTTATATGGTACTAGAAAATATGATGTATATATAACTCATTGATACATGTACGTGGAACCAACACAAAACTGAATTCTGTAATTCAGAATCTACACAATCACACATTTATGGCAGAGTGTACAACTTTTTCCACCAGGACACCATGGGTGAGAATGTACTGGAAGTCATAAAAAGAATATGTCATAATTAAGGCATATTGAATACTTCCAAGATTAAAGTACTTTGATAAGAGATCTGTAAATATCTGGACACCTGCTATCACTACTTGCCACAAATGAAAATTTCCCTCTTCACATATGAACCAAGAATATTTAAGAAATAGCCAAAGTTTGAGTATTCCTCTGGCTTGTCAAAGTGATAGAGTCTTATATATAACATTATAACATGAACTATAATTCTTCAATTTTGTAATGTATAAATTATGTGCTTTTAGGCCATGAGTTTCTCTTTAGCAGTGTTTATGATATTTATAAAAAACTGAAATACTATACTTTCTAAAAATGATAAATATTTCATATTAACAACCCACACACAGTTCATATTTGCACCTCTCAGAATATCACAATTTACATTCTACTAGTATATTATAATCATTTTGTTTTACAATCTAGAAATACAATACTGCCTCACAATGTCATAGTCATAAGCAGATATCATTTGTGCCCAACTGAATCATGTTATATGTACATTACCATGTGGATATATATGACTTACAGGTAACACTTCTGAGTATAGCAGACTGCACAAGCAATAGGGGCAGCACTGACATCATTATTATGTAGGAACAACTTTGACAAAAACCTGCAGGGAAATGTTAGAAGAAATGGCTGATTTGGACAGCACATTCTCCTAATGGACCATGAACAAACATCCCCTTGATCTCTATGTTACAAATGGAAGCAGCAGCTGTGTTACTTTTAAAGCATCTTTAATACACACCTCATGGTTATGTTATCACTAGTTAACTTGTTTATATTTACAAGTGTTATTTACTGTGCATATGAAAAGGCATAACAACATACCATATACAACATTACCATTGAAATAGTAAACAGTAATTTCTTCTATTTATGACAGGCACATTCACAGATTTTAAAGTTTTATCTATTGAACTACACTGCAGTATGAACAAAGGTGTTATATTACAGAGTAGTCATTAATTTGGTGTTACATCAAGAACTACTTAACTGATCATAACAACTGTTAAACAATGGTAGGTGAATAGACAATCATGTTAAATAGATGTATATTATAAGTTAAAACATCAGCCCTGGGTATATATCACTGCTATATGCATTACTAGATATTTGCAAACAGTGCATACTGTAATCATGCTTGAGGGGTGTGCCATCAAGTTAGGCACATTGATAAATTTGTGCACGAGTTTCTATGCAGGAAAATCCATGCAGTTATCATCTTCACACACAGGTTTCCGGGGTAAGGGCCACCTTCATGTTGCGAACTCTTCTTACAAGGTTTGTGACATCAGCACCCATACATGTCACTGGTCTCCTTGGTGAGTGAGGTGGCGTGTCGTTGTCAGGTTGCTGGCTTGACAGTTGCCGTGGAGGCCATGGCTGATTTGCGATTTCGTTTGGTTGAATGTAGTTGGCTCCTGGTTCCAGGAGTTGTACTTCTGGAACGGCAGCGAAATCTGGGGCATCTCCATTAGGTGATGGGTACATGTGGCACATGGTTTTGCTGCAGTTGGAGTTTTTTTTATTATTAATATTATTAATATATGAGGTAATGTTCATATAATGTTCCACCAAAAGGTGCCCAATGAAATTTTGAGATTAATTTCTCAAATTTACCATTTAATTACTAAGCTGGGCACAAAGGTGGTTAAGGTCTGAAGGCTTACTTTGTAATGAAAAACTTAATGACAAGAACATGCTTTAAATTTTACAACCTCCTGGATTTTTTTTAGGCTATGGCATCAACAATTTTAAAATTCATACAGTACCTTTGCACATGTGACTAATGACCTCAAGTCATTTATCATCAGCTGTGGCATTAAAATATCATGAAAAATAATCTTCTCTATAGATGTTTTATTGCATTTCTGAAATGTTTTACGTGTTTTGGTTGGTTTTTAGTTGATTAGGCCTATGCTTCATTTTTCTTTGCAAATTATTTATTTTTATTTAAGAAATGGCCTGCCATTTAATGAAACACGCCAAATTTCAATGGGCATCACTGAGTGGAACAGACTAGTGTTATTTAGTGAGTGAGTCAGTAAAACAAAGGTCAAATTAAAATGTTGCTTTGGCATTCAGTGCAGTTAATAAATAGAGCTCGGTATCACATGCAGGTCTAGTGTCAAAGACAACTGCATACAAGAACACCAACTATATAGTTACTACTTGAAACAAGTGGCCCCTGGGCCATGACGCTCAGCTGAATTCAAGGAATGTTGAACAATGAGCAAAATGACTGCCACAGTGCAAACAAATCATGAATTTTGTGAAAAGTCCTTAGAAATGGGTTTCAGTGGGCTTTTGGACAGATGACAACTTAATTTGAAGGTCTCATAAATAGAAAAAAAATGCGTAAAAATTTGAAAAAAAATACAGGTAGTGCCACCAGTCTGCAGGAACTGATGAAACACTGCATGAACAATATATATCCAAAGAATCATGGCTATCAAGGCATTAGTTATTCAGATACTGGAGCTTTTGTTTGTATCAAATTTTTAATTATTCTTGGGAGTATTTATGAGCCCTATAGCTCGGAGAATATGGGTTACAGAAACCTAATTTTAGGTTTCCAAGGAGATTTTTCATTAGTCTCCCTGGATGTCAAGTAAGAAGATTCTAGGTACAGCAGTTACAGTTTGTGGCATGTTAACAGATGACCACTTCATTTGAAGGTCTCATAAATTGAGAAAAAATGCCTAAAAAAATTGAAAAAAATACAGGTGGCGCCACCAGTTTGCAGGAACTGATGGAACACTCCATGATCAATATGCCTGCAAAGAATCATGGAGATCAATGCATTGGTTATTCAGATACTGGAGTTTAAATTTGTATCAAATTTTTAATTATTCTGAGGGGTACTTGCGACTAAGGATATGGGTAACAGAGACCTAATCTCATGTTTTCACAGAGACTTTTCATGAACCTCCCTTGATGTCAAGTTAAAAGAATCTAGGTCCTGCGGTTACGATTTGTGCCCTGTTAACAGATGACAATTTCTTTGAAGGTCTCAAAAATAAAGAAAAAAATTTGTAAAATTGAAAAAAAATACAGATGGCGCCACCAATTTGCAGGAACTGATGGAACATCCTATGATCAATATTCATGCAAAGAATCATGGTGATCAATGCAGTAGTTATTCAGAGACTTGAGCTTTTGTATCAAATTTTGCATTATTCTGGGGGTACTTACGAGCCCCATTGCTCAGAGGATATGGATAACAGAGACCTAATTTCAGGTTTTCAAGGAGATTTTTCATGGACCTCCCTGGATATTAAGTTTGAAGATTCCAGGTCCAGTGGTTATGATTTGTGCCCTGTTAACTGATGACAGTTTCATTGAGGTTTGAAAAAAAAAAAGAAAAAAATTTGCAAAAATTTTTAAAAAATACAGGTGGCGCCACCAGTCTGGAGGTGGTGATGGAACATCCCATGATTACTATTCATGCAAAGAATCTTGGTGATCAATGCAGTGGTTATTCAGATACTTGAGCTTTTGTATCAAATTTTTCATTATTCTGGGGGATACTTCAGAGCCCCATGGCTCTGAGGTTTTTGGTAACAGAGACCTAATTTTCATTTTCCAAGAAGATTTTTCATTGACCTCTCTGCATGTTAAGAAAGAAGTTTTCCAATCTGGTCAAAGTTGCCAAACAATAAGAAATGTTTTGTGATATTCATTAGACCAACTTTCCATATAACAAACATAAGTTTTAGATTTAAACAGGTCAAACAAAACTACAACACATGTTTATTTACCTTTTAATGTCCAATCTGTCTGAAATATTTTACAAGTTACAAGATTAGCCAATGTTGAAGCTGCACAAGATGATTTATGAGTGTGTACTCTAAAATGAGCCTGGTTTATGGCTGAGTGTCAGTCTTTAACTCATGTACAGGAGGTCAAAATGTACAAAATAGACCCTGCCATAAGGAGGCAGGACTACTTTAATGGTCTGTCATTCAATCCCATTCTTTTACCACATATCTCTAAGACACTTGCTGCTTTCACTAAATTTTACAGATTTACTCAGCAGGACTGACATGATTATCACCTGCAGGTGGAGCCACCTCAGTTTAGCAACTTTTTGCACTCCAAAATGGTCTTTTTCACTTTAGTAAAGTCAGTTAGTGAAAATACTTTAGCTTCAAATCATATAGGATTCCTTCGAGCTTGTGCAATTCAGTGAATACTATATTTAATAGAATTATTTTCATTTGATGTTTTCAAGTTTTTTTTATTTAAAAAAAGGGTTCTTGCCAAGGTTTGGGAAAATTTGGGCATTACTGATGCCAGAAAATCCTAGTTAAACATATTATTTGTGCCTCAAGGCCCTTGTTTATGGATGATCAGAGAACAGATAAACTGAGGACACTGAATGGTTAATTAGTTGTCTGTGGCTTTGGTACTACCTCCTTGTAAAAATGTTGCTTTTGTTGTTGAAAATATAGATGGGTGAAAAAAGCCAGGTGACATTTGAGTAGTGATGAAACTGACCATAAATTTTGCAAGCTTAAGGTAATCAGCTTTCTGTCGGTCTGTCAGGCCACCATTTATTCATGTGCATGATCTCAAGATCCATCTGAGCAGTTGCTGTGAAATGTTTATGAAGTTTGATCTCTTCTAGAGGTTGTGTGCTATTAAACTTTGCACCTGTCAGAAATAATTCACAGGTATCTTGAAATGTTTCAGTATATGTTCAGCTGGCCTACTGTCTCAATTTTTATTTCAAATATGTCATTCCCTGATGCAAGGTTCAGTGTTTTGGTTGAGGATATCTAAACTGGAGTCCTCATTGCTAACAAACCACACCAATCACAATATCCATCCACATGCTTCATTCAGAGAAACACTAAAGCCAAGCACTTACAAATAATAAGTTTAATCATTCAAAACAAAATATTATATACATATTGACTCAGGTACAACAAAACATATATTTCTATTGAACTCATGATCTGCATGAAAAACAAATGAAGCATAACAGATGTAAATATGGACAGTGTAGGTAAGACAATGCAGCAAGAGCTCTTTATAGAATAACAAAAAAAGACAAAAATAATCTGTTATATTATAGATACAAGTGTTACTATTACATGTGTACTTTCATATACGTTTGCAACACTGGCTATGCTTCCGTCTTATAATAAAACTGAAGTCCACTGGCCTTGAACACACTAAACACCACCCAAAGTGATTTTATTAACAAAGCTAGTACATACTGTGACCAACACAATTCTAACAATAAATTATAATTTGTCTGACTTCACAAGATAAGAAGATGCCAGTTTCTAAAGCACAATCTTTGGATACTGAGACATGGTTTATGTGTCAAAACCTTCAGGGGTGACATATTACTTTGGTCTGTGCAGTGAAAGAGCGTGAAAAAATTCTTTAAAGGGTCCTACATCTTAGAGGGGAAGGAATAATAATTCCATACACCATTTTGTAAAATTGGGTACTTAACCTTTGCCTATTCTGTTCAGAAACCAGGCCACAATCATATGCTACTACATCCTGACTGGATCTGGCAAATATAAGCACGTTTGACAGTAAGCACAAATGAACAAATTTCCTTGGAGCAAGGAGTTTATATGAATGGAGTAACAACTCTGTCCCATGCCTGTGTTGGATGAACCTGACCGGTCCATAAAACTAGCTGATCAGCAGCACAAAGAGATACCACTAATAAGACCCAGAGAGCATGAGAATACTACCTTCAGAAAAATTTGTTAATTTGTATGCTACGGTACACATAGTTGATCATGTGAAACAAGCACCTGGAGTGACCCCACAGGTGACCTCCCCTACTATCATTTAAAATTGTAGTCTTCCATTCACGGGTGCTCTACAGTTTAAATATTACTTGATTATTACAATCCTGTTATGATCTATATCAGTGTGCTGCATGTAAACTAATGTGAACTTTAGAAAAAAATAGCATTTTTTCAAGTGAACAGGGTTTCTCTCCTACAGGGACATGTCAAATGTAATGGCTAAATATACAATGAGTGGACACATCATGTATTTTGTCTCAAGGTTGCTCAAGCTGTTTTTCCAACACATGCCCCACTTGAATATATCTCTTAGACCTAATTCCATGCAACTTTAACTGTCTGCCTATAGATATTTATTGTACATATTATTCCAGGAATTTACCTCTCAGTAACAGGATTTATCATTCTGACTGGACAAGGGCTAGTGACAACCACCAGGAACATTCGAAAAGCAAGCTAGATAAATGGCAGTGCCAGCACTGCACACGACACCTCCAAACAATGGGTAAACAACAGGGTTGGTGAGCATATTGCACCTTAAATACAATTATCAGCAGACACCTGTGGGCTGTTACAAAGGCCCTGAAGAAGTTCATATAAATCCTTGCTTTGATCTTGGATGATTAGTAGTCCAGAATAACTAGGGGATTAGGGAGGGGCATAACTGTAACAATAATTCATTAACATAAGTGGAAATAATAAATTAGGTAAAAAGAATAAGTTATTTAAAATATTTCAGTATATGTAACCAGTAATGTTCTATATTATCCACTGGTACATATATATATATATATATATATATATATATATATATATATATATATATGCTCATTTCATTTGGGTAAAAGCAGTTTCAAAGCTGCAGGGTATCACCATCAGCCTCACCAGAAGCAAGTCACTCATATTTAAAGAAGATAGAAATGAATGACTTGTTATATTATACACTTATACCTATATTATATTTAATGCCCTATCCTCTGAGGGTCAGTGACTTAGTATGATTCATCTAAAAATATATCCTTCCTAATTCTGTGTTCCTGACTACCATGACAGTTGTATGTATCTCAAATAGATCAAAATCAATCTGGCTATAATGATATATCATGTCAATTCAGTTCCTAATACCAAACCTCGTATGAAGTATTTTTAAATCAGTTTTTACTAGTTCATAGAAAATTAAACCAAAATTCGTCTTTATTTCTAGACCACAAATGAAATTCATTGCCTGCCTACCTGTGTGATTAAGGAAAACCAAAAATGCATCTTAAACAATCTTTGATTGGTTTAATCATGTGGCAGTTGGCCAATCAAATTCCATTCAATTCCTCTCTTACCAAGACATTTCATCCTGCATGTCTTGTACAGCCCTGAGAGACTCGTGTATGGTTAACTTATCTGTACATGGACATCTGACAAATACTGGTACAGTGTTTAACAATTGCCATGTATCTAAGAACTACTGGTTTGTTCCAGCCCAAATAATATCTTTTAAATAATATTGCAGCACCACAGACTCTCAATAATATTCAAATAGTATGTATGTTATATACATAGCAATAGCAAGTAGAACATAGGATATGTGTACACAGGTGTGCATGCAGGCCTATGTGATGATGAGTCAAGCAGCATACAGGGATGGTACATGTCTTACTTGTCTCCTGCACCATATAGTTTGTGGCTGTTGATATATTCTATCACAGAGTCTTGGACCAAGTATTTAACACTCTCTCCTCGACGAAGGGCTCTCCTTTAAACAAAATATAGATATATTATGTTAAAGTCCAGTTAAAATGTTTCAAATCAAATATTTTATCAATTTAACATCCAGTTGTTAATCAATCACTGTTAAGTCTGTTATACAAAAATTATTTTTGTCCCCCACTTCCTTGGAAGGAACCCATTCAAATTTGGGTCAGTGATTGCATGCTCTCATGTTTACCTTTGTTGGGATTGGTTTTGGAGTGTCTGTCTCACAAGATAATAATAAAATATTATATTTCAGTTGTTATATGATGAATTGACCAGCACATTTAGTTCCACTAATCACAAACAAGTGTTGCTAGCAGTGGACATGAATTTTTTTGCAGTAACCACTAGGTGCTGCCATCTTTTGAGCATGGTTAAAACTATTTGTACTTACCATAGACTTTAAATTATTCCCAGAATGGAAGGCAGAAGCAGAGCACATAAATTCCTTGAATTTGCTTGTTTAATTACAAATCTATCAAAAGTATTTTAGCATTATTTAGGTAATCATAATTCTATTTCAAAAGAAACAACCAATAAAAGTGACCAAAGGGTCATGATGCTCAGCTGTTTAGAATAACACTCCTGCCTTTCATGTGCATATTTTTTCTTTTATGAACGGTGTAATTTTGATTAAACTTTTGATATTGAGTGGGATCTTGAACTTGCATACAAAACAAGGAATACAGAGGTGGCACCACTAGTCTCATGAGAGAGATAACACTTTCCGAGCTGAATTATGGCAGAAAATTTTAAGCCAACTGATGCATTAAATTTATCATTGAGAAACAAACTATTGTATCAATTTTTACTCAAAATGGAGCACTTCTAGTGAAATCTGCAAGTGACATTTGTCATAAGCTGGTTGGGTCAATTACCGGTACTTAAATTTAGCATGCATACAGGTTAACATATCTGCAGGGTTTCCATCACAAAAAAAAAAGAATATGTCCATTTTTGAGAAAGACCCTCGCACTGTGTGGAAACTTTTTGAAAAGGAAAAGTATAAACCAGGTTTCTGGTTGCTCTTTTTTGGGTATCCACTAGGACTTTTGACAAGGAAAAAGCCCTGCCAAATCCACTGCTTCCATTATACACTGACATCATCTCCAGCATTTCAACTGGTTGACCAATTCTTAAATATAGCACAAGACTGAGCCCTGCAAAGGACAAGAAGCAAAACCTTGAGCTGAAAGCCAACCACCACCAAAAGTTGTGGCCAACTGTCAATTAACAACATATATAATTTTGATTTAAAAAAAATTTTGATTCAACAAGAATACCACAGATACATTGTGTACATTATACAGGTTTCTCAGCAAAGCCTTGTCTAATTTTCAGATCGTCCAGACAATTTTCTTTGGTGACTTGATATTGTTTCATCAGTTAAATAAAATATCCCTGAATTTCAAATTTTTAGTTTTCTAACAAATTTTTCACAAGTTTGAAAGGTCGTTCATCAAACTAAGTTTGAAATATTGTTCAACAAACTTCCGCCCCTCTCAGTATTTGCTCTCCGGAGAGGATATTACGCATCATGCAGATTAGCAGCCAAACTTGGCCTCATTATCATCAAGGGCATTGCTCGCATTGACAGAAAAAATTCACAGCGCATTTAATGGAAGCCTTGATTTAAAATCTGCAAGATCTTTTTTGCACTCAGATCCCATGAAAAGTTAACCCGACAGCTGATGGTGTCACTTCTAGCCAATTTTATCCATCGGCTCCAATGCTGCAGCAAGGTTTGAAACCGAATGCATATTCCCAAGGTATCCAAATGAGTACTTGGCTGACAAGGTCAAATCTAAGGACCAAAGGACAATACTTGTATATATAGTGACATTCCTTAGCAATTATGCAGTCTAACATCACCTGTTATTTGCTGAAGAATTGTATCCAGACAGGAGTGTTTTAGTCTGTAAGGTGCTGGCTTCTGCCATATTGGGGCTCGGAGCTAGGTATTTGTAACTGCAGAAATTTGGGAATTAAAGCCATAAAAACACTCATATGTGATGTTACGATCTGCATATGATGGGCATGCAGGAACCAGGGTGTACTTTTCATAAAATTAATGTGACAGTCTGCCAGACTGTAAAGCACTGACGAGAAGAATTTAATTTCCCTCTTATATATATTCGATTATTAGGTTTAAGAAATCTTAAATGCTATGGTGTCAGTACGCTAATGGACAATTCTATCATATGTAGACTTACTAGGCAAATTACTATGCAAAAATACAATAACTTTTTTCAAGTGCTTTCTCTGGGGGCAAATGTCTGTTAATTTACTGGCAAATATTAAGGGGTCACTGAAACCCTGTATATGTCACCTGTGAATTTTTATTTATCAGTCTTCAACACACAGAACAATCTGACTTAAGAAAAGCTCTCAATAAAGTTTCGCTGTGGAGATCACATAATATAGGTCAGGTGGCCTAATTTTAGCTTTGTATAAAGATTTCACTAAGACCTGTCTGGATGTCAGGCTAGAATTTTTTTTGTCAAATTGTTACAATTTTGCCCTCCAAACAGATGGACAGCCATATGAAACAAACCAATGTTGAGCTTGGTGGCATATTGGGTAGAGTGCTGGACTTGTGACTGCAAGGTTTTGGATTCGCATCCCGTTCTGGCCACCATCTGTGCTAAGACTTCTAGGCAAAATCTTTACCATAAGCATGTGCTCTCTCGACCCAGGAGTGAATAGGTACTGGTTATGGGGGGGAAGGAAAATGTAGAACAAATAACTTTCTAGCACCTGATATGGCTACTTAGGTTGTATGCTCCTTAGGAAGCCAAGAACAAGGGACCTATGGGTCACGGCGCTCAGCTGTTATATATGATTAAAAAATATGATTTAGGAATGAGGCATATGCTGGTTTGGTGTGGTAATAAATATAAGCTTTATTATGAGTTGTTGGTGTTTAGCTTATGTATGATTATGATATTATCTTTGGAGACAGGGAAGAGGATTGATTTCATTTATTTTATTAACAATTGGAGTACTATTGTCACACAGATTTTGACTTGGCCATATAACTTATAAGCAGATCATATGATATAAAAGTTTAACTATTTATTTTAAAAAAATTACAAATATTATCCGAAATATAATTTTTATTAAAAATAATAAGAGAATCTTATGATTTTTTAAAATGAAATATAACTGAAATGATTATTAAAATAATATTAAAGAATACATTCATGAATGCATTCATGAATACATTTTGAAAGTATTTGCACTTGTATTCATATACTTTCATTTTTACCTGAATTCCAATTCTTTATGCAAGACATTTTATAATGAAGTACATATTCATATTCGTATTTAAATACATTTGCAAAGTTTTCCCACCATTACTGGCATTTATTCAGTTTTCACCAAACAATTATGTTGAGAATCCAGAATATACAAAATTCACACATTTAAATTATGATCAAAAGTACCTGGTTTTATGGCTTTTATTTATATTTAAAAAAAAAAAAATGTAATATATTCATTTTGGACTAATTTCACATCAATGTACAGACTAGACACAGAAGGAATCTAGATTAATAATATCAACTGCATCTTTGTCTATCATTAATTTCCTTCATATGATCCCTAATGATTAGTAATGAATAATATGATTTACCTTTTTATCATTAAAACTGAACTGAAAAATACCATAGGTGCCTGCATGGTGTTATTTGGAGTACGTGACATTCTATCCATCGATACAAGATTCTTTTATCATCAGTAACTGCAAGTTGATTTCCTGTTATTATAAACTAACAAATTCTTCTTTACTTTTCTTTAATTTGTTATTAAAAAACAATAAAAATTTATTAATTTATTGTTAATTATTATGTTGTTGGTTAAAACTACTAGATGAGTTGGGTTGGACACCTGGATCAACTGTGGCTGGCCATAAGCTGCCTACCTGCAACAGTGTATGGCTCGCCTCAAGCATGCATAATTTGCTGAAAGTTCAACAAGGTCAACATACAGGTGACTCAAGAGGGGCTGGAGAGAGTTAAGGTCTGCCATGGTCTCATAAAAACATTAATAAAAGCTACAATTTTTGGCCAATTTCTTTCAGCTTTCTAAACTAAAAAGCTGAAATCCTTGTGTGCATGATATGAAAATTATATCAACCGTGCTCACAGGAAACAAATGTGCCATGGTCAAAGTTGGGCAAAATTTAAGGTACTAATTTTATATTTATACTAATAACATATTAAATTTGAAAAATTCAGGACTAATTTGGGGTACTCAATTGAATCTTGATTAAATAATGTTACATCCCTGGCAAAAAAACTCTAGTTTCAGCAATCCCCTTGTTAAGGGAGTAAATATATTTCTTGATTTTTTACATAGTGCATTATGTTTGGGCCCATAATTTAAAACAATTACGCAATACTGACATCATTTCTGGCATATGCATAGAGAATGTACAGAAAAATATGTATATTATATATGATTAAAGTCACATCAGTGGTTATGATATTAGGCAGTCTTGAAGTGTAACAACGGGTTTTTAATGGAAAAATGAAGTTTTTCATTAATATCTCGAAGGTATTAAGTCCTAGTGACCAAATTCTTGGCATGGTAGGGAATTTTGGAGACATCTAATTGTATGCCAAATTTTAGGAACTGAGAGCTGAAGCTGGGGAGCTGAGCTCTTGCAAACTGCATAACACTAGCTTGATGTAAACAATTTGTTACATGGTGCTTGAAAACTTGAATAAAATCTACAGCTTTTGATCAACTGGTTTCAAATTTTTGGTGTTAACAGACAAAATGCTAACAAAAACATGCTGAGAAAATTAAATCCACAGTACTAACAGTAAAAAAAGTGCCATGGTCAAAGTTTGGCAAAATTTAAGGTACCAATTTTTTATTTTTGTTAATATTTTAAAAAATTTAAAAGATTTTGATCTAATTTTGGGTATACAATTTAATTTTGATAAATTAAAGTTATATTACTGGAAAAAAAGTCCATAGCTTTAACAAGTTTTGTGTTAAGTGATCAAATATCTTTCCTGATTTTTTACAAAATGCATTATGTTTGGGCCCATAACTTTTTTAAATTATATAATACAGACATAATTTCTGGCATGTACATAGGAACTATACAGAAGAATATTTATGGTATATATGAGGGAAAACAGATGAGTGGTTTTGATATTAGGCAGTCCTGAAGTGTGAAAATAGGTTTTTAATAAAAAATTGAGGTTTTTCCTTAATTTCTCAAAGGAACGAAGTCGCAAAGACCCAGTTTTCGGCTTGGTAGGAGATCTTGGGGACATCTAACATTATGCTGAATTTTGGATTCCTAGGTCTTACGGTTTCAAAACGTGCCACATCTACGGACGGACGGACGGACGGACGGACAGACGGACGGACGACGGACAATGGACCACGACTATAGCTCAGATGACTTATAGTCAGCTGAGCTAAAAACCACAAGAATGAACAGGCCCGAAAGACCAGGAAGGCAAAGTGTAAAGTTGGATGAGACTAACATTGTTGGTGGTATCAGATTATAAACCTTTATCTTTACAAGCAGTTTCATGGATCAGATAAAACTATTCAAAGATGAATAAGCACAGTAAATTTCAATGCAATCGCTGCAATTATTGTTGAGAAAATTGGAGTTTTTGTATAATTTTTTCTCAAAATGGACAAATTCTAGTTAGATATCAAATTTGCAATGACGCCATTTAACATATTAGCTGGCACAGTAAAATCTATTGAATTTTTGCATGCTGGCAGGAATGTGTAAATATTAGGTTTATGGTCCAACAATTTTTGCTTAAGAGCCTTGATCACTGACATTTTAAGTGCTCAAATTTCTATTTTCACTTTGAAGCTGACAGAATACAGGTCAAAGTGACCTTATTTTAGGTTTTCACAGAGACCTGTTTGGATGTTGGGTAAAAACTTTCGAGGTCTAATAGTTCTAAAAGCTGGTTGGACAGCCGGCCAAAAGAAAAGATGATGGACAGAAACTAGTCGCTATAGCTCAGCATGACTGAAAGTCACCCGAGTTAAAAATGGTGTTATGTATACACTGTTGCAATTCCAGTAACAAAGTCATTATATCTTTTAATAACAACATGATGTATATCCACTTACCTAATTTTAGTTGCACTAATGTCATTTGTGATCCATTCTGTCACCAGATCTATATTATTCTGTAAAACAAAGTAGATATCCACGTCACTTTCACCAATTACCAAAGCAGTGCATACATTTTAATATCCCAGTAAACTTCCAGTTCTTATAGTCATAAGTGTAAAATCACTGAAACATCCAAACTGTTGTTTAGAAGTATGAAAGAATGGATTCAGATCTTCAAAATATGTATTAACACTCCTGTAAATTCTTTAACTTTGTCTGCATCTGACCTGATCAATATTAATAAAATAATCAATAGTACTCTGTTAGCAAAGGAAATTATTTTAGCCTCCCCCTGTAGAAAGGGAAGTTCATAGGAGCAGATGAGTCAATATTTCTATATTCATATTATAAAAAAAATTTGAGGGTAGACCTACTTACCACCCCCCCCCCCCCCCGGTAGTGCAAAACCATCGATTTCCAAATCCCCGTCCTTTTTTCTTTTCATCTGCCACTTTCTGTTTATGCTAGATCTCCAATATGGTTTATATTCAAAAGCTGAAATATTTGTCCTTGATCACAGATATTTAGTTTTAGCTTGCCCTCATTCCCGAGGCCATACACTCCATAGCCAATACACCATTATCAGTCACTTGCAGGCATCAGGGGAGGGGTTGCACATCTTCAATGGCATTTCTTATTGTTTTAAACAGAAAATGCAAGACCACAATTGCAAACTTAAGTTTCTACTTACTTGATTTCTGTAGAGAACATCTGATTCATAGATGAATCTTTCTGGATTTGATCCAGCTCGAGTAATACACACCATTCCATATCTGCTGACAATTTCTTCCATCTGCAAGCACCAAACACACTATCAGGAATCATGTGAACTACAATTGTGCAAACTTCTCTTGTTTGTCCTTAACCTTTTTAGCCTGACAACTAAATCTGATTAAAATGGAAACTAGGATCTGGTTTAATTATCTGCAAGAACATTAATGTGTCATTATGGCCAAAGGCAACCTAAAACTAGGGACAGTGGTTACATTTTGTACCTTGCTAATGGACACCTGGAATGCCGACGAACAAAGAGCAATTCCTATACCTAAGTTGACTTTCAGTCAGGTGAGCTATAAATCTCTTTATGTGAAAACACTTAAAATTTTGACTGATCATGCAACTGTCTTTCATTTCTTTATTAAGTCAACCCTCTTAAATTTAAAAATAACTAGATTACAGTTAGTCAACAAGCGACTGCATGTATCTGCCATATCACAGAGGCATGGGTAAAGTAAGGCATGGAATGTTCCTGACACCAGTGATGCGATTAAACTCCTCATATATGTGCAATTTTCACCAAAAACAGACCCACAGATGGATACACCATGCAAGGGTTCAGGCCAAGACATAATCCACTACTGAGAAAAAGTGCATCAATGTATTCTATAACTAGAATATCAGCAGAAGCTGACAAAAGCCCTCAGCCAAAAGAACAGTGTTTGGAGGTGGTAACAGTGACAAGTACTAAATATCTGTTCTCACATGGATGTATATCTGTACATGTCTCAGTTATAAATTTTAAATGGAGAGGTATGTACCATGACTCATAACAATCCATCAAATGCTTCCTGAAAATAAGCTTCTAAGTTTCATTCTATTATAAGCTCTGTGACCTTGAAAAGCAGGTCAAGGTCACCCATCTTCGAACTTGACTGAGATTTTGTTGATATGCATCTTCACCAAAGAAATAAAATTCCTATTGTGAATCCTTTTAGAGATATCCTGCTCACAAGGCCAAAATTGAAAAATCCAAGAAAAATTCATTAAAAATCAGAAATTGCAGGTGGCGCCCCCAAACTTGTGCAGCAGTTACAGACCATCAGTCCCTATGATCATAGTAAGTATTGTGAAAATCCACCCAATGGTTCCTGAGGAATAAGCTTTTAAATGTTTTTTTCTATAATCAGCTCTAAAACGTAGAAAAATAGGTCAAGGTCACCCATCTTCGAACTTGACCGAGATTTTGTCAATGTACATCCTTTTAGAGATATCCCGCTCACAAGCCCAAAGTTGAAAAATCCGATAAAAATTCATTAAAAATCAGAAATTGTAGGTGGCGCCACCAAACTTGTGTGGCAGGTACAGATTATCAGTCCCAATAATCATAGCAAGTTTTGTGAAAATCCACCAAATGGTTCCTGAGTAATAAGCATCTAAGTGTTTTTCTATAATCAGCTCTAAAATGTAGAAAAATAGGTCAAGGTCACCCATCTTCGAACATGACCGAGATTTTGTCGATATACATCTTTACCGAGGAAATAAAATTCTGACGGTGAATCCTTTTCAAGATATCCCGCTCGCAAGGTAAAAGTTAACGGACGCCGGACGGACAGCTTGGGTGACGACAATAGCCCATCAGCCTAAGGGCTGAGGGCTAAAAACTGTACAGCAGGTGGCACCACCTGTCTGGTCTACAACAAAGCTATCCAAGACAGATAAAAATGCCAAAATTTCAGGCTGATACATCCATCCACTCGTTAGATATGTGAAACTCTGACCAAAGCAAATAGATGGATGGAAGCTAACCAATAACTACTGTAGATGGTGCCACCAGTCTTGAATAGAAGATGGGAGGTTTCCAAGATCTATGAACATGCACAATTTCAGGCTAATATGGTAAATCACTCCAGAGAAAAGGGCATAAATTTATTCTATGAAAACGGGTAGAGAGGTGGCTCCACCTGTCTGGTTTATGAAAAAAACTCTCCAAGATTTAAGTACATGTCAAATATCAGACCAATACATTGAATCACTCCTAATTTTCACCTAAAGCAAACATCTGGATGGAAGCCACACAAAAATGATTACAGATGGTGCCACCAGTCTTGGACATGACATGGAGGCATCCAAGATCTATGGACATGCACAATTTCAACCCAATACGTTGAACAATCACTAAGAAGAACATATGGCAAATGCATGGATGTATGCCAGGTGAAAATTATTGCAGGTGGCGCTGCATCTGGTGTTGAGATGGAGAGATCCAAGGTCTATGAACATGCAAAATTTCAGCTCAATACACTGTACCACTCCTGAGACATGAACTGTTTATAATAGACACCAGATTCATACTGCACAATAAGGACTGCAGGTGGCCCCATGTGCCCATGCTAGGCACAACTACACAGGTGAACAAATAATTATACTAGGTTTCAGAAAGATTGGTCCAAGGGTCTCAGAGGAGTTTTCTGGAGGGAATGTGGCAGCAGAGAGAGCAGCGTAACCAAATCAAAAACATATTATCAGCAAAACTAATAATAAATACAATAAGCATCAATTTATTTTCTGAGTGATTGCACATAAAGGTCAACCAGAAACATATGCAGCTTACATTGTAATTTTAATAGTACACTGTCAAGTTGTTTGTAACATGGTGTGCTCAATTCCATATTTGTGGCAGTAAGATTCTCATCTCATAAAGTAAAATATTCTGATGTGCTACAACAAAGTGGTCATGGATGTCTGCAAGATACACACATGCAAACTCTCATATTGTGTATGACACTGCTCCTGACAAATATGGACATCTCATGGACTCACATTTGTAACATCTTTGTCCTATCTTTTCAACGTAAGGTTACAGCTCATCTGATACTGACTTAAATTGTTTACATTAAACATAACAAAATTTTTAGGCTTCACTGATTTTTAAAATTCATTTTAGTACTGTGACACAGCATTTACATGAACACATGAATGTTAGGAATACTGTTTCAGGGCAAAAAATGGAACATATCTATAGCTTATCTGTGCCAAACTGTCACAAGATCAAACCATTTGACTGGTCAGTTTATGTGGAAGAATGTCCAAACACTTGAAGTTGAAAATCAAGCTTTTCCTTATGCTCTGAACACAGTGCGTGACCTCCTGCAGACCTTACACTCACTCACTGTGAGAAATGGAAGGATTCTTCAGGTTTAGCAAGCTGCCAAACACCCAGCAAACTGACGCTGGGTAAGATAAAATCTGATTGGCTTAGCTTGTAAATGAGTTGACTGAGAGATTGTTTTCAAAACTCTGGCAGCTTTATACCATAATTTCATCTAAAAATATATTAAAAATGGACATGGGCTTCATAGCAAGCCAGGATGACTTGTTGGTAATCCACAAGTAACTGTACTAATCTTTTTCCCAGATGGCAAATGTTTATAGATATTTCATCTTTTACAGATGGTGACAAAATAGAAGCCTTTAGAATACCTTAAATCTTGCTTAAAACCCTGCATTTGAATACAATACAATAATTGTCCAAGGGGGCAACAATAAACCTCTCTGCAATGCCCCCTCCCCACCTACAAAAGTCTCTTCATATATATGTTTTAATGACATAATTATTATTAAACTCATTTTCTTTTAATTATTGAATATGATATAATCAAATCGATCAAATGGACACCAGAATAGACTGATAAACCTGTGAAATCCATATACATAGCTACTCACATGTTCATCCTTCCACAAGCCTGGTACAGCGAACGACTCCAGAAGGTCGGCTCCACACAAGAGTTTGAGGCCTATTGATGAGGATGTGTTACTGTTCTTGTCTGGAGGAATCATATAGTCAACCTCATCTGCAGCAACATACATAAACAATGACAGTCCCCATACAATTTTATTCATTGATGTTAATGGGTATGAAGGAACCCAGCTTCATTCAAATGATTAGCATGAGAAGAGTATAACTTCAATCCCTGTAAACTCAGCAAATGGTCATCATAATCATTAATTACAATACAAATGTGAGCAGTGATACTGTTTATAAAGAATTCAGTATAAAATCTGTGTGATAAACCAAATTTGACAATGAAACGACACTTGCATACCAATCTTCAAGACAGCTTTAACCTCACAGTGAGATGAAAGACACACACTCTTAGGCAAAATGTCCAATTGCTATTATGACCTTTTGCTATGAAGTGGTTAGCTTCACATTTTTTTTTTCATTTGAGAACATGAGAATCTAGTAATCCAGTTGGCCATTTGTAATCTTGGAAAGATATACACTTTGATGAGAAAATTTAATATGCAAAGGTCTGAATATACAAAATTAAAAGAAAGGAAGAAGTTTGGGTGGAATGATTCTGTATGAAGAAATGATGCTACAATTGGCAAAAAATCATGCTAGAATTTGAATTAATTAGGTTTAACATACAAATAAGTCTCTGTTATTGTCACTAGCTTGGTTCTCACCTAGTGCGACAGTTGCAGGATCCGTTCGTCGTATCCTGCGTCGTTTGTTCGGACTAATTGTGTTGTTTAGGTGTGCAGTAGCTGACTGATCTAACCTTTGCTTGTGGTGCTGCAAAACTTTTAGTGTTTCCAACCATGTGTCCTGTTCACTCTCCCATGTGTCTAATCTGGTGATAATCAGAACAGAAAAAAATAAAGCATTGATAAAACTTCATGAAATAGATCAGAAATTGCAATATCCTGATTATAAAGATTTAAAACAAAATAGCTTTTCTCTAGCTGTGCATTATTAACTTTAAAATTTAGTTCAGAAGCATGCCAATTAATCTATCAGTTGAGATAAAATATTTTCAAACAATTTTATGGAGAATTTGATTTATAGATGCAATCTTGTGACAAACATTGCATTCTTACAAAACATTTTTTTGTGTAACATGATAGTACATACTTGATCCAATCGTTTCCTTTTAGTGCCAGTTTAACCATTGCACAGCGATGCTTGGCTGGAAGAAGGTCCTGGAAGCAAACAAAGTTGAACAGATATAACATAAGTTCAAAGGAGTACCGGTATTATAATTAATAAAATAAAAATGAAAGTAATCACAGGTAAACCATTATTTTTAAAAATTTTAAATTGAATTATAACTAAACCACCTGGTTATTCTGAAAATTTCAGCTGAGAAAAGGAAATGCACCACAATAACATAACACTGGTTGGAAGATCATAACTAGAATATCCATGGGCGGTCGACAGGCGACTTCAGGTATCCGCCGAATCACAGAGACCTAGATAATGTGAGATTTGGGAACTCTCCTAATGTGACAGCCCTCCAAATCTGTGGCATCAGGTATCCAAAGTGGCATGATAAGACGAAAATAAAGATTTCTATAGGTGGCACCACCAGTCATATACAAGAGAATGTCATTCTAAATATCCAACTACATGCAGATTAAAGGCTGATATATCAACCTCTGAGATAAATGCATATAATCAGGTACAGATCATGGATTTTTTGCTGGGAGGGGTCAAATGGTGTCATGCATAAATATTGTCTAAAAAAAGGTCACTGGTTGAGAGCTGGGGGGGGGGGGGGGAGTTGTCCCCAAGGCAAACCCCCCTACCGATCTAGGCCTGTAAATGTTTTTATAAATACATGATTGAAGTTGGCGCCACTTGTCTTGTGTATGGGGAAAGCTATCCAAGATGGATAAATGTAAAATTCCAGGAAATACATCTCGTCATTCCAGAATGTATTCTACAAATAAGTGATTGCAGGAGGTCAAACCAGTCTTGTGTATGAGATTCCCATGATTTTCACCAAAAACAGACCTACAGATAGACTCTACATGATATTGATTGTATGCTGCACCACCAGCCTTGTTACAGTATACAAGATAACCAATCCTATGATCTATAAACATTCAAATTTTCAGGCAGATACATCAAACCCCAGGGTCCTGAGTCCTGAGTTAAAAGCCTGAATGTATTCTACAAATAAATGATTGTAAATAGCACTACCAGTCTTGTGTATGAGAAATCTACCCAAGATGGAAATGTACATGCACAATTTCAGGCCAATACACCAACCACTCATAAAATATGTGTTTTCCACCAATGAAAAGATGCACAGATGGACATCACATGAAGATGATTGTAGATGACACCACCTGTCTTATATAAGATAAAGCAATCCAAGATCTATGAACATGCAAAATTTTAGGCCAATACATTAAATCACTCCTAAGATGAATGCATGAATGTATTCTACAAATATGTCATTCAGCAGGGTTGGTCTTTTACAGCAGAAAAACTATTTTTTTACATTAATGCCTTACAGGCCGATTTGCCAAACCACTCCTGTGAAAAGGGCATCAATGTATTCTACAAAAACAGAATGGAAGGTGGTGCCACCTGCTGGGTTTTAGTAAGATCAGTCAAGGGGTCTCAGAGGAAATACCTTTTAATAAGTTATTGCTGAAAAACAATTTTCTACTGATAAGCAAACAGAAACATTGGGTGAAAACTTAGTACATTTAAGTGCATTAGAAATGTGGTAAAAATTAATGATTTTCATACTTGCTGTACATTTTTTTTCAAATGTTATGTTTTATAAGAAACGTCTAAGTTTTACATCTATATAAACAGATCTAGATGGGCAGTCTGAAAATTATTTGTTACATGTTTGAAAAAAAGATGGAAAATGTCTTAATACATATATATTAGTGGTGTGCTGATTAATCAATTAAATAGATTATTGGTTGTTTTCTCTCAAAATCGACTGCATGGTTCCATACTAGAAAATAAAGATTATGGATGCACATGCAAATAATCTAATCCTGTCAGAGATATATGAACAGCATCAAAATGTTAAAGTAACGAACAGTATCAAAATGTTAAAGTAACGAACAGTATCAAAATGTTAAAGTAACGAACAGTATCCAAATGGCTAGTTGCGCAGCCAACAATCGTCTGATGACAAATTGACCTTGGATGTGAGTGGACTGATGGTTTCATTGTTAATACCAATGTACATGTCAGACTATTTACTACCACTAGTATATATTACAAGTCAATGTCATTCTGGTGTATCTGGTAACATAGGCAAGATAAAGGAAGTACACCAACACAAGAAAGGAAAATTTCTATTACAGATGCACTGATTAGCAGCATAAATATGTATACATTTTCAATACCATTCACTTGTATTAACTTGCTCATTAATTGCATCAATCTTTTTTGTCACAGGAAACCTTTTTTTCCAGGTGTAAAATACTAGTAATAAATTTTATTCTTTCACCTGCACTTATTAAAACTTCAAAAGAAATTAAATGTTACATACAAACATTCCTTCCATCTGAAAAAAGTTTAAACAAAAATTACTCGAATAAAACCTAATTAACTATTACATTTATACACACAAATCCACCACTTACCTTTTTTGCATAATTATCATTAACTGGAGAAATAATCCCACCAATCACTTTATATCTTCCAGTTCTGTGGAGGGCATCGCGGGCTATTTCTGAAACAAAAGAAATATCTTTTCAAGCTGAAGTCTGAGGCAATGTCAGGAGAAATGTTAATATTGATACTAATCATTAGCCACAATTCTGAAACTGACTACTGATACCAATCATAACATTACTGCTGAATACTGACACATGTGATTCATATAATTTTTCGTGTGGAGGTAATCCATAAAATTTCACTATTTTTTTATGACAAGTGAATATGTAAAATTTAGTAAAACAGCCACAACTTAGAAGCAACTTGGCAACAATTATAAGGAAGAAATCTGGATCAAATGCAGGAAAAACACAGATATTGCAAATCTGTAGTATTGTTCAGTTCAACAATATGGGACAATAATATTACATATTCCTTGATGTATACCAAATTTAAAATGTTTCATTATTTTAATTTAAACTATGTCTGACCAAAAACCTACTTTTAATTAATGAGATATATTTTACACTATTTAAAAATAAAATGATCATCTTTGATAATCTCTTGTACTATGTAACTACCCATATAATAGTTCATGAGAAATCCAATGATAATCAACACAATCAATTGCCAGTCTGCCAGGCAATTACCCCCCCCCCCCTTTTTTTTTTATTTATGAGCCAGGTCACCAGTGCATGAGGGAGCCTGGCTGAGGACTCCCTGGGAACAGCATCAGTACCAAAGGTCTTGTAACCTGATACCCAAGTGTGAAAGGTAAACACAGGGCCAGTAAACCCTGAGGTGTGAAGACTGATGACTTATCCTGGAAATAATGAGTCACTGTATTAATCCTTAAGTATTTACCGTTGAATGTTCTGAATCAATTTTGCTTCTTTTAACCAATAAACAAGACACCATATAAAATATATTTACTCAGTCACCACAGAGGCTGTCTTTGGGAAATATTCAGCATTTAAGTAAATCTTCATTATTTTGATTATGTAAGTTTGTACCTGTTATCTGTGACATAAAGGTACTTGGGTAAATACAGGTAAAAATAGGTAAAATAATGAACCTTTATTATTTCTTACTGATAACTCCCAAATGACCCCTCCGTCTTTGCAATTTCAGAGAAAAATATACACAAAATCAGATATTTAAATCAAGACCAAATGTCACTTCACATTAAAAATACAGACAGAGCAAATACAATGTTGCTAGACTGCAGAATGCACAACATGTGTCAACATTTTATCACTTCATTACTAACCCTGGAATGCTTTAATGAAATGATTAATGAGAATATAACAAATACTAATGACAAACAATTCATAATAAATTTTGTTATATATTTCAAGCAATTATAATATAAACATCTATTTCCATACATAATACTGTACAACAATCTAATAAAATTCTAAGTATCTCCAGTGGAGCTGTTAATTTATTTGCTTTATAAATCTCATACTGAAACTTCATCTTTCAAATGCTCTAGCAGTTTAGAATGATACCTGTATTTAATAGAGTTATATCTATATTTATTAATTTTCTATGTTTCTTTCTTCAGATATGCAGTTAATACGTGACAATAATTCTTTTTAACAAAAGTTCTCAGGTGGTAGTGAATATATAATTTCCTGACTCAAAGGGTGTCAAGAAAACAAATATAAATGTTAACATCACCACTCAATATTAAACAAAAATTAATTTTGCCCTCCCCCATGACAATTCAAACTCAGAATGCCAAGTCTTATGCACACAAGACACAACATGAGTCTCATGCCATGCATTCTAACATTACCTGCTAGCCTATTTCAAACTATCATTCAAGGGTCCAGCAGGGCTAATGACTAAAGGTAGCATCCCTGACAAAAACACCTTATTTTAAAATCAAAAGCTTTTTCAAATGGACATTAGACACCATAAAGTATAAATAATTTTAAACCTGATACAGAAGTCTTTCTAATGGTATATGTATTTATACAATTAAAATAAATTTTCATGTGAAATTTGACATTTTTGAAAATTTTACATTTTTATATGGCATTACTTTTTAATTGGCTAACATCAAACAATGTGACACTTTCCAAAACTTTTTTTTTTCTTCTTCCAGTATTATGTTTCTGTCTAACTTAAAATTGAATTTTTAAATTTTGATTCAATAAAAAATTTCAGTATGACAAAGTAACCAGTTTGCGCAAATTTTCACATATTTTCACCATTTTATTACTAGGTTTATAATGTACAGGTTAGCAATCCCATAGAAATCTCACGCTTTCTAGCTCTTTAAACCTGGCATCTCTGTAAACTACATTTTAAATTGAATTCACAAACATTTTTTTAAAAACATGAACTCAAGTGATAACATACCAGTTAAGGCAGTAAGTATAAATATCTTAATCTTGACATCAGATTAAACACACACACACACAAAATGGAATATATACATTTTTATATATATATTTAATAATATTATATTATTCCATGCAATAACCTATTGGCAAATAGCAAAGATCAATAAATTTTGCAATATCAGTAAATTCCTCTAGACCTCTATATTACAGAAGGTGCGTATATATATTTTGTTATTCGTCGCCTCCTTTTCGGCTTTCATGGAGAAAAAATAAAGAAAATGTACTTCCTCGTCTCTGATTTAATACTAGTCTAAAAAAAGGTCATGGTAATACTAATAAACTAATATGTCAAATTAACTCCTGCATCGGTGAATATATAAATCAATTTGTCCACTGATAGTCAGTTTCCCAGGGTTCATATTAAATCACCACGGTCAATGTTTTATACACGCTCACTCTGAAGGGATTCCACTTACCGAACATACGGAGATGCATGATAGTGATTGGATTATATGACCCACAGGCCAGCAACACCACCTTCGTAGGAGATGCCATGTTTACGTCTGGAGTACCACTGAGCAAGTTCTCGCTGGTCGTGTCACGTGACTGCAAGTATAATATGAAATTAACCATTTACTGTTAGGTTAATATATTTAAACATGAGTTGACAATGCTGTGAATAGAGTTGTATGCTTATCCTAGCATACATGGTAAGATAAAGCATTGATTGTTATACCAATCAAAATTCCAGGCTCTGTCCACGCGGGATTTCACCGAGCAAGATGGCTGCGCCCATGAGAAGCAACATGGGCTGTCAAAATCGATTTATTGCACTTTTGTGACTTCTGTTTTCCATGGGATAGAGATAATCACTTGATCAAAACTCCTGTCATCACTTAAAAAACAACTTTTGGTAAGAAAACTGCATTTTTATTCGTGTTTTGTCGTGTGTTAGTAATTATTTCACTTTTTAACCATGAAGTGGTATTGCATCTTCTGTTGCTGCAGGCACTGCCTGGCCATGAGGTTCACCAGTTCACCTGGATTGGAGATCAAATGGTTTCACTTGGTCCATATGTGACAATTTGAAAAACAGAGACAGTTAACCCAACAGCAAATACATTTAATAATAATATTTAACCATTTAATTAGACAAATATAAAAATATATACATAAAAAATATTTATAAAATCATAATTTATAAATAATAAAAAAAATAATATATTGATAAATGTATAAAAAAATCATGTGATTCAAAATACATTAAAATAATGTCATAGAATAAGAATACAAATATTTTTCCATAAAAAGTTCAATCTCAAAGACATTTATTATTACTCAAATAATATTAGAAATCGATCAAAACAAACATGGTGTAACTTATAATTAATACGAATGTAATATAAAAATAGATTAATGTACAAATATAAATGTTTTGCCAGTGAAATATGTCTATCACCACATTTTATGAAATTTTTTATGTAATATATTATGTAAAACCCACTATATAAAACTATTTTCATTTTGTAATACTATGCATTAAATTTGTAATTCTAAATGTATTTATATTAATGTAATAAATACATTTTTAAGATTCCCATATCCAGGAAAAATATCACAGGCCAGGTGCTGGCAGTTGCTAGGACTAATTACACTTGAGCCTTGCCTCTTGGCCATTAGCTGGTTGGTCTTGGCTGGCTGGGCTGCAGTTACAGTTTTTCTGCTGAAATAGGGGTACATTTTTCTTGGTGTTTTTATCTCTTAAAATTTAAAATTACTTTGAATCTACTATGTCTGTTTAAAAAACAATATACTACTCATACAAAAAAAGATCTGTAGCATCAGTACTGTATATGTCAAACACAGTATTCAGTAGTATATTATATATTTATTTATGTTACACAGTGAAATCTCGCTGACAGCTTTCTGTGGGACCAGCCGAAGGGTCCCTTCTTTTTAGACCACACAATCTGAAAAACAGAATAAAGTGCACTTAATACTGAAAAGCAGCTCTGGATCTTACACTATTTTCTTCACAATTCTTCAACAGAGAAGAGTTCTTTTATAAGAGTTAAGTATAAAGTGTACCCCATTTCTAAGATCCTGTATCCGCCCCAGAACCTGTAATGAATTAAAGACCTGGTCTGCTCAGAGTGTAATGAGGCAGCTGTGTGGTCCTGTATGCAGCAGGAGGTTACTGGTACAGGCATTCACTAATTAGGTGATTACCCTAATTGGATGAAGGCCATGTAAATATTGACATAGTGACTCTTGAGTTGATTTACTGGTGATAAGAAACATCACAGTATAGAACAGATATCAAATTTATAATAGTACTGGTAATTCACCACTGTGACTGAGCAGAACCATTGACAGTATTGTTATCATTTTGTTGAAGTACTGAATGATTCATGCTCTGTGCTTGCTTCATTGGCACCTCAATTACAGCCAGATTATTGAAAACATTATGTTATATGTAGTGGAGCTGAAAACCTCCAAGAAGATAATTATACCTGTCAAAACTGAATGTACATTTAAAAAAACCAGAATAGAGGTTCAGAGCTGAACCACAAAATAATTTATCATATAAGTAATCTTGTTTATGACATATTATATATTTGACACATTAGACATATTATATCACTAACATCTTCTGTATTATTTACATTGAGGGAATTTAATTTAAAGGCTTATGGAACTTTTCCATAAAGTTTTCTAATAGATCATATGGGTACTGTTAGTCCATTTATTTTTTAAGATATCTATAAATATCTTTTATTGTCTTAAACATGCTTTGTTTGAGACATAACGTTTAAATGGAAAGCTGAATTAATAAAAAATTCCAGATATGTTGCTTCTGAAAGTGAATGCATATTTACAGTTTTCATTTGTTATCCTTAGAAAAACTTTGTTGAAGCTTGCATTCAGCAGCATACTTATATAAGATCAGGGAATCATTCACTAAAATAATATTCCTCTCTCTTGACTTAATTGAAGAATAAACCAAAATGGCCAAGAAGAAGAAAGTGTCAGCAGACTCTGTCAGGAATAAGAAATCTGATGTTCAGAAGAAGACCAACCCATTTGAAATCAAGTTCAACAAACAGAAACATACTGTCCTCGGCAAGAAAATCACGAAACATGAGAAAGGAATGCCTGGGGTGGCGAGGTCAAAGGCCATTAAGAAGGTAAATAGTATTGAGGCATCCAGGTGTATAAAGTGTCTTGCTTGCTTTTATACTAATTTTTTTGTTGTTGTGTGTGCAAGTGTGTTTTTAATCATTTTATTACATTTGTATAGGGAAAATTTTATGTAGGTTATCACTCATCAGTATTTGATCATATATATATTTCTGCACTGGTATTGCTGAATTTGAGTGCACATAGTATATATATTATTATAATTTATGTGAATTATTTAATATGCTCACACAGTCAAACAATTTTACGAGAAGCTAAGGGAACACTGAAGTAATCATTATCAATTTTTAGCTCAGCTGACTATAAGTCATCTGAGCTATAGTCGTGGTCCATTGTCCGTTGTCCGTCCGTCTGTCCGTCCGTCCGTCCGTTCGTAGATGTGGCACGTTTTGAAACCGTAAGACCTAGGAATCCAAAATTCAGCATAATGTTAGAGATCCTCAAGATCTCCTACCAAGCCGAAAACTGGGTCTTTGCGACTTCGTTCCTTTGAGAAATTAAGGAAAAACCTCAATTTTTTATTAAAATCCTATTTTCACACTTCAGGACTGCCTAATATCAAAACTACTCATCTGTTTTTCCTCATATTTACAATAAATATTCCTCTATATAGTTCCTATGTACATGCCAGAAATTAAGACTGAAAAGTATAAATTCTTTAAGTTATGGGCCCAAACATAATGGACTTTGTAAAAAATCAGGAAAAATAATAACTCACTTAACATGAAAAATTTTGAAACTAGAGTCTATTTTCTCAAGTATATAACTATGTTTAATTAAGATTCAATTGTTTACCCAAAATTAGATCTGAATTTTGTAAATTTTTTAAATTATTAGCATAAAAAAAAATCAGTACCTTAAATTTTGCCCAACTTTGACCATGGCACGTTTTTTTCCTGTAAGCACCATTGATTTAATTTTCACAGCATGTAAACATAAATATTTAGTTTGTCTAAATCTGAAATTTGAAAATAAAAGCTTGAAAATTAAGCTAGTTATTGATTTTTTTCTGTAGTCACTTGCTTTGATTACAGATGCAGGGTCCCACTCCAGGTCACTGGAAGTCAGCTATGCCAGGGTTTCTGATTTGTTACAGTCACTGGGGGAGATCCCCTGCTGTGACAGGTGTACAGTTATTCTCATATCACCACCCCAATCACCCCCCCCCCCCCCCCCCGCAAACCCAACCCACCAAGTGTTATGCAGTAATTGTTATTGTTTTCACTGTATCTCCTTAATTGTAATGCTGTTTTCACCCCGATATGCAAAAACTTTCCTTGAAAAAATAATTCAAGGTGTAATCCAGAAGATGCAATGTTGTGTAATGTAGCATTTTTAAAGAAATCAGTTTTCTTTTAAATGATTTTAACAAATATAAATGAACCCATCAGTATGCTTAAATTATTATAAAATATGAAGCACATTATGGAAAAATAAAGACACAATTAAAAATTGTGAAATCTAAATCAAGTATTATTTTTAGATACTGTTTTGCAGATTTAAAAGATATATTTTTGTGGTAAAAAATAGATAAACATTTGTATGCATGATGTGGTGTTATCTGACAAGATTGAGATTTATGATGATACAATTGAATATTATGAATCAACTTTTATATTCAGATATATATGTTAAATTGGAAATGTATAGAAATATAAACTTAAATTAGAAAATAATTGATGTGATAAAAAAATCAGGATTTAATACAAACATGTGTTCATTATTTTCCTGCCTCATCAGAATTTGAGATCAGGCTTTTTTTGCCCTGTTTTATGTTGTTAATTAGCTATATTTCAACTGTATACATTTCATTAAAAAAATACATATATATTTAATAATATATATTATACAAAAAAATAGATTCAATTGAACAAATGTGTAAACAACTGAAATGTCAACAGTTAATCAAAAAACCAATTAATGATCATGGTTATAGTACAGATCATTTGTTCACAAACTGCTCACATGCTTTAGTTTCAACATTAGGAAACACATGGTCAGGTCACAAAATATTTTTTGCAACAATTTCTTGCTCATCAATACAAACCAATCATATAAACAAACCATGGCCTTTATTACCTCTTCCTCTTACACTTTATCTCCATTAGATATTATTTTAGATTTTTACCTTCAAGGTTAACGTCAGCTGAGCACAGTGACCCATAGGTCCCTTGTTATTATATATCAAACTTTTGCCATTGATGCTACAGACATTTATTTTGTAATGTTCTAAAGATGCAAATGAGCAGTACAGTATTAATGACTATGTACATGTGTATGGATCACTTTATACACAAAGGTTTTATTTTTAAGATTGTTTCACTTTTCACAAATATCACAAATTTGAAACACTTGTGAACAAAGGCCAACCACAGTATCAAAACAATTGTAATCCACAACTGTTTTGTTTACTGATGTATATCTGGTTGATTGGAAAAGTCTGTGGTAAAAATTCAATTTCTGTTGTTTGTTTTAGCGCAAAGATACATTACTTGAAGAATTCAAAATGCGAGGCAAGGCCAGCAAGTTTGTTGACAGACGACTTGGAGAGGGGGATGCTGACATGTCAGTTGAAGATAAAATGTTGCAGAGATTTGCTGTGGAGAGACAGGTCAGTAATCACTTGGTAGCTTGACCAGACACAGTTTATAAGCCTGGGATTGTTTGGCTGTAGGTATTTGATAAGACTTAAGAAAGCAGTAAAAAGGTACCTTATTAAGGTGGCTGAAAGATTCAGAACTCCTTGCTTATCTCAAATTTTTAAAATGACAAATCAAGAAACTTTAATTTGTGATGTAATAGAACCATTTAGGTAGAAAGACAGCATGAGGCTGGTTGATGCCCACACAGTTACGCATGGTGGCTCTTATGTATGGGGGGAGCATTGCTTATTTGTACAAATGCAATGGTGGGAATAAATTATAAATATTAGGGTTTTATTATCAATAATTTGTCTATGCCCAAACCTTTTATCTTCCCTTATTGTGTGAGTGGAAAGTGGTCTGAAAAGTGGGAGATTCCACACCAAATCATAGATAAACTTGCACTGAGTGTGATCGGTGGCACAAAACATAAACATGTGCCAATACCACCTGATGGATAAAAGAACAATTTAAAAGATTAAGATGTTTTAAGGTTCCAGCTTTTGTTTCTTCAGTGTTTCCTAATTCATGATTCTTCTCCATGTTCAGAGTTGTCTAACTTGTATTGCATGACAATTACTAGACTTCTGGGCAGGGAGTCTTGGCATGGTAAACAAAAAAAAATGGACTGTGTTTAATCACTCACAGAACCATTACAACCTATAAAACAGGTGAATTGGAGAAAATAAGCTCATGTACTGGGCTGGTTTTGCTGTTGAAACTTTTGTTCAGCCAAAATGAACTAATAGATAAGATCATACACATTTTATTTCATTTTTTGGTGTACTTTTAAATAAAGTAAACCTGTAAAACATAACTTGTCACAAGAAACAAACTGTTTGTGCTTGGCATAGTTATATCACTTGTTAACTAGACAGTCAGAGGCCATCACTCTGACCTCTGAAAACATAGTTCTTGTTACTTGGCAGCTCTGATGTGGTGAGGCCTCATCAGAATATCACTGTCCAAATTACCCAGCATTCCTAGCTTCACGGAGAATTTTTGTTTTAATTTTATATTTATTTACTTAAGGAGATAGCAGATCATCCTTAAATGTTTGCATCTTTATCAGAGGAACTGAGTTGACCCAGGGTTGTATACTTGACTGCTTATTTACTGGTATGTCTCCTCTGTCCCTTTCTTTGGCACACAAGAATGACAGAGGTGTGTCCCTAGCATATTGTTTTTTAATTGCTATTATTTTCCATTATGTTTTAGCCACCATTGACAATCAGACACAAGTATGTACAAGATATTAGATTTTCAGAAATTTAGTTTAGAGAAAAATTTGAATCTTTTGAATAGAACGAGTGTGAACCTTAATAACTGGCACTGTTGTACATTTATTAGCAAACATTTTCAATGAAGTATAAGTTTATTTTTTCAAGAATATGGTGATAACATCCAGTTGGTATTGTCCGTTGAATGTGATGCCATGAACCATATGTTGTTGAATTATTCAGCCAGGCAGTTGGATGACTTAGGAAGGATTAAATCATAGCCTGGAAGTCCAGTTCTAACCTTTTATGAAATGTCTGCCCCGTATTGACCTATTTATGTAATGCTATCATTACAAAGATAAATTAGAAATATTCATCTAAATAGATACATGCCTCCACCACTAGAGCACAAGTTTCAAAAACACTATGCAAACTCACTGTACACTGTCACTCCGAGATGATGGGTGCTCAACCGTGACCTGGACAGATGGCCAGGCCACAGTGTACTGCACATCAGGCTAGAACCTCAGTGCATTCACTAATTTTTTGGTTGATATTCCAAGATTCATTAATTCATAGGTGAGTACATTTGTGAATATTCATTGATTACGTTCCAGAGAAGATGCTGGATCAACACCACAATCTTTTATCGTTGCTTCCTTAGCCCATTCTCAAATAAACCTGAAAATTTCATGAGATTCTGTTCATGATTGTGCGAGTTATGTTGTGAACAAACATTTACACAAACACACACAAATGGGATTGATCATGTACCCTCCTGGCAGAAGCAAAAATAAGTATTAGAAAAATCTGCTGGACTACTGTAAACAGCACAACATTTACTCATATTGTTCACTAGTTCAGCTTACATCAAGGAAGAACGAATACAAGTTTTAATTTCATTTGGTTTACCTTATTGATGTTCATGGGGAAAATAGTCATATGAATTGCAGATGAATCGTTCATGATGAGTATGAATGTGCCTGGCGCTGTGGCCACTAATTGACTGACATGGGGAGCTGTAATATTCCAGCAGGTGCTTGACCTGGCCTTCCTTCAGGGAAGCCTTACAGCACACTGCCATACGGACATGTTTATCAGGGAGACTTTAATTATTTTGTTGTGGATTTGTAACCTAAGGCTAATGAAGAATGCCACTCATGGTTAAGGCATCCTAGTAACCAGGGATACAGATAATCAACAGAAAATTTGCAATCCACTGGAATTTTAAACTCAAGTCTTTTTTATTATTAGTGGCTTTAGAACTGAGATAAATGTTTGGTGTATATCAGGATAAATTAGCAGGTACCCTATCCCATTAATTACCAGACAGCTTATCAATGGGCATAATATAACACCTTTCAACATTTTTATCTTGTCAGAAACCAAATTCACAGTGAATGAGTAAATTGGGTATAAATCTAAAATGTCTGCTAATTTTGTCAAATAGTGTGAATCTATAAAGACATGAGTACAGTATTACGTAAGTAAGGAGGCAGGATTATGAATTTACAGATATTTAAGCTACAGATGGTGTTATATTCTTCCTCAGGTCTATATAGCATTTCATTATGTAGGATTACATTTAAGTATTACAATCCTCATGCTAAACTAAGTGCTAAACTGATATTACATATGAAGTATCCTGCTGTGTGAATGTATAAAAGACAAACACCCACTATTTCAAAATAATTATTATGTACATGGTGCATTTCTGAAGCTCTTGTATTAAGGCTGGCAGAGACCAGAAAACTCTGCCTCACAAGGTCTTTCCCATTCTCTTAACATTTAGTATCCAGTATGTAAGAGACCTGTATGTGTTAGTTCAGAAATGTGACCCTTACGTCAGTGATTCATGAGTAAGAACAACCAGCCTGAGCAGTTAGAGGAGAGTTGTGTTTATGTAAGATCTGATTGCCCTGGTGAACACATTGAACATACAGTAGTGCCATCTATCTGAGGGGACGAGATATTTTTAGCGAACCTGTGAGCTTATGCGATGGTGCGTCGGCGTCCGTCGTGTGTCGTGCGTCGTCTGTACGTTAACCATAGCTATCTCAAAAACGGCAGGAGCTAGCATCACCAAAGTTTTTGCAAATAATCAGTCATCCAAAAAACTATATTGGATTTTGTTTATTTTTTTTCTTACTGCATTTTCTTAGATTTTTTATAGGGAAAAAGCTCAAAAAGCTTTAAAAATCTTCTTCTCCGAAACTGTCCAGCTGAATTGTCCTATATTTCACAGAAATGATCCCTGGAACAATCTCTCTCAAGTTTGTTCTAATGGTTCCAGTTCAGAGATTTTGGGCTGATTTACAGGAGGTTGAACTTTGTCATCTGTCCAAAAAAGCATATTAAAATTACAATCTCAGAAATGGCTGGAGCTATCATCACCAAATTTTATGCCAATGTTGGTCACATAGGTCATATCTGAAATTGAGGTAATGGTGGCGCCACCTGCATCGGCCTTTTTTGTACGGGGTCATCAGTGCCTGTATCACACTGAGGGCTACAAAAAACTTCTTCTCTGAAACCATATGGCCAAAATATTTAATATCACACAGAAATGATCCTAGGGTAGTGCTTTCTGAAGTTTGTTCAAATGGTCTCTGTTCAGTGACTTTTGGCTAAATTATGGGAAGCTGATTTTGTCATATGCCATAACAGCCCATTTAAGTTCAGTGGCTACAAAGATCTTCTTCTCAAAAACCACTGGGCCAATTTCTTAAATCTCACACATATATTATCCTCAGATGTTGATAATTCAAGTTTGTTCAAGTGGTTTTGGTTCAGTGCTTTTTGGCTGAGTTACAGGAAGCTGAACTTAGCCAGTTTGCTGTATCGTCCTATATGAGTTATAAACCTGCAAAACTGATGCCACTGAAGCCAGTTTGTTAAATATTTTACAAGAATAATTCCTACAATAATTCTTTTAATAATTGTCATTAATGGTTCCACATGAATGATTTTTGGCTGAATTATGGAGATTGAATTGAGTCATTTTACCATAAATGTTAGCTGTGTGAAACTATTACATCTAGCCTGGCACCAGTTTATCAGCATCTAGTACATCATGCCACTAGACATTTAGATTTCAGGTTATCTTTGGTTAATATTGACAAGGAAGTTTTTTTTTAAAGTTTTAAAAAATTTAGATTTATAATTAAAGTTATTCATCATACCAGGCAATGTTACAATCATGGATATTCAGCTCTCTGTGGCTATATAATGACAACTGTACATGAATTATAAATTATAGGTATCCCTTCTCAACTTTATTCAAGAATTAGCCATCAGTGAGATATATCTGTATTTTAATTTTGCATTCAGTATGCATCTGTAATAATTTTACATATATTCCTGATTTCTTTTTTATAAAAAGTCAGCTGAAAAGCATTTTGTATTGGGAAAATAAATTTCAAAGTTATTTCAAGTAGGGACCACTTTTGTGTCCAGATGGCAGCACTTGGTATACCATTGGCAGATTGCCAGTGCCTTGATGTTGGACATTAGCCAAGATTATGTCAGCTCTATAAATAGTTTTGGCACAGTGCCTGGATTGGAAGAAGTGCAGCCAGGTATAGGTCAAGAGTTCACTCAGTGCAGTAGCTGCTTTCTATTTATAGCTTTGGCAGACTGTTCACTGCATCATATTTGGCACCAAAGTTCAGCCTGAATCTATTTATAGCTTTGGCAGACTGCCAACTGTGTCAGATTATGCAACAGGTCAAGAGTTCACTCAGTGCAGCCAGGTATAGGTCAAAAGTTCACCCAGTCTAGCCAGGTGCAGGTCAAGAGTTCACTCAGTGCAGTAGCTTGAGGCAGCAATTTGTCACAGGTCACTTGGGGGCACTGCCTTACTCACCTAAGCCTTGTCAGCCCAGTGCATCAAACTCTGTGGAAGTTTGATGTATTGGATGATATTTTGACCTGTCTATGCGATTTTGATGGTATTCTCATTTTCAAGACAGGTGGTGCCACATACATTGTTTTTTGCACAGTTTATGTGCCTGCTTATTTCTACAGAGGAATTTGATATATCAGCATGAAATTGGGCATATTTATACATATCAAATAGCTTTGTCGTATACAAGACTGGTGGTGCCACCTACAATAATTTTTGCAAAATGTGTGTACCTGCTTATTTCTCAGGAGGGGTTTGATATATCAGTCTGAAAATTTGCATATGTGTATATCTCTGATAGCTTGGTTGTATACAAGACTGGAGGTGCCAGCTACAATCATTTTTGTGTTGTGTGCACCCATGCCAGAATTTCAGCAGTGATGTTTTTGTAATTGTTTCTTATTCAAAATGTTTAGTACTTTGCATTGTTCATATACATGAAAAGTAATGGTCCAGCACTGAAGCATTATACCTGGTGTATTTCCCAATGCACAGGTTCGCATTTGGCCTGAGGCCTTGTTTTTCAGATGAATGGTTATTTGATAAACAATTTTGCATGGGACTATGCCAGGATTCATCATAATTGCAAACCTGCTACTGAGTATCAAACGTTATCAGATACTGACAACACAAACCAGTGTTTTTCATACCTGTTACCTGCTGTTTTCATGTCCTGGTCAATCAGTTTCATGTTTCACTGCTCATGGATGTATATTTTCTTGAAATTAGATAACCTTTTATACCATTTTTTCACCCAATTTTTTCTCATCTTCCAGATTCTGAACAAATGATCAAGTTTTTGAGTTTTCAGTTTTGGATAAAGATGTTTATGGCTAAACAGTATTTGGATAAATGATACTCTATTTTAGAAGTGCACCTAATCACCTTTTGTCATCTTACCAAGAAAATGAATGTGATAATACATAAATAAAATCCCTGGCATTCAGAAACCTAAAAATCATGAAATATCATTGAATAGGAGATTAGATAACAATAAGAGATGAACATTGGATTTCTACAGCTGAATTGTAGGATGACTTGAAGTATAGTCTGAAAAAGTAAGAGAGCATTAGAATGAAAAAAAAAGAAATAAATGAATTAATTTTGAAGCAGTAGTCTGGAAAGATCCTGTTGGTATGATGGATGGGCCTCCACTCTCTGTTACCTTCTCATCTATAATTGATTTTTAGCAGAATTACCTGTCAGTGTTTCCACTGAATGAGTTGATAATCCTGCTACATGTATGGTAATGCAACCTGTTTATTGAATTCTTTAAAAAAAACATTTACAACTGGCATATCTTGAGTGACTGATTTTACATTGCTGGATAAAAAACATACAGAATGATGCCGAATGAATCATTGTTATATGCTTGTTACGGTCACATAAGACACAAGGCTAGGCAACTAACCTAGTAAATATCAATATTTTTCTCTGTCAGGAGGGTATGTGTTCATACTTATTTGTGTGTGTGTGTGTGTGTGTTTGTTCACAACATTAACTCACACAATCATGAACAGAATCTCATGAAATTTTCAGGGCAGTTTGGGAATGGGTTTAAGTAGATTGATAAGATTTTGGTGTGGATTAGGCACATGACCTGGATTCAAGAGGTCATCAAGTAATATTCAGAAATGTACAGTCACTTATGCACAAATGAACATGGGAATATGGGCTTAATAAGTGAATGCAAACACATGGTGGAAGCTTGGATTTCTTATAGAATGCAGATTTCTGGTTAGTTCTTCTTTTGTAGCCTCATTCAGATAAACCTTTTCAGCTGCAGCCCCAGCAGCTATGTATGAATGTCTTCTTTATATATTTCATACAAGTAGCCATCATAAGAAATTATTGAAACAATGCTTCAGTAAAGTATTCCACTAACTAGCCAAGTGAAATATAATACTTTTCCTTATAAAGAACCCAATACAGAAATTTGATTTAAAATATAATAATAATAAAGACAAAAAAAGGTCATTATCTTTGTGATTTATTTAGTTTGACAAGTAGTAAACATGGTGGTTGGGCACACAGACAGTATGTGTCATATAATGATGTAATAAAGTAATGATATGTCATACTGGGAAGGAGGATTCACAAAAACCGGCATTGTTGAAAAATTTGTAAAATGGTGTGAAAACACTACCTATGCTGGAATAAAAAAGAGAATTTGATTTTCAGTACATGAGATGTAGCCCTTTTTATTTATTGCACTTTTGCCTGAAATATATAAAAATAACATATTCATGACGCAAGATAATCTTACAGAAGCCCTCAGGACAGTCTCGGTGGAAAGGGGCCATGCAATCATGGTCTGTTATTATAAAACTGTCCTTGAGAGCTGTAAAATAAATACTTGTAAAATATTGTATTACAAAACTGTTGTAGCATAGGCATATATACATAATACCTATATTTGTTCATTAGACATATTCTTTAAAATTTTACTCTAAAATATGGAAATGGGTAGTGGAATTGAACATAGTCTAGTGTGGTAAATATGAAGTTTTTATGTCTTGGAATTTAGGTATACATAATTTCTTTTTCTGATGTTGAAATCAAATAAAACAGATTGGCTGGTGGATTGACAGAGACATTTATAGGTTTCTTTATTGACAAGTCTGAGAGAAATTTAGCACTCACTTACCCAGGAGCAAAGTATATGTAAAACTGCACGATGGAAGCATTGACAGAAATTATTCATATGTTTAGCATTAAGCTGTGGCTGTGTTCCTCACGGCAGTAGACAACCTTGTTATTAATTGAAAAATCTCTATGTATGTGATCAGGAATTCTGTTATATGTAGTGTCACCTAGTCATGTTGTTTGCAAGATACACATGGAAAATTTATTGAACCACTTAGCTATCTTCACCACATAAATCCTACTCTTTTGTCATTTATCATGCCAGATTTGATCAAGGTTATTAAACCCAAAGTCAGCTAGGCACAGTATTATATTTCTCTCTCTTTATATATTTCTCTCCTTTAAATGGTAGTTTACATATTAGTCAGTCACAGTATTTATATTGTATAGCATCTGTCTTCTTCTCTAAAAGACCAGGAGAATACCTAGTGATTAAATGGATCAAATGTAGATGGTTAAAAATGTCTGTCTCTGCGGAGTGATGTTATTCCACATTGAATTAACATTGTTTGTCGTCCTTTGTATACTGTTCACCTTTTTTTTCAAGTGATGTGCCTTCTCTGTATGAAATAAATATTATTTACATAATATATAAAAAAGGAATAATACTTCTAGTGCAGTATTACGATTCAAGTTTTCAAAGTATAAATATACATAAGGCTTGTGATGTGTGTAAGATGGATCAAAACCCCGACTCCAATGTCATGCAGGATACTTCAAACGAGTGAGGTTATCAGATAGGGTGTACACAACGCAGCTAGGGTTTAACACTGATTCACAAGCGGATGTGGACCCTATGGTTAGTCGGTCACTCACCTTAACCAGATGCCAAATATTTCTCTCCACATGGCTCCCGTTACTGCCCATGGTTAGGTCGTGGAGGTCATGTCTGACTCCATCTTTACCCCAGGGCTGGTAAGAACGCTAGAGCTGTGTATACACTAGTCCAGGCTGAGTCAATATCAAGCCCTGTACTCCACTGCTTCCCGCCAACAGTACGGCTTCAATTTATCATCCACATACTGTCCCCATGCCAATCATCTCCATATCCAATACGCTCACACCTCCCTTACTGCTTGAATCGAACTCTGTCTGTCCTGTCTGGTAGAGGGCAGTGTTAGTGGGATGTAGCCATTAGTGCCGCGTCCCTCTCAGTAAAACACTCTGAGGGCAAGCCTTGTGGGTAATGGCACGTGTCCCCATCAATGACTGTGGAACACTACATTGAAACTGTGTCAATGGTCCCATCTGAGAGTGGGCTCAAGCATGAGTATATTTTTTATGAGGTTTATTCTAAAGTTCACTTTACAAGTGATGTGGTTGCTTAAAGGGATGTTGACTGAAGTGTTTACACCTTTGCTAATTGTACTTCCAGGAACATGAGTTATATCTAATACTGTTGTATCGATCGAGCCTGTTTTGCCTGCAGGGTACCAGTCTAGTAAAAAGTGGAACATTTTTACACCATCACTACTGTAAAGAGGCTGTTAGTGTAGTCTTTTTTCTCTGCCGGGTTCCGCACCGCCCGATGAAGTGCCTATCACAGATCAGCAGCTTTGCCTGGAAGACGAGCCATTGTAGTGTTGTAATTTGTTATCTCCCTTGCTCAGACTGTACGTTCTACAGGGAGGTCTCAGGAGGCACAATGGCCCTTCACCTCATCTGTTGCCATGGCAACTAAATCTTTGATGATGGCCAGGATTCACATCCAACAAGGACGTCATGTTTCTACATCACTTCACCTTACCTGTGAGATCTGGTATCACAGTGGTACCTCTGATTATAACAACAAGGTGATATTTAATTTCAAACAGTCATTCCAGTTATTGTAATAAGTCCTTTCAAAATCTTATTATGTTTAAAACTTTGAAACAAATTTCCTGAATTCAACTATACTTAATTTCCCATACATTATTTATTTCTCTGTTAGGTGCAATGATTTTTTCCCCTTTTTCATTAATCTGTCAGAAAGTGTTAAATTTGTGTTTGTTATTATGAAGAAATCTATCTTAGAGAAACAGAAATTAAACCAGTGAGATGCTTCCCACCACTATAAATTTAATTTATAAACATGAAGAAAGCAAATCTGCAAACAAATCTATCTAAAAATGGGATCAGCAGTGGAGCCTGTCTGACAGACCACCTGCTTGATAAGACCACCTGTCTGTTAAGACTGGTCTTGACTGAACCAACAGCATTCACATTGGTTATAACTGACCTCTCTAATAAGACCACCTGTTAATTGAGACCACTTTTGGCCAGTCCCTTGAGTGATCTCATAACACAGGTGTCACTGTATTGAGCTTATGATTTATACAAATATATTCTGCAACTGTTTCATTACAAGTCAGACTTTTATCATTTTGCCTAGATAGCCTAAAAGTTATTCTAGGATAAGCTTACACATAATGGTTGTTGCTCCCATTTTCACTTAACCTTACATCTGCCCTGCATTTGATCATTATAAACTGCACAGTAGTGTTGCTTGTAAGGCTTATTTCACTTGCTGGACAAACTTTATGGGCGCCTCCTGTTTTTCCGGAGATTAATTGGGAATTAGCGTAGGAATGCCAGTCAAGCTTACCAGCCACTACTACTGCTGTCAAATATTTTCAGTAAATTTGGCCAGGGCCAATGGGATAATTGCCACAATAATGGAAATTCCTCCCAGCCTGCTGTTGCTGTTACAGGTACATGTTCCCCTGCGGTGGCATTCTTTTGGCAGTAAATATAATGTTGGTGTACAGGGAATGTCCACTGATAGACAGGTCATGTTTTATTAAAGGGGTCTGTAGTCTTGATCCAAGTAAGTTATTATTTGTTAACCTCTCTGGTTTCAAAACTAAAATCAGACATCAGCGTTGGTCTCATTTGGGGTTTAGTGTATTTCTATGTTGTTGCTACTTTTTTCTTTGAGATTTCCCTGAATGTAACATTTGGTGTATTTTATTCTTCTTTAAATAGAGTTCTGGAGCTCAACTGAAGGCTTAACATTTCAGTTCAATTAAATAATGCTCAAGGGAAATTCAGCAGAAAAGATCATGTATCACTGTAATTGAAAAAAAATCAGCTTTCAAATGGGATAAATTATTATGCTTTTAGATTCAAGCTGGTTATTTAATATACCAAAAGAACAATATTTATGAGAACTGGATGTTATTTAATTGACTTAATTTAGTTAACATAGATATATCATGTCTTCATCAATTCCTACAGTATATTTTGATACTATGAGATAATAATCACAGGACACTCAGCAGAGAATAATACATATAATTGTACTTAGGGGGAAAATATTACATATGGTAAAGTGTGATTAATGTATCCTATTATTGCAAATAAAGTGGTAATATTATATATGGAGAAAAACTTCATAAAAAAAGGAGTTATTACATGAGCTTTATTAAGGTTTTATTGTGGTATAGAATTTTTTATCGGTGTGTATGGTATCTGACGATATGATTTAGTATAGGGCGAATCAATGAATCTTAATTACCTTCTGAGCCAGCGTGAGTAAACAGACTGTAATGGTGGTGGCAATATTTGTCACATTGTATGAAGTGTTATTGAAGCCCAGTGAGATGTGGGCAGCCCTTGTCTGTCCAGGCATCGCCAGTGCTGGCAAGCTGAATATGATCAATTATGACATTACAGCAACAGAGCCACAATTATCTTGTCAATTATAATTTGGTAATGGTATACTTGTTTCATCTTTGATGCCAAACCTGTTTGTCATTTTGATCACACCAACTAGGCAGTAACTTTTTTTCAAAGCGTTTGTAAGCGGATGTTTTACCACAGTGCAGCATTGATTGTAGACCAGGATATACTAGTTATGCTGTTTTATATAAGCAATATCTAAAGCCTAACATACCGTCTTTTACATGCCACATATTCCCTGGAAATTAACCCAGCATGCTTCATTTAGTTTTGGGAATATCAAAAGCAAGGTTTTGTAGAAAAATAACATCAGTTGTTTACTCATGTTTCAATCATCATCGTTTTGTATTATGTAAGGCTTCACATGATTTTCCATGAGGCCATATGTAACAACATATTGCAGTCCCTCCCGCTTCACCTGTCCACCTGTTTTTTAGCTCAGCTGACTATAAGTCATCTGAGCTATAGTCGTGGTCCATTGTCCGTCGTCTGTCCGTCCGTCCGTCCGTCTGTCCGTAGATGTGGCACGTTTTGAAACCATAAGACCTAGGAATCAAAAATTCAGCATAATGTTAGATGTCCCCAAGATCTCCTACCAAGCGGAAAACTGGGTCTTTGCGACTTCGTTCCTTTGAGAAATTAAGGAAAAACCTCAATTTTTTATTAAAATCCTATTTTCACACTTCAGGACTGCCTAATATCAAAACCACTCATCTGTTTTTCCTCATATTTACCATAAATATTCTTCTATATAGTTCCTATGTACATGCTAGAAATTAAGTCTGTTAAGTATAAATTCCTTAAGTTATGGGCCCAAACATTTTCACTTAACATGAAAAATTTTGAAACTAGAGTCTATTTTCCCAAGTAGTTAACTATGTTTAATTAAGATTCAATTGTTTACTCAAAATTACATCTGAATTTTGTAAATTATTTAAGTAATTAGCATAAAAATAAAATCAGTACCTTAAATTTTGCCCAACTTTGACCATGGCACGTTTTTTTTTCCTGTAAGTACCATTAATTTAATTTTCACAGCATGTAAACATAAATATTTAATTTGTTTAAATCTGAAATTTAGAAGTAAAAGCTTGAAAATTAAGCTAGTTATTGATTTTTTTCTTGAGGCTCTATTGTAGTCATTTGCTTTGATTACAGATAACAGATGCAGGGTCCCACTCCAGGTCACTGGAAGTCAGCTATGCCAGAGTTTCTGATTTGTTACAGTCACTGGGGGAGATCCCCTGCTGTGACAGGTGTACAGTTATTCTCATATCACCACCCCAATCACCCCCCCCCCCCCCCCCCCCCGGGCAAACCCAACCCACCAAGTGTTATGCAGTATTGTTATTGTTTCGACTGTATCTCCTTAATTGTAATGCTGTTTCCACTCTGATATGCAAAAACTTTCCTTGAAAAAGTAATTCAAGGTGTAATCCAGAAGATGCAATGTTGTGTAATGTAGCATTTTTAAAGAAATCATTTTTCTTTTAAATGATTTTAGCGATCATAATGGAACCCATCAGTATACTTAAATTATGATAAAATATGAAGCACATTATGGATAAATAAAGACACAATTAAAAATTGTGAAATCTAAATCAAGTATTTTTTTTAGATATTTATTGTTTTGCAGATTTAAAAGATATATTTTTGTGGTAAAAAATAAACATTTGTATGCATGATGTGGTGTTATCTGACAAGATTGAGATTTATGATGATGCAATTGAGAATTATGAATCAACTTTTATATTCAGAGATATATGTTATATTGAAAATGTATAGAAATATAAACTTAAATTTTAAAAAAAATTGATGTGATAAAAAAATGAGGATTTATTACAAACATTTGTTCATTATTTTTATGCATCAGCAGAATTTGAGATCAGGCTTTGTTTGCCATGTTTTATGTTGTTAATTAGTTATATTTCAACTGTATACATTTCATAAAAAAAACATATATTTAATAATATATATTATACAAAAAAAGGATTTGATTGAACAAATGTGTAAACTACTGAAATGTCAATAGTTAATCGAAAAGCCAACTAATGATCATCATGGTAATTGTACAGATCATTTGTTCACAAACTGCACACATGCTTCAGTTTCAACATTAGGAAACACATGGTCAGGTCACAAAATATTATTTGCAACAATTTTTTGCTCATAAATACAAACCAATCATATAAACCAACCATGGCCTTTATTACCTCTTCCTCTTACACTTATCTCCATTTGAAATTATTTTAGATTTTTACCTTCAAGGTTAACCTCAGCTGAGCACAGTGACCCATAGGTCCTTTGTTTTGCAGTTGTATTTGTTAATGCAAATACACCCAGAATACTTGTCCCCAAGGAGAGAAAGAGGAAAGTGCATAATTAACTGTTGAGAAAATAAAGAATTGATTTAATTTTCCTGTAATTAATTTAAAACAGAATATGTGATACAAGTTCACACTTTAATAGCAACATCTTTTAACAATCCACATGAAAGGACATGGCAGGGAACAGTGATGATGATATGATAGACATAACATACAAAGTCACATATAAGAATAACCAATGACCATTGACCTAAAGCTACCGACCCTTTTAAAGACTGGTACTTACACTCGCCTTTTGTGTGTGCTTCATTGTTACATCACACATATGACATTATTTTTTCCCCTTAAATAATAAACAATGGTCACCCACCAGGGATGCCATGAATCTCACGTATATCAAACAAGTCAACCAAGCTGTAAAGTGGAAATAGTCAAATCATAAGCAAGAGTGATACTAGAAATAATGTATTTTCTCCTTTCTGTCATTGGTGCAAATTTTGTTTTGCCAATTATTCTAAAGAAAAAAACTAGAAATCTGCATTGTAAGGAATGCAAGCCTTTATTCAGACTTTATGCAAATAAACTGTCAACTATCAGAAAGCTTAAAATAGAAGCATGCCTCTGTGTGTCAAGTTAGATGAGGGGAAACAAAAATTCCTCGATTGTTGTGTCTTAAAATCTAGATTACATTCCTGGTTACTTATTAAACTCACAGATTCTCTTGAATGCACAGGAAAAACTTGTCTCATTTTGGGCGGTGAGGAACATGTTGGGGTAAAGTTATCTGTTATTTGCTCTACAGATCAGCAAAGACTCGTGGAGTTCATGAAATGGCATTTGTGAGTTGTGAGAGATTGTTAAACATATAAAAGTGCATTTGTTCAGGGGATATTTAAATAATAATTAAAATAAAATGGGGTGGGGGGCTGCTTGTTTGGGTTTCTCTTGGAATTTCTATCCTGTGACTAGCGGTAGATGGCACCCTGACTTCAATCAAAATATGTTGGCTTGTTTATATTAGCAGTAGGTGTATTAGCTACAGACCTGTAAAGCAAAGGTTTTAAAACTGTGTTTTATTTGTTTTCCATTCCTGTGAATGGAGGCTGGAGAAGGGGGCACTTGTTTAACCAGAAAAATCTGGTTAAAAATCAATACTGAGAGCACCCAGGGCACTCATTATATAGAATACAGTAGCCAAAGCCATTGTGGCATAATACATGAATAAGATAATATATTTTGATGAATGCAAGAGGACTGATACTCATATGGATAGGTCTGGCAAGAAATATATCATCATTTGTAACTCTGCCTAGAACTGACATGATTATTGATGGCTCAGACAAGAAATGACAGTCAATTTTTACATTTCTTCTCATTACAACCACTACTGACATCAAATAATTTATCATCCAACCTGGGTAGATAATGATAAATTGGTCAGTATTGACATTACACCCTCTCCCCCCTTCTCCCCTTAATAGCCATCCCAAATCATCACGAAGATACTCTGATGTTCATGAAGTACAGATCACTGCAGGTGATTGTTTATGCCTATGATTCATTTTGATAATTTTATGAATGTATTTAGTGCTCTTTTTTTTCTGAAGTCCAATTGTGGCAAACATCCATGGAAAGAAGTATTTTGAATATCTGTATTGATGTCCTGCAGTTGAAGGAAACAGTAAATCAATAGTTATTTAATCAACAGCAACAAGCAAGCACTGATAAGAAGGAAAAACAATCAGCCAACCCAGGAAACCCCTTTCCTGTCCCAAAAAGACGTTGATTAAAGTGTCCCAAACAGCACTGGTGACCTGCAGGCGGTTTTTTATGCCACCTATCTGCACTAACATGATCCAGGCCAGTCTATGGCCAGGCGAGATCTGATATTCCATTTATTGCAGAAACCTTTCCATATAGGTATGATCTGCAAATAATTGCCAGGCTTATTATTAGACCGGGTGACTTTTAGAGAACTGTACATCTTTAACACAGTTTGTGATGCCCAGTGGTAAAGGACTGTAAGCCTCAGATGGTGCCATGAATAAAGGATGTCATAATGCAGTTAATAAAATGGATAAGCTAGACACGTCTCCCCCGAGGTAAAAAAATCATACACCTCAATGGCTGCATCAGCCCTGAGGCTGCAGCATCATATGCACTGTTTTGAGTGTGGAAAGAGAGGATGGGTTAGATTTTGTGAATAAGTAATTTTTATGTGATATCCTAGTGTTCCTTGAAATGATAAAATATTGTTTCTGATCTCAGTGAAGATGATTTAAAAACTAAAATGTTTTGGTTTCTTCAGAAATGTATCATGGATGTTTTGTTGGACATTCTTCATACTTTTTTGGGTAAAACAGGATCATTGGTTACTTCAGATTTCATGTTCTTTAATATTGTTCACTTTTGGAAGCTGGACATTATAAAGCTTTTTGTAGTTGAACAGAAATGCTGATATTCCAAACAGCTGGTCCTGGTAACCTTTCATGGGGCAATTCTAAAATTACCTTTTAGATGCAACACCAGCTAGCTTATAAACATGTCCAGGTGGCTTATTAAAGTGTATTTAAAATGTGTTTTGCTAGTTCTAACATGGCTTTGAACCTTTTGACACTAAAGTACTTATATAATGATCAAATATTCGAGATATAAAATCATAATGAAAACCATTGTTTTTTGCAGGGGGGAATTCACTGCACAATAATTTTTTAATGAATATGATTTAAAAAATCTTAAAATGTTTTACATTATAATATCTTAGACTTAGACTTAGTTAATTTGAATTTTCTTCCTCTTGTTGATATATTTTATGTAACTCATCCATTGAGTTATGGAATGAACTCTATAGCAGGTATGTAAATGAGGTTCCTGTCAAATGCGCAGAGATAGCTGTAATTTTTAGCTCAGCTGACTATAAGTCATCTGAGCTATAGTCATGGTCCTTTGTCCATCGTCCGTCCGTCTGGCCGGCCGGCCGTTAACAGGGCACGTTTTAAAACCGTTGGACCTGCGAATCCAAAATTCTGCACACCATCAGATGTCCCCAACATCTCCTACCATACCGAAAATTGGGTCATTAGGACTTCGTTCCTTCGAGATATTAAGGAAAAACCTCCGTTTTCCATAAAAAAGCCATTGTTACACTACAAGGCTGCCTAATATCAAAACCACTGATCTGTTTTTGATCATATTTAGTATTCATATTTTTCCATACATTTTCTATGCACATACCAAAATTTAGGTCAGTTTTGGGTATTATTTTGAAGTTATTGGCCCAAATATAATGCAATTTTTTAAAAATCAGGAAATATATTTGCTCACATAACATGAGAATTGCTGAAGCTGGAGACTTTTTTTCAGGAATATAACTTTATTTAATCAAGATTCAATTGTTTACCCAAAATTAGATCTGAATTTTGCAAAATGTTTAAGTTATTTGCATAAATAAAAAATCAATACCTTAAATTTTGTCCAACATTGGCAATGGCACGTTTTTTCCCCTGTAAGCACTGTTGATTTAATTTTCACAGCATATATACATAAGGATTTAATCTTTTAAAGTCTTAAATTTCAAAGTAATTGATTGAAAAGAGTAGCTTTTATTCAAGTTTTCTTACACCATGTCAAGTGTTGTTTACATCTAGCCCATCTAGCAGTACAGCCTTCACTTGCATTATGTAACCCACTCCAGGCAGCCTGCCTTGGCTCAGCTTGGCCACTAATAGCAGGCTCCCCCTCTGCCCTGCACTCCCCCCCCCCCCCCAGATGGTGCATTAACTTGATGAATGTTATAATTTTCTGTATTTTATTTTATTCTTGGCTGTGCTACATTTTAGATTTTGTATTGTACCACCAGGGCTACAATGATTAAAGTGCACATTTAATTGTGTCCACAAAGAGATGTATTGCTATGAAAGTGTGGATGTTCATCAGATAAATAATGCTTTACTTCAGAAGAGTAAAACTTCACCAGGTGTGAAATTGACTTTTAATTCCAGTAATAAATTATAGCTGAGATAGTAATTAGCATATTGATATTGGTTGTCCCTCATTCAACCAACAGTGGGTATACTTTATTTGAAAAGATGTTTTTTTTTATGCCCCTGCCACAAAGTGGCCGGGGCATTTAGTTTTACCCATGTCCGTCCTTCCGAAATTAAACAGTTATACGGACTTTTTTTCGCAATGCCTGCAGATATTGGCCTGATTTTTGGTGTGTGGGCAGATAATGACCAGTTACAGATCGAGTTCCTGTTTTGTCCTGGCTGACCTACTTTTGACCGTTTTACGGCTCCTTAACTTAGAAAATTTCATGAAAAATAGAAATTTTCATGACAAATACACATGTACGGACTTTTTATTCGCAGTGCCTGCAGATATTGGCCTGATTTTTGGTGTGTAGGCAGATAATGACCAGTTACAGATTGAGTTCCCGTTTTGTCCTGGTTGACCTACTTTTGACGGTTTTACGGCTCCTTAACTGAGAAAATTTCATGAAAAATAGAAATTTTCATGACAAATACATATGTACGGACTTTTTTTTCGCAGTGCCTGCAGATATTGGCCTGATTTTTGGTGTGTAGGCAGATAATGACCAGTTACAGATCGAGTTCGCGTTTCGTCCTAGTTGACCTAATTTTGACCGTTTTACGGCTCCTTAACTTAGAAAATTTCATGAAAAATATTAATTTTCATGACAAATACTTATGTACGGACTTTTTTTCGCAATGCCTGCAGATATTGGCCTGATTTTTGGTGTGTGTGCAGATAATGATCAGTTACAGATCGAGTTCGCGTTTTGTCCCGGTTGACCTATTTTTGACCGTTTTACAGCTCCTTAACTTAGAAAATTTCACGAAAAATATTAATTTTGATGACAAATACATATGTACGGACTTTTTTTGCAGTGCCTGCAGATATTGGCCTGATTTTTGGTGTGTGGGCAGATAATGACCAGTTACAGATTGAGTTCGCATTTTGTCCCAGTTGAATTACTTTTAACCGTTTTATGGCTCCTTAACTTAGAAAATTTCATGAAAAATATAAATTTTCATGACAAATACACATGTACGGACTTTTTTTTGCAATACCTGCAGATATTGGCCTGATTTTTGGTGTGTGGGCAGATAATGACCAGTTACAGATCAAGTTCATGTTTTGTCCCAGTTTACCTACTTTTGACGGTTTGACGGTGCTCTAACATAGAAAATTTCATAAAAAAGTGCACATGTACGGACTTTTTTTTCGCAATGCCTGCAGATACGGGCCTGATTTTTTATGTGTGGGCAGATAATGACAGTTACAGATCGAGTTCACGTTTCATCCTGGTTGACCTACTTTTGATTGTTTTACGGCTCCTAAATATAGAAAATTTCATGAAAGACAGAAATTTTTCTGGAAAATGCACATGTATGGACTTTTTTTCACAGTCCCTGCAGATACTGGCATGATTTTTGGTGTGTTGCTTGATAATGACATGTAACAGATCGAGTTTGCATTTTGCCCTTGTTGACCTACGTTTGACCATATGACTCCTGAACTTAAAATTTTTTTCAAAATTTAACAAATGTTTCTAATTTGCCCCAGGCGGGGGCATTTGTGTCGTTCCGACACATCTAGTTTTATCAAATTTACTGAATCTTTTATTTTATTTCGGTGAATAAAATTAAGCATGTACTGAAAACTCCAATGTGCAAAACTTTTTAATAGGGATTCAAGGAATAATCTTGTAGAAGCCATGTTGTGGCATTATTTTCTTTTAAATTCAGTTTAAACATTTGATTTAAAAATAATAAAATATATGTGTATGCATAATATGACCCAATATGAGGTACACTCTGGTCATTTGCTTTGATTACAGATTACAGATGCAGGGTCCCACTCCAGGTCACTGGAAGTCAGCTATACCAAGGTTTCTGATTTGTTACAGTCACTGGGGGAGATCCCCTGCTGTGACAGGTGTACAGTTGTTCTCATATCACCACCCCAATCACCCCCCCCCCCCCAAACCCAACCCACCAAATGTTATGCAGTAATTGTTATTGTTTTCACTGTATCTTCTTAATTGTAATGCGGTTTCCACTCCAATATGCAAAAACTTTCCTTGAAAAAGTAATTCAAGGTGTAATCCAGAAGATGCAATGTTGTGTAATGTAGCATGTTTAAAGAAATCAATTTTCTTTTAAATGATTTTAACAAATATAATTGAACCCATCAGTATGCTTTAATTTATCAAATATGAAGTACATTATGGATAAATAAAGACACAATTAAAAATTGTGAAATCTAAATCAAGTATTATTTTTAGATATTTATTGTTTTGCAGATTTGAAAGATATATTTTTGTGGTAAAAAAAAAATAAACATTTGTATGCATGATGTGGTGTTATCTGACAAGATTGAGATTTATGATGATGCAATTGAGAATTATGAATCAACTTTTATATTCAGATATATATATGTTATATTGGAAATGTATAGAAATATAAACTTAAATTAAAAAAAAACTGAAGTGATAAAAAAATGAGGATTTAATACAAACATTTGTTCATTATTTCTCTGCCTCAGCAGAATTTGAGATCAGGCTTGTTTGCCCTGTTTTATGTTGTTAATTAGTTATATTTCAATAAATAAATTCAGTTGTACAAATGTATAAACTACTGAAATGTTAACAGTTAATTAAAAAGCCAACTAATGATCAACGTAATAGTACAGATCAATTTGTTCACAAACTGCTCACATGCTTCAGTTTCAGCATTAGGCAACACATGGTCAGGTCACAAAATATTATTTGCAACAATTTTTGCTCATCAATACAAACCAATCATATAAACCAACCATGGCCTTTATTACCTCTTCCTCTTACACTTTATCTCCATTTGATGTTATTTTAGATTTTTACCTTCAAGGTCAACATCAGCTGAGCACAGGGACACATGGGTCCCTTGTTATTGTATCCACCGAAACAAAGTTTTGTGGATACTATGTTTTTGACCGGGTTCCGCCGCTGCTGCCGCGATCATTTCTGGAATAGAACTCTGAGACCACGGGGCAGATTTTTCCGAAACTTTACACCATGATCAGGTCACATGTGAAATGGGGCCAAAATATTTTTGCGTTGACCTCTGACCTTTCCTCTCGCCAGTGCATCCATCTGTGTGTCTGTTTTAACACATTAACCCACATATCTTCGGACTCCTTTGACCAATCAGGCTAATAATTTTACACAAATGTAGCCTGTGGATAGCTTTATAACATACATTAAAAAATGTTGGCACCACCTGTAACCATTCTTACACAGCATCCATCTGTTCATCTGCCTAAGGATAAAATCACTCATATCTCTGCAGTAAATGGACATATCCACCGGAAAGTTTATATGTGTATTCATTTGGATAGCTTTATTGATTTTATTACAGGTGGTGCCACCTACATTCACGTTCAAGCTGCAGACATAAAGCCTTATATCTCAGGACTAGATTGCCGTATCCTCCTGAAATTTTGCATGTGTATAGATCTCACATAGCTCTTTGTCATACACAAAACTGGTGGCACCATTTACAACCATTTTTGCACAGCATCCATCTGTTTGTCTGCCGTGGGATAAAATTACTCATATCTTGGCAGTGATTTGACTTATCTGCCTAAAATTTTGCATGTATACACATCTTGGATAGCTTTCTCGATTTTGTGGCAGTTGATGCCACCTACATTCACTTTTAGGCTGCAGACATCCATGCTTATATGTAACACACCTTACTCTATTTCCCCTTGCCACCCAATCCATGCCTCACTTCACCCGTCCCACTCTGATTTTCACTTGTCGACTACATGTATTATAGTTTTCAATGTTTGCACACTGGGACCATATGCATCCAGCAAAATGTTTCCATGGAGGGATTTTGTAAACAGTCAGCTGCACTCAAGAGCTTGCATATTGGAGGAAAACAGAACACTTGATGTTCCAGACTAGACCACAGATGGATACATGTTGCTTGTATAATATAAATAACAGGCATATTTAATCACATAGCTGTGTGGGGATACAGCAGGGGGATTCATCTCACACCAGGACTCAGCTGAAAAATGTTAATCACATCAACACATTGTGGGTACGACCCAAAGAAGAAAAAAAATGACTGTTTACAAAACCATCTTGAGTTCTTTATTACCCAGAAGGTTAGCAATACAACAACCAGGAAGACTAAACTGACTCAGTGTGAACCATGCAGAGCTAATATGACCCGCGGGAGTAGTAAATAGACTTTTTACTGCCTTGATAAGATATAAGAGAGGACTACTCAGCTGTGAAGAGATGATTACTCACAAATTATTCATCTTTTGAAAGTGTAAACAGGGATGAATGTTTTCCACCTTAATTCCACTTTTTTCACAAATACCAGAGAGAGGTGGTTTGAGCTCATATTTTGTGAAATATACAGGAAAATAGTACTTGATTTGTTTTGCCATTAATGGAAATTTTCTCAAAAACAGTCTTAATTGCCACGGAATATCAAAAGAAATGTTTTATTACTTTGCTAAAATCTTGTTCCTTCAAAATTGAAAGTTCAACATTTATCAACTGAATGATAGTCTCCCTGATTCTTAGGCCAAGTTTGATCTCAAAATGTTAAAATATTAGAAGAAATGAATATGTCGATTCACTTTGTGCTTTGAAAGAACAACTGTGTATAAAGCATCCTATATGGGATGCAAACCTTGCAGGGAAGCTAGTGATATGGAATTTTAATTAACCCTGTGTTATTCCTGTGAACTTTTTAACTGAATATTTTGAAAAAAGCCCTGGACATCATGGTATTGCTGTACTTGACTATAAACATAATAAACAACAACCATGTCACCCCCCCCCCCCTCCGTCCCCGCCCCCCCCCCCCTACTCCCATAATGTATTTTGGTTTATAGACACCTTTCAGGGAAATGGCAAGTGGCATGACGTCATTGTCCCAAGATGTATGTTGGTTTACAGACACCTTTCAGGGAAACGGCACGTGGCGTGACGTCATTGTCATCTGTGACATAACTGATCATGCTCGACAGATGGCCATATGGTCACATGCAGCAAGTGCAAGTGGTTAAATGTGCTATAAAAACAAATACTCATTCTGGGGTTATTTACGCTTGGATTTACACCAAAATTGAACTTCATCAACGCTTTCACAACATCAGCCTATATGATACATTTCAGTAACATCCATTAAACTGTCTCCAGATAACATCTTGACATACACACATACACACACAGAATCGAGTGAACAGATTAACCCACATTCTGCACAGGGTTGAATATGTATGGGTACCTGAAAACTAAAACCATATATGTTTTATCACATGGTGCACCAGGTTTATTTATATAAATTCAGATAAATCATGTACATCAGCATGTAATATGATGTAGATGATCTCTGTTCTTATAAGTAACAAATATTTTCCATTTCTACATTATTGTCACTTTCTAGAAAAAAATTTTCCACCTGATTACCAGTAGGCTTTCTGGGCTGAAGGTTATGAGTCAAGGAAAGGCATGATGCAGGATCTATTAATTAACACTTGGAAGATTTTTTGGGAACATAAATTTAAAGTGCCAGTGAACTCATATAAATAATTAGCAATTTCAAAGATAAAAGGTGCCAACAATCACAGTTCTTTGTACTAATGTGCAATATTCATGTAACAGAGGATCTTGGTTTCTGAAGTCATGCTAATAACATATCACTAGTACACAAGCTTTGATCATATCTGACATTTGTCTGAAAAGACTGGTTGCCCCAGCAGAGAAGGGGATCAATTAAAGTGTGAGTTCAGAAACTAACCGCAGGTATTCTTGAGTACATTGTATATTTCCATTCCACTAGAACTTGTGTATGGTCTGTAAATTAGAATCCTGTTATCAAGTTTATTGAAGGAAATGAGTAAATCTAGTACCACTGTATATAGAAATATGGAAAAGTATAGAAAAGAAGTACTTCCATGTGTGCACATTTTTTGGTGCTATATACTAAATGGGAAAATCTAGTACCACTGTATATAGAAATATGGAGAAGTATAGATAAGAAGTACTTCCATATACTAAATGGGAAAATATAGTACCACTGTATATAGAAATATGGAAATGTATAGAAAAGAAGTACTTCCATGTGTGCACATTTTTTGGTGCTATATACTAAATGGGAAAATCTAGTACCACTGTATATAGAAATATGGAAAAGTATAGAAAAGAAGTACTTCCATGTTTGCAGAATTATTTAAAAAAAATTTAATCAACAAATGATAGTCATCAACATAAAAACTTTTTAAAATGACTAAATGTCCTGAATACATAGCTTATCTAGTTCGATATAGGATTCAATATGATACCTTATGCTATCAATCAAAAGAATGAGGTCACAGGGACACAGTTATTGATTTTCCCTATTGGTTCTTGTTTCTTTTATCCTGATGGTGTCATTGCCAGTGATACTTTTAAGTTATTCTATACAAAATGCTCTGCCATATTGATTTCTCAAGGACCTTCATATACACTCCCCATCTTCAAGGTTTAAAAAACTTTATTATTACCAAAGCAATTTTCTTACTTAATCAAGATGTCTCCCTTGAAAGGGCAGTAATCCAAAGCAATTAACAATCAAATGCCAATGATAACTTCTGAATGTGTATTTTCATTAGAAAAAAATGTTCTTTATTCAACAGGTTCTGTAATAGGTTAAAACGTAAACCCTCTTGGTTGCCCATGTGAATGCCCTTGAAGGGTTTTTTGCACACATCCAAAAGCACCATGACCACTACGCTCTTTACACAGCGCTTTACCCATAGGCCAATTACCTATATTGTAAGCTCTGTTTGTTATGACCTTGTATCCTGGATCTCTACACCAGAGGGGAGCTCAGTATTTTGGTCCAATCAGATGAGACCCTGTGCTGAAGACAAAATGGTTTACTAGCCAAGCGAGGAATACATGAAGCCAATGTTCATTTCGTTTTGAGTGACAGCTCATCACCCCGGCGACCTTTTGAACAGGCCACAGGCTCAGAGAGAATTGCCCCACATGTGGTTTCTTGGTGGAGCCTAATGCCTGTCGAGTGTTTGTTGACTTGCATTTGGTTGGCTGCTCGTTGCATCTGCAGTTTTTTCAGCAGACAGGCCCAAGTGTACCACCTGGTGTTTAAGTGCATCATAAATGGTCAAAGCAGGCAGTGGGAAAATCGGTAGCTTCTTTAGAAGCGCTAGATTTCCGCTGCCTCTGGAGCATACATAACCACTGCCAAAGCAAAACTGTTGCGTTTTTATTTTGTTTCACATTTTTTGGTGCTATATACTAAATGGGAAAATAGCTGTGTGTCATATTCAGAGAAGTTATTGACTTACTTGTACCCCCATGGGAATGCACAAAACATTGTCTTGTTTAACAAACATTAACCAAAATTTAAAAAAAATATATGTGTGAGACAGCCAATATTTCAGGCTTGTTCTTTGTTCTCCCATGATCTAAGATGGCTAAAGAAGGGAAATATGTTTTTGAGCCGACTTGATTACAGATTCCATGACTGCTTACCCAGGTGCTCTGTCAGCTGTGTTAAATGTTAGGATGGGAAATTGTTACCCCAAGATCAGAGGGGGTAATGGAGAACCAACCTGCCCCTGCAAAGTTAATGCTGTCTATAAAGGGACAAATGGAGAGCCACATTATACAAACTAAACCCAGAAACAGGTCACCCAACCCAGTTACCTAAAGCTAAACTATCCTCATCAGGATTCTGCTGTGTCAGCAAGTCTGACCTTCATCACAGCAACAGCACTATCTATGCCTGAGTATCATCATATTAAAAGGATTACTCTCATCATCTGTCGTGATCTGAATAGGTTGTATAATTATAAATCACTCCCTTGTCAATTTCTCTGTCACCGCACCCAAAAACATGAGTTGTATGGCTTGATACAATGAGTCTGTGTTTAGCTGTTTTGACTGCTGCATAATGGTGTTTCACGCTGCGGCTTGTACCGTAAAATCTCCACTTAAAACCGCGGTTTCATCAAGAAATTCAAAATCTTGAAATCAGGTTGATTTCCTGAAAGCACTGTGCGGTTTATACTAGAAGGGTTTCCTGAATATCTTCCTGACAGACATCGTTTTTGGGCCGGCGCATGGGCGATAATATTGCAACTTTCGAAGGCTGTTCTTAGCATGCATGGGAGCCGTGTGTAAATGTATTATTTACGATTATTTGTTATTTATAAATTAAATATTGCTGATTAGTTTTCGTGTGATATATAACTTGTTATAAAATTTTGGTAATTGTCACCAAATAATACGTTTACAACAACCCTGCTGTTACACACAGCGGTCCACTTCGTTGGGCATGGTCAAGCAAAATTGAAATTAAAGCCCACTTTAGCAATGATTATTTGTTTAAAACGTAAAATGAATAAAAAGCTGACATCGTAAAGACTCACACAATGGCAGACGATCGTTTTAAAATCAAGTTTGAGTGCCGCCATGTGCTGAAACACCCCGGTATTCTGCTAAGAATATTTTGAACGGCTGTACGCGGTGGGCGGTAAATAGAACAGCCACCTATTTCGTCCCAGCGTGCCTTGCGCAAACACTGCCTTGACAAAATGGCTCTCCACACGGAAACTTTCTTCAGGAAAAAAACTTGCTAACCCGGACTGGCCACTTTAATTTTACCTTAAAATCACTCGTTTCCAAGCGTCATGTTTCCTATACGTGCGTATCTCGAAAAGGTAACTTCAGTTACTTTGATATTTAGTTAAGTTGACCAGCGATGTTTTCAAACGCACCAGCAAATTGTGACATGGAGCGATGTCAACGTACGATGTGACGAAGATAATACAGAAGGAACCGGTATGAAAATGATTTGAATCTTCCGAGTAATTCCAGAAAATGGAATTTGCATCAAAAATTAAGATTTCAAAATATTACTTTTAGAATTAAAATATACAGTGACCTGAAATGGATCAGCAGAATATTTTTTCCAAAATATAATGACAAATCAGTAGCAAACAAGAATACGGCACGGAATATAAAATCTGTATAAACAGGCAGAGGTTCACCGGCCCTTACGTCTTTCCAAACTTCATGCTTGAGTGACCCTGCAAAAAAGTGTTATGATGTGTTTAAATAAAATGCCCAAGGAATTTTTAAAGTTGACAGGAATGGCCGAGTCACAACCTACGCTAGCCATGACAACATGACACTCAGGCCTTCGGGAAAAAAAACTGATAGGGCCTGGAGTCATGATGGCAGTCACAACAGAACGCCCATTCTAAGGGTCGGATCAAAATATTTGCTGTCTGGTATTATTTGGCATCACAGGCTTATATAGTCGTATTATTTGTGCTAAATATCGAAGAAAAAATGTTGTTACACAAAAATAATTACAATTATTACCTCCTTTCATCACTGTGGCACCGATTCACGTGAAGCGGTACTTCTCATTCAAAACTAAATGTGTCATGGCGCGGTCGTGTATGTAAACTTGGAAGTCGGAAGCCGGAAGCCGGAAACCAACGAAAGCAGTTTAAAGCATATACAAAATGCTAACGCTTCAATACCGTTTTGTTTTTTTCCCCGATAGAATAAGATCTTTTTTTATCATTCTGTGAAGAATAATAGTTATCCATTGTTTAATCTGAACGTTATGGAAGATTTTGTGCTCGGAAGCCATCTCGGAAGTCAGTCAGAAGTGCTTGGATGTTATCCAATGTGTATAACTCGGAAGTCACAGAGACGCACTGTGCCCAAAATGCAGTTTCATTATAATTATAGTTGCATGCATATATTAAAATTGCTCATGCATGATTCTGCTTACAATGAGTGTATGATGCAATACATGACACATAATCGGAAAACTATAAGTTCTTATTTTTTTATTTGTAAATTTAATATATATATATATATATATATATATATATATATATATATATATATTTATATCGTCGGTGTTATTATCAAGTAAGTGTGATAACGGAAATACTTCCTATCTCATTATACTAGTACATATTTGTATGCTCTCTCAGTGGAGTAAATCACCAATTTATGAATTGGAAAGTAATAAATAAAATAATGAAATTGCTAGGGAATAAAAAAAGTAATCTGGAAAAGAAATGAAATTTAAGAGATATATTACGTCTGAACGGGCTTGCGCCCTCTATGGATGCACCACTGCATAATTAATATAGTATAATTAACCCTTGTACGGCATTAAAAATACAGTTATAAATTACGATGTCATTCAAAATAAAATATAGTAATATATTTTCCATACGTTGAACAAATATGAAAATTCAATATATCCCAGAAGGTCATCGCTGGAACAAACATACATGTATCATATGCAAAAACGAAATGTCTTTCAATATGTTAGAGTTCAACAATATTTAAAAAAAAAATGTTACATTTATATCTTAGAAAAGGGATATAAAAGTCCAGATAATATATAACATACTAATACATGTATTATTATATAATCTGATCGATTTACGAATTTAAGCAAATATTTTTTTAAAACTAAAATTAATTCTTTTTCAAGTTTTTGACTTTATCAATCTCGATATTTATATTATATTAATTTCACTCCTGATGTTTCAACATCACATTTCAACTTCAAATATATGGATATTTATTAATATATTAAAGTATGTTTATAAATGATTGCATGATAAGGGCATATAACCAGAATGTGCACCCTTCAACTTCATATTACTGTACGATTACAAGGATCTCGATAAGAAATTACAATTTTGTTTATATAATATATATATAAATGCAACCGGACCATGAAATGTAAGATATAATTTGGCATAAAAAATATTACATAATAGATAAGAGTCTAAGAGATTCATAATAGTGATGAATTTTTTTTTGGTCAATGGAAGAGGAAAATGTTTTTCAATTTATACATTAAAAATAAAATATTTTGTTCGAAACAACTTGTAAAAACATTAACTGGACGGTTTTTTGGTTCTGTCAAATTTTCTGTTTAAGTCTCTATGATATTATCAGGTTGATTTTTATAGGGCACATGTATAAAATATTATCAAAACCTTTATTTTTTTCATGTTTCCATCAACATTAAATGCGGTAACAGCGTAAAATATTGATGAGTTAGGCCCAAAAAAATTAAAGGTATGGTTCTCAGGCACCGCCCGCATCAATTTTAAACCCCCGCATCAAAAATTTTTTATTTTGATTGTCAATAAAAACTTTCCAATTTTGAGCTGCTGCCGCTTCGACATTTCTTTCAAGAAGATAAAACCATACAATTTTCTTTGTTTTGTAGTGCTTTTACTTATTTAGCAAATTAAAACTGTTATTTTTATGCTTTTCCCTTATCATTTGACATTTTTATCTAAACATACCAAAAAATGTAAAATAAAAAAAGCGCCCGCCCGCATTGATTTCTGAAAAAAAGTACCTGAGAACCATACCTTTTTTTTATTTTGGCCTTAAAATAATCTTGTTTTACAAAATGAAATAAAATATCAATATAAGGCCAAAAAAAATTAAAGGTATGGTTCTCAGGCACCGCCCGCATCAATTTTAAACCCCCGCATCAAAAATTTTTTATTTTGATTGTCAATAAAAACTTTCCAATTTTGAGCTGCTGCCGCTTCGACATTTCTTTCAAGAAGATAAAACCATACAATTTTCTTTGTTTTGTAGTGCTTTTACTTATTTAGCAAATTAAAACTGTTATTTTTATGCTTTTCCCTTATCATTTGACATTTTTATCTAAACATACCAAAAAATGTAAAATAAAAAAAGCGCCCGCCCGCATTGATTTCTGAAAAAAAAGTGCCTGAGAACCATACCTTTTTTTTATTTTGGCCTAATATATTATTAAAAAAACAGCATCATGAATGTTACAAAACAGATTGAATTTATGAAAAATACATGATACTGAAGAAATTGAAAATGCTTGACACGTTTGCTGACGATATGATGACCAGTGCATTTGCCATTACTGGCTTCCGAGTTTTACACATTTGGACCATAACCGGGCATTACAGAGCAAAAAATAGTCATTAACTTCGGGTGGATAACTTTGATTATTTTACATGATGATAAAAAAGACCTTATTCTATCAATAAAAATAAAAAGGTACTTTCCATTGATGTAGTAGCATTTTAATTATGCTTCGATCATTGCTTTAAAAAAAGTCCTTGCTTCCGACTTCGGACTTCCGAGTTTTACACATAGCCGTTTGGAAATCCCCTACCGGAAGTTATGATTCTCCCGCTGACAGACGTGGAGACGAGTTTTTCGAGTAAAACCAGCCTCGGAATTAAAAACTGCTGCACGTTTACACGTAAGTCAACCGTGGATGTAATAATTATAATTTTCCCCAACAGAATAACGTCACTTTTTGTCTTAACTCAGGAAAATGACAGTTCGAGAAGTGGATGAAAATGAAAAAGTAGTGTCAGAAATGGCGTGCACATCTGCACATACTAGAATTGATGCGAACCCAATAGCTTGTACTGTCACCCCATCGTCTTCAGTTCATCTAAAATCGACGTTTGGGGTGACAAGCTGTCGCTAAACCTACGCGTGTTCATTTCTAGATGATTGCTTGATTGTCTTTTGTCAAATCATTCCGTAGCGAAAGTTGGTGCGGTTTTAAAGGGGGGTTCTTAGTATTTGAGCCCCTCGCGGTGTCTCGCCTGGAATTTCGGCGAAGTCTGGGTGCGGTTTTAATCGGAAGTGCGGTTTTAAGTGGAGATTTTACGGTAGCGTGGAGATGGTCGATAACCGTTTAACCTTAAGGTGGTATTTTACTCCATGCTGGGTGCTTGTGGGGAAAACATGGCTTAGTCTTTGCTTGATTCATTGATCTAGTTCTCTGTCAGGAAACGTCACAAAAAGGATTCCAAATAACACTTGTAAAGGCCACTTGTGTATCTCAAGGGCCAGAGAATAGACAAGGAAGTGAAAGTGTTTTTTTGATGCACTTCTCATTATGAAGAGTGGCATGGCTCCCACAAGCTGGAAAATCCTTAGGCAAATTCTAACACTTTTGAGACCATGTGTTAACCCATTAACAAAGATCTAGTTATATTTATAAATTATACTGATCATGGAAAATGGTAAATGGTTAAAAAAAGATTTGAGGATTACCTGGTGTATAGAGTGGTGAAAGAGGCCATACAAAACCCCTTTGAAAGAGAAAACTGGTATCCCTGAAAAATATTGAAGACCTCATTCCTAGATCTTATATTAAAGCCACTCCTCTGATAAAGCCACTTTTATTCAGTCCCATTAATGACAATAATACATGAGCTCCACTGTATAAGCATTTACAAGTCAGAATTCATGTCACTCTTAGCTAACTGTAATCTACAGTCCTCATGCAGGGCCCTGACCTCTGTGCATTGTCAGCCATTGATTGTGAATTTCATCTCATTTCCTCCAGCATTTCCTCATATTCCTCATCCAATTTGGTAATGAATGCCAGCCCCACTGTTTCTGTAATCTGATGGAAGTGTATTGAAAATTGGCATAATATCTGGACACTTGAGACAGCAGCCCACCGGTCAAGTCTTATTGATCACCGCTCCAGGATTCATATCCATGTGGGCTCCCTAAGACACGGCTGACCTTGGCTTACTCTCCTAAATCTTTTGTCTGGACATGTATAATGTTGACTCAGTAAATGATATTGCTTACATTTATCTGCATTTCCTTGTCCTCTTTCTTTATTTCCATGACGATTACTAATCCCTCCATACTTGCTGTTCATATTTGCTGATGCCCTATAGTATCAGCCTTTCCGTCTGTCTGTCATGTCTGTCTGTCTGTCTGTCCGACCACATATTTGATAACTCGAGTTTGAATTGACATATAGAATTCAAACTTGACTTATATATGGCCCACCACTAAAGCAAGAAGCCGATTGATTTTTTTTTGGGCATGAGGTCAAAGGTCAAGGTCACAGGATCCATATCTTTAAAAAGATTGTGGATACATTTTATGCCAAACTTTTAATCCCAGACCTTCCATCTTGCTCACAGAGCTCACGTCCTAATAAGGGAAGTTCCCTGTGGATTTTTGGGCCACAAAGTCAAAGCTCATGGTAACAGGAGCCATCTTTCATTCATTTCATTCATTTCCAAATTCATTTCCGGATGATAATTCAAGTTTTATTTAACTTATGGATTTCTAACTTGACTTATTCATGACCCGCCACTAAAGTAAAGTTTCAGTATTGGGGTCATGCAGTTAAAGTTCAAGGTCACATGAGCAATCTGTCTTCAAATTTGTTTCCGGATGATTACTCTAGTTTGAATTATGGATTTCAAACCTGACCTATAAATGGCCTACCACTAATGTGAGAACCCATTTAATTTCTTTGTCACCAGGTCACAGGTGCACATAATACATGTTATTATATGCATCTGTTGCTTGTGATGCTCCACTCTGACACCTTAATACACAAATATCATTAATTCAAACCATAACATCTTGGTTCAGATATTTAAATACTGTTTTTGGTCAGTGCCCTCTGTCTCTGTATGTAATCAGGTCCTTCATTTTTCTAACATCACTCAGCCCACACTGCAAGTCTATTGGCCTTTTGCAGGGCCCTTCCTGCCCTGTCAGTTTATTTATTTATTACATATGTAGAGGAAAGGGTAGAAGATAGTGAAACATTAGAATAATATTGGGCTAAAATACAGGTAAATTGATATCTTGGTAAGCTTTAGGGCACAATAACTGATAGGACAGTCCTATAAAGACACACTGCTTCAAAGATAGATCATGACACAAAGGCAGTTTTTACATTGGTAATATCAGATATCCCTGAATTGATACATTTACAATTTTTAATCATGCATTGGAAATTGATTTCAAACAAAATGAGTTAATAACATCCAATCAGTTGTTTGAAAATATATTTATCAGAGAAAGGTTAGATATTTTATATTGACATGGAAGAAAGGTGGCTTGGATCTGAGCTGTTGTATACTATATTTGTATCAAATTGTAATAACTGCATAATAACACTGTATCATGTCACAAGTTAAGTATTGCAGTACATATTGTATCATGAAATAATGTATCACTACAGCCTCAGTAATCATGTCTCCCCCCCCCCCCCCCCCCCCCCCACCAGGGGAGACGTTGTTTTCAGTGTCGTCTGTAGGATATCTTGTGAATGCGATAACTTTTGAAGAGCTGCATATTTTCTGCCAAAATTTTCACACACTAATGGTTCCTACTGAAATCTCAGACAAGTTTGAAACCCAGTGACCTTGATCTTCATCTTCAAGGTCAAATATGCCGAAATGGAAAATTATTGTGAAACCCATAACTTTTTAAGTATTTTACATTTTGTCCTCAAATTTGGTACACTAATTGTTTCTACAATGTCTCGAAGGAGTTCGAAAGCGGGTGACCTTGATTAATATCTTCAAGGTCAAATCAGCTTTATTATAGTTATTGTCTTGTGAAGGTGATAACTTTTAAAGGGTTGGATATTTTCCTCCCAAATTTGAAACACTGATTGTTCCTACCAAAATCTTGGATGAGTTTGAAACTTGGTGACCTTGACAGGGTCAGATCTCTCACCATGTCTTGATTGATATAACCTATATGCAATAGGGGGTGGGGGCGGGGGGAAGACATCTGTTTTTGCAAATGCAATAACAAGCCATTCTAGTTATATAGGTAGATCAGAAGTGATAAATTAGTGGAATGCCTTGTTTTGTAATCAGAATTTATAAATACTCTGTAGTTTCCCCTGAGTAAGTTTTACTTTATTATTGTGATTTCAGAAACACCATGAGAAGGCGGGACTGTTTAATCTTAATGAGGATGAGGAGCTCACTCACTACGGACAGTCATTGTCAGCCATAGAGAAGTTTGAGGCACCACCTAGTGACAGTGATGATGATGAAGATTCAGGAAAAATTGGAGGTATGAGAACGGATTGTTCTTTTAATTATGTAAAGCTTGCAGAGCCAGACATGGGGACAGATACTTGCCTCTGTGTTTAAATAATATCCAGTCTTCATTGTATTATGTTCAATATTATGTTTAATACAGTCTTGATTGCCAAGACCAGGATCATTTGACTGAGGTCAAACAAACACAATCTAAAGGCTGTTAGAGTTACATAAAATATATGTGAGAGCCTTTAACCTCAGCATTTTTTGTGTTTATATATATATATATATATATATATATACAATTTAATGGATAATTTAAGTTAAACTGAAATTAAGGGTTGTTACTGGGTTCATGTGAAGACCGACCTAATTGTCCCACAATTGAAGCCTGCTTTATATCAAGTGTTATAAGTGAAGTGGTTGGAACTGTGGAATTGTGAACCACAGACAGGGGATGGAATCCTGGATTGGGCCAGCTATATTTTTCCCTGTAAAAAATATCCATATGACATTTGGGGTCTCATCCTAAGTGGAGCTTCTGAGGCCCGGCTAAAGGTGGTTTGAAAAATTTTTAATGCCATCTAGTTCAGCAAATGTGTGACTCATCGGATAATTAATTGATTTACCTTATTTACCTTAAGTCTGAATGCTTTCAAAAAGTGGTGGGCTACAGGACACATATAAAGGCAGACCTAACTGTCTTAAAAATTGAAGCCTGCTTTATTAGTGAAGCAGTTGGAAAGCTGGACTTGTTAGCCACGGACACGGGTTTGAATTCCAGATCACCCAGCTATATTTACTCCTATTAAAAATGTCTATTTGACAGATGTTAGAGCAGATCTCTCAGACTGTTTCTTAATTTCCCAGTTTCCTTGAAGCCTGCAGAGATTAATCATAGACCTTCATCTCCAAATTTCACATGCCTCAGGTACTAGGCTAGTAAGGCTACGTCCGGCTGTCCAGTTTACTTTGATAAACTCTGCTTTAAAGATGGCACACTAGATGGTACTGACTAAGATACCTGTTACAGTAAATATGCGTTGGTTCACACTTGTTTCACAGGTGTTTTTGTTTCTTGTTTACAGCTAAGATGGTGTCAGAGGAACACTTTGGTGGTGGGATGTTGTCCAAAAAGAACGAGGAAGACAGCAAAAGGTCATGGAAAGAACGAATGGAGGACATCATCGCCAAGTCCAAGAAGGCCAAGGTCAGTCAAGGTCTTAGGTTACCAACAGGATGGTATGATGAAAAATAGATTATATTAAAAATAATGATATGTTAAAGAAAAATAGTATGTATAACAAATCTCTTGCACCCCACCTATGGCAATTTTTTTATTTATAATTAATTAATTTTATTAATAATTTTACCTTGTAGATAATGCATGCAAATATTTATGCATGGAGATAAATAGATAATTGGTATGTTATACTTTATACTTGTTGGCAGAAAATTGAAACACGATATGTGTGAGAAGCTACTGATTTGACACGTGACTCTAATCTTGTTTGGAGAGAAGTTTTCAACATTTTGTGTTAAAATAGAATAATTTTATGTTCCTGTCTTTCTCTTTTTTCTTTCATATATGTAACTGGTTAAACCACGTACTCAAATTTTGTAGTATGAGAAACAACATGAGAAAGAGAAAACTCTGGCAATGACAGAGAAACTTGACCAGGAATGGAAGGATGTCCGCTTGTTGTTAGCTGGAGCAAATGTAAGTACTTATCAAATATTCTGTCTGTTGATAATATTACTTTTCTCTTATGATTGACAGAAAACCAAGTTAGGGATTTAATTAATTTTCTTACATGTTAATATGTTGTTAATATATTGAAGATTAATATTTCACCTGTATCTAATAATTTAATTTTTTATCAATTATTGGAATATCAATTAATTTTAGTAAATTTTACAATATACAATTTTACAATATACAGTAAGTAGCATGGAGTAGATGATTTTAACAGATAATAGAAGATAAGATCCATCTTCCTGACAACACTTAATTTCAAAATTCACAGATAAATAAATTCTGTTTCAGAAACCTGCAGATGAAGACTCGGACCAGAAGAAAGCAGATGCTTACGACATAATGGTGCGAGAGCTGAAGTTTGAGGCCAAGGGAAATGTGAGTGGTTATTTTCATTATATTTCTATGTTTCTTTAATTTAAAGGACAATTTATCACAGTCTGTATTTATTATTTGCAAAGCAGTTTGAGTTAAAACATAAATAACACCATGAGGCTTTGGATGTAGATTGTAAGTGATTACACTTTTACTCAGGCTTTTTTTTAATCAGTTTTGTATGATGTTTAAGGATTTGAAATATTTTATCAAATCTGAAAGATTACATCTGTAGACAGGGGAGCACATTAAGTTAAGAGGGCTGTTATTTACATGGAAACTTATAGAGTGCATATTCAAAATTTATTAACAATGGCAAACCCCAAAGTAATACATTTCCTGACTTAATCATAGGCTGGCACTGATATAATTAAGTGCTGACATCTATGAGCCACTCATGGTATTAAACAAATCCACTCAAAGATCATGTAAATGCATCATTTGAGTTGGATAGAAATCATTGGAAACTGCAGTAAAAAGCTAACATAAGTTTGTCTCATCAGTTGTGTCACTCCATCCCAGTATCAGTATCATAACAGCACAGTCACAGTAACGTACAGATCTATCAGGAGTTATGACTGGAATGAATATGTATGAGAATTTTCTGGTTTCATGAGGTAGTAATATGAACTGATTAGTATGAGAAGATATGATGATGCTGATTATTATTCCAGCCCTCTGACAGACTAAAGACTGAAGAAGAACTTGCAAAAGAAGAGAAAGAGAGACTGGAAGAGCTGGAGGCGAGTTAATTTTTGTGTCATCTTTATTATACCATTATTGACAGGTGTAATCTTAAAAATTTGGAAACTCTTTGCATTAAAGGTAAAAAGTCCAGGTAACTTGTGTCAGCAGTTTTGATTTGATGGTAAAGTAAATACCTTTGTGTCATATAACTTTAATTTCAGATACTTTGGAACAGATTAATCAAACCTTGAACATCAAATGGATTTAATTAATTTGTTACTTGAAGGGGTTGTAAATACCTCTGCTTCATAAAACTTTTATTCCATTGAGTTTGGAAAAGATTTGGAACATCAAATAGATTGGTTGTTTGACCAGATGCTTGACTGTTTTTTTTTCAGGCTGACAGGCTTAGAAGGATGAAAGGAATCACAGAAGAGGAGGAACAACAAAAACACAGATCTGCTGATGATCTAGATGATGGGTAGGGAGGAAGAAATTTGGTTTCCCTGGCAACTCATCATTCTTGACCACCTGCACAAATTTGTTTTTTTCCCAGAAGAAATTGCCCAATTATAAGTTCCCGGCACTTGAATATTTCTTTTAAGAAAATAAAATAATAAGATTTTAGTAACATTTCCTTTTGTTATGTTTTGCTTAAAGATCTTATTATTATATAGTCCCCTGATCTGATTGTATGATGAAATTTTTTTATTGAAAATCAGTTCTAAAAAGGGGAGAAACACCTGGCTGTACTGATTTATGAAAATAAAAATGTTCATGAGAAACCAAAAATTTGTGGCATAAACTTGTTTATAATCAGATCAAGGATCTTGAGAAATGTTGATAGCTTCTTGATCTGTGGTTAGTCAAGTTCCTTAAACAGTGAAAGCATTCCCAGTTACATTTAACTGAGAGGACTTGGATGATTTACATGTTTTACAGACTAAAGAGTTTGATCAAAATGGGTAATGTACAAAACATCAGGGATACACATGTACATGGATCTTACAAACATTCAAATGTAAAATGTGTATACTTTGGTTGCTGTTTTGTTTGAGAGGGTTTCAAATTAATGATATTCATGAAAGGGAAATTATCACAAAAATGATACCCTTGTGAATTAGAGGTTGAAGGCAAAGTTGAAAAGAAAAAGGTTGGCATTATGAATAAAATAGATCATATATGTTTAAAGATTTAAATTTTTATTTTAAATGATATCATATATTTCCAATTTTCTGCCATTAAGGAACAATGTTTTTGTTAATTAGATTACATGCACATAAAATTTGACACAGTTAATTTACATAATAATGGTTATTATACTCTGTGCATTGTGGGATCATTGAAATGAAACTCTGATGAATCACTGGAAAGTTGAAAATTAAGAAATTTTTACCCCATAAATATAAAGCCAACCACAGTATATATGGGTGTCTGACTATTTGGGTTTCTAATTTAAATCTACATGGTACATTATTATACACAGCAGAGAGAAGTCATCTTGTATATAACTTTGGTTATATATGTTTTACTTGTATATAAGTTTTGGTTCAAATAAGGACCACAATTGATACCTTTGTATTTGAGTGAACTTGCAGTGACCAACCCAAGTATTAAATTATTCATTATGAAAAAAATTAGTCATGATCTTATTATTGCATTGGAATTATGAGAACTGATTGCTCTCTCTGTCATTTTTCCTTTTGTCTGTCTCTCCTTCTGTAAGTCTTACCTTTTGTCCATCTTCTACATTACTCTGTGAGAAGTTAATACAGAATGGTTGATAAGCATGTTTAATGTTTGCAGATTCTACAAGTCTGAAAGTATAGAGCCCTTTGAGATTCAGTACAAAGATGGCAAGATGGTTGTTGATGATAATGATGATGATGAAGATAATGAAAGTGATGGTGATGATGATGATGATGATGATGATGATGATGATGATGAAGAAGATGAAGATGAAGAAGATGAGGAAATGGAAGAACAGGATCTGAAAGATGGAGAAGGTATAAAATAAGTGAAGTACACAAGTTTCCATCAATGCACAACTGTGAAAAAAAGTCTCTTATAATGCAGGCATCATATAGATAACTAATATTTAACTGGTTGCCCATCTCATCAGAGGTTATAATTGATCTGTGAATGACTGGGTTTATAAAGTAAGGACTAAATATCAGCTCACATCTTCAGGTAAACTAGGTTTTAAACCAACACTGATTGATGCCTTAAATAAAGCAATAATACCAATATTCACATTAGCTATATGCTGATTAATCAATTACAATAATTATTGGTCATTTTCTTTCATAATCAATAAACTTGGTTGCCTATTTATATAATTGATCACAAACAATTATGTATGTGTATGCAAAGACGCAATATGATCTAGACAAAAAAAGAAAAAGAAAACTACATTTTGATTAAACTTTGAGCAGCCGATGAGTGCACAACCTGCCTGATACATTGACCTATCGACACCTCAAGCTTATGTGCTCTATTAGTGCCTGTTTTAAAATCTGTCACCTGTATGCCATTGTACATATAAACCAGATGATCATGATGTGTGTGATTACTGTGAAATCATGATTTATCGAGTCTTTATGTGACCTATATTACCACATTTTACAGAATATAGAATCTACTAATAATATAACTGATTAGAAATGGATCATTGTTATTTTCTTTCAATCAACCAATAAGATTTTATAACAGATTCCTATCACTAATTCACATGCGTGCATAAACAGTGACTTTACATCATTAGAGCAGTCAATAAGACAACAAAGAGGTGGGGGGGGGGGGGGGAATGACTTGTTGTTTATATTGACCCAGGCTTTTGTTTAGTTCCTGCAGAAGATGATGATGAAGATGATCATTCGGATGCTGAGGAGAGTGATGATGCCATGCAGCATATGTCAGATTTAGAATCAGATTCAGAGGAGGAAGATGGAGAGGAAACAGAACAGAAAATCACACCTGAAGATTTCAAGGAACAATTAAAGGTATTATTTATATTATTATTAATTTTATGTAGATGTCAAACTAAAATAATGTATCAACTTCAAATTTCTGTTATCAAATAGACCCCTTATGTTTTATATTAATGATTCATCAGATCTAGATGAAGATGTTAGTTTATTTTACTTGGACTTGCCCTAAATTTATTTATGTTTTCATAGATTGTTAATTACCTTACTGATTGTTAAATACTGTACTGATTGTTAAATGCCATACTGATTGTTAAATGCCATACTGATTGTTAAATATCATACTGATTGTTAAATACTAAAGTGATTGTTAAATACAATAGTGATTGTTAAATACCATACTGATGTTAAATACCAAACTGGTTGTTTAATACCACACTGATTGTTAAATACCAACACTCAGAGCTGTAAATTCAAATCAGAACTGGCCTCTAAGGTCCAGAGGTTGAGCAAGGGGCTCAAAGCTGGGAGATCTTGAGTTCAAATCTCAGCCTAGATTTAAGATACCATTTTTTAAAATTATAAATGTTTCTCTTGTGTGGTGTTTGTTTGTTGTAATACATATTTTTAAGGGTAAAAAAATCTCAGCCTAGATTTAAGATACCATTTTTTTAAATTGTATATGTTTCTCTTGTGTGGTGTTTGCTTGTTGTATTACAAATTTTTAAGGGTAAAATTTCTTGTCAGGAACGAAGTATCAATTTGCTGAGATGTTACTTATGCTAGGGAAAACTTATTGTTGTTTCATTTGTATAATCTAGGCAAAGAAAGAAGTCATGGAGGCAGCTAGAAAAGAATTACCATACACATTCAAAGGTGGGATGAATTATTTTTATACGATTAATTTGTAATCAGTCAGATATATACTTATCAGATAGGAATTACATCATATTCTGAGTGTAACATCACTTTTGATAAAGAGGAGATTAAAAAAAAGTTAATTTAAATGAAAGCATGAATATTGGACTTCCATGTCAGCTTCTAGTAAGGAATGAAGAACCCACCTTTTAGGGGATCTATTTTTAAGGACACCTCTCTCTTAAGGACACCTTGGGCAGTTCATTGATAAGTATATTGAGGTATCTGTGACCTCTCTTATACATGTACCTATTATAGGCAGATCCCAAGTTTATCCAGTGTAAAAAACTTGAAGGTTTTTTAATGGCCTCATTTAATCAAAGAATGATTCTAAAATTTGAAAAGCATTATTGAACAATTAAAATATGTTAGAAAATGTCTGATCAGAACATTGATTTCTTGTCTTTACAACATGAGTGATATTTAAAGGATATTCTGTATCTGTTTGTATCTCCCTGAAAACCATATCTCTATCTGTCAGAGATGATATGGAACTATAAAAGGCTGAAATCATAACTACTATGGAAAAATAAAATAAATAATTAAATAAATATGTAATAAATTAAATAAAATAAATAATTGAAGGCTCCATTGCATTATATATCGGCTTCTGATTAATCATAGACATTCATTGATTACCTTTAAAAAAGTGGGGGAGAAAATCAGCATAACAGTTAACGGGTAGGTTTCGTATTAGCTATAAAGGCAGATTTTTTGTATTTATTTATTTAACTTAGCATAACATTAGTATTGCATGTTTTTTAGCTCAGCTGACTATAAGTCATCTGAGCTATAGTCGTTGTCCTTTGTCCGTCGTCCGTCCTTAACAGGGCACGTTTTGAAACCGTTGGATCTACAAATCCAAAATTCTGCATACCATTAGATGTCCCCAAAATCTCCTACCATACCCAAAATTGGGTCATTAGGACTTTGTTCCTTTGAGATATTAAGGAAAAACCTCCGTTTTCCTTAAAAAGCCATTGTTACACTTCAAGGCTGCCTAATATCAAAACCGCTGATCTGTTTTTGATCATATTTAGTATTCATATTCTTCCATACATTTTCTATGCACATACCAAAATTTAGGTCAGTATTGGGTATATGGGCCCAAATATAATGCAATTTTTTAAAAATCAGGAAATATATTTGCTCACTTAACATGAGAATTGCTGAAGCTGGAGACTTTTTTTCAGGAATATAACTTTATTTAATCAAGATTCAATTGTTTACCCAAAATTAGATCTCAATTTTTCAAATTTTTTAAGTTATTAGCATTAATAAAAAATCAATACCTTAAATTTTGTCCAACTTTGGCAATGGCACATTTTTATCCCTGTAAGCACTGTTGATTTAATTTTCACAGCATATATACATAAGGATTTAATCTTTTAAAATCTGAAATTTCAAAGTAATTGCTTGAAACACCATGTCAAGTGTTGTTTACATCTAGCCCACCTAGTAGTACAGCCTTCACTTGCATTATGTAACCCACCCCAGGCAGCTTGCCTTGGCTTAGCTTGGCCACTACTAGCAGGCTTCCCCTCTGCCCTGCACTGCCCCCCCCCAGATGGTGCATTAACTAGATGAATGTTATTAATTTCCTATTTTATTTTATTCTTGGCTATGCTACATTTTAGATTTTGTATTGTACCACCAGGGTTACAATGATTAAAGTGCACATTTAATTGTTTCCACAAAGTGGTGTATTGCTATGAAAGTGTTGATGTTCATCAGCTAAGTAATGCTTTACTTCAGAAGAGTAAAACTTTGAACCAGATGTGAAATTGACTATTAATTCTGTGTGGACAGATAATGACCAGTTACAGATTGAGTTTGCGTTTCGTCCCGGTTGACCTACTTTTGACTGTTTTACGGCTCCTAAACTTTGAAAATTTCATGAAAAATAGAAATTTTCATGACAAATACACATGTACGGACTTTCTTTCGCAATGCCTGCAGATTTTGGCCTGATTTTTGGTGTGTTGGCAGATAATGACCAGTTACTGATCGAGTTCGCATTTCGCCCGGTTGACCTACTTTTTACTATTTTACGGCTCCTAAACTCCTAAATAGAATTCATGACAAATACACATGTACGGACTTTTTTTCGCAATGCCTGCAGATATTGGCCTGACTTTTGGTGTGTAGGTAGATAATGACCAGATATAGATCGAGTTTGTGTTTCGTCCCAGTTGACCTACTTTGGACCATTTAACGGCTCCTTAACTTAGAAAATTTCATGAAAAATTGATATTTTCATGACAAATACACATGTACGGACTTTTTTTCGCAATGCCTGCAGATATTGGCCTGATTTTTGGTGTGTGGACAGATAATGACCAGTTACAGATCAAGTTCATGTTTTGTCACAGTTGACCTAATTTTGATTGTTTTACGGCTCCTAAACATAGAAAATTGTATGAAAAATATTAATTTTCATGACAAATGTACATGTACAGCCGTTTTTAGCCCTCAGCTCATAGGCTGATGGGCTATTGTCGTCACCCAAGCTGTCCGTCTATCCATCCATCGTGCCGTCCGTCTGTCCGTCCGTCTGTCTGTCCATCTGACGTCCCTCCGTCCGCGTCTGTTAACTTTTACCTTGTGAGCAGGATTTCTCTAAAAGGATTCACGGTTGAAATTTTATTTCATCAGTGAAGATGTATATCGATAAAATCTCAGTCAAGTTCGAAGATGGGTGACCTTGACCCATTTTTCTACATTTAAGAGCTGATTATAGAAAAATACTCAGAAGCTTATATCTCGGGAACCATTGTGTGGATTTTCACAAAACTTACTATGATCATTGGGACTGATGGTCTGTCTGAAGAACTTAATTTCTTCAGTGCTAATGCATGATATTTACAAAATTTTGGACAAGTTCAAAGATGAGTGGTCTTGACCTACTTTTCAAGGTCACAGAGCTTAGTATAGAAAAAACTTAGGAGCTTATGTCTCAGGAAGCATTTGGTGGATTGTTATGAAACATGGTACATACCTCTCCAATTTAAATTTATAACTGATTATCAGCTTTTGCTAATATTCTAGTTTTGCAATGCAGTGCTTACAGATACTAGACTAATGTTTGGTCTGTTGGCGCATAATGACCACTTACAGATCAAGTTCGCGTTTCGTCCAAGTTGACTTATTTTTGACCATATGACAGATCCTGAACATAGAAAATTTCATGAAAGACAGAAATTTTTATGAAAATGCACGTATGGACTTTTTTTCACAACGCCTGCAGATACTGGTCTGATTTTCGGTGGGTTGCTTGTTAATGACCCGTTGTAGATCGAGTTTGCATTTTGCCCTTGTTGACCTACTTTTGACCATATGACACCTCCTGAACTTAAAAATTTTTTTACAAAATTTAACAAATGTTTCTAATTTGCCTCAGGCGGGGGCATTCGTGTCGTTCTGACACATCTAGTTTTATCATATATAACAGCTGAGCACCGTGACCCATTGGTCCCTTGTTTGTTTCATATGTTGTAGCCCCTGAGAGCTATGAAGAGTTGGTCGGGACATTGTCAGGTCACTCTGTGGAAAATCAGGAGCGTATAGTGGAGAGGATCAGGAAGTGTACGCATCCAAGTCTGGCAGAGGGCAACAAAGACAAACTACAGGTGACAATGATCATTAGAGCTGTAATAATTCACTGGTTCACTGACACATGATAATACACAGTCAGATATTGTATCAGTATCGTCAGATGTCCCTATGTCTGTATGATTATGATATATATTACTTCAGGCGATAATGATCATTAGGGCTGTAATAATTCACTGGTTCACTGATACATGATGGTACACAGTCAGATATTGTATCAGTATCATCAGATGTCCCTGTGTCTGTATGATTATGATATATATTACTTCAGGTGACAATGATCATTAGGGCTGTAATAATTCACTGGTTCACTGATACATGATGATACACAGTCAGATATTGTATCAGTATCGTCAGATGTCCCTATGTCTGTATGATTATGATATATATTACTTCAGGTGACAATGATCATTAGGACTGTATCGATTCACTGGTGCATCGAATAATCATGATACAAAGTCAGATATTGTATCTGTATCATCAGATGTCCCTGTATCTACATACATTGTTGATATTTGACCATCCAGCTGAAAGTCTTTAATCTAACTACAGATTGTTTACATTTAGTAATACTGTAGTCATCAGCTGAACATCTGTAAGGGGAAACATCATTAGCAAGAAATAAATTAATCAATACCTGATTGGCTTACTGCTGCATGCCAGCGCCAATTGAAGGGGCTGTTTCATTATTGATTATTCCTGAAGTGTTAGGCATGGCAAGGTGAACTTGAAATGTTATTTAACTTCAGAATCAGAGAAAAGCAATGACTTAGAATTTGAGCTCTAATACTATATTGTATCATGGGCTAGGTATCATGATATATTGTATCATGGGCTAGGTATTGTGATTTGTATCTTATCATGGGCAAGGTATCATGATATATATCTTATCATGGGCAAGGTATCATGATATGTATTGTATCATGGGCTAGGTATCACATTATGTATTGTATCATGGGCTAGGTATCATGATATGTATTGTATCATGGGCTAGGTATCATGATATGTATTGTATCATGGGCTAGGTATCATGATATGTATTGTATCATGGGCTAGATATCATGATATGTATTGTATCATGGGCTAGGTATCATGATATGTATTGTATCATGGGCTAGGTATCATGATATGTATTGTATCATGGGCTAGGTATCACATTATGTATTGTATCATGGGCTAGGTATCATGATATGTATTGTATCATGGGCTAGGTATCATGATATGTATTGTATCATGGGCTAGGTATCACATTATGTATTGTATCATGGGCTAGGTATCATGATATGTATTGTATCATGGGCTAGGTATCACATTATGTATTGTATCGTTGAAAATTGCACATATATGAGGAGTTAAATTGGCATCACTGCTGCCACAAATTTGGGAATCATGTCATTTCAGGAACATTCAGTGCCTTACTTTTACCCATGCCTCTGTGATTTGCCAGATACACATAATTACTTGTCAGATAACCATTTGTACAGTCCATGTAAAATAAATAAGTTTATATTATATGAAAGAGAAATATGAACTGAATTTAATAAATAATATATGTAAGTTTGTTTTTATGAATTATACTACAATCCATACATTAATATTTTATCAAATGAATGGCATAACAAAATGGGAACAGTGTACATGAGATGAACTTTTTAGTTTGTATATGTTTGTAATTTTTTTCACAGAACCTGTATGGTTACCTGCTCCAGTACTGTGGTGATTGTGCATGTGCTGACCCACCACAGCTCCCCCTGGTGGAGAAACTACTGAAACACCTGTTTGCTTTGAGCCAGATGTCACCAATAGAGACGGGGAGTCTGACTTTAAAATTAATTACAAAAAAACAGCAGGAGTTACAGAGCTTATGTGGTAGACGGAAAGGCCCTGGGCTTGATACAGTAAGTAAAAATTTACCCTCTACTGCTCAGAGGCTTACTCTCACTCACTTGACATAGACAACTAGAACTCTTGTTGCAGAATCCAAACTGTGATAATCTGTAGTATTGTAACATCATAATTAAAAAAGCATCCAATATCGGGATGCAAACCCTGTGTGTAAGATAGTGTTCAAAGTTGGTGACATGGAATGTTAATTAAACCTGTTATTCCTGGTAACTCTTGGACTGATTATTTTGTAAAATCATGGTATTGCTGTATTTGAACTTGCACTCTTAAGATGGCCATATCGTCACATCCTAAGCTCTTATGTAAACATATGTGCTATAAAAACCAATAAAACACTCATTTTGGGGTTATTTACACTTGAATTTACACCAAAATTGAACTTCTTGGACATTAGCTTTCACAATACCAACCTATATGATAAATTTTAATAACATCTGTGATACAGTCTCCAGATATCATGTGGACACACACACACACACATACACACACACAATCAATTGAAAATAATAACCTTTGCTTCACACAGGTTAATAAGATATGGGATATGCTAGTTTGATTTGAATTTAATTATTCTGATTATTTCCATACAGGGAATTACTCATCTTGCTTTGTTGTTCATGTCGTTCTTTATTTCCTCATTTTGCAGCTGATTATTTTGAAGATCATTTCCATGTTGTTTCCTACATCTGACTTTTGGCACCCGGTGGTGACCCCTGCCATGTTACTCATGAGTCAAGCACTCACACAAGTATGTATCACTGTGTCTGTATATTCATGTCTCTCATTAATCATAATTATATCTACAGATATGGCTTGTAAAGTATTTTTAAAAATGTAAAGAAGACCCCTCCAAGCCCACATGGTACCATATCTGAAAATATTTTATTTAAATTATTGGTAAAGGTAAATAAAAGGGAGGCCATTCAAGCATCGGTATGTAAATAAATGTTATTTTTCAAATTACACATATTCCTCTTAGATTCCTCAAGATCAGACTTCTGCTTCTAAAATATAGCTCAACATTAGCTTCTGGTACATCCATATATTAAAGTTTATGGCTTTCATTTTCTGAAACCTATAGAAGGAAATATTGTTAAAGTCATTGCTGTGATAAAGCTTTATATTAGTTAATATGTGGTAATTATGAGAGATGAAGTTGCCATTGAATGCATGGTTTAATTAATAAAAGTTTAGCATACAGTTTCATAAGCAAATGATAATGGATTACTTTAGAACCTCCCAGTTATGGTCAAATAGATCAGGATTGACATCTTTTGCCATCTGGTGGTCACTCTGTGAACCAAATTAGATGAATGAATTCTATGAATGGCTATGTGATTCAAACAGCAGTTGAAAGGAAAGTCTTAAAAGAAGAATAGTTTCAGGTATAACTGCTAGATGGCACTGTATATAATCAAGGATATCTTATATGTGGTATCAATGTAACATTTAAAATGAAAATTAAATTGTGGTGAATTTGTGATTTTTAACTGGCTGTTTTAATCATCTTAATGTAAGCTGTGCTGCTATAAGGAGCTGAGGTGTATTTTGTTCAGGATAATTTTTTTATATTCCAGTGTCCAGTGACAAGCTGTCATGCTGCTGCTGCAGGACTGTTTGTATGTTCCTTGTTTTTAGAGGTAAGTCAGTTGACTCATACTGGTAAGTCAGCTGAGTGTCATGACCCATGGGTCACATATTTCTAGTCAAAGCAAGTGCATCCACACAGAATATACCAGATCTGACCAATGACAAATAATGATATTATAACATATTAGATATGATGTAAATGTTACACAGTGGTTTCAGAATTGTCCGTTGGGTTTTTATTTTCATGGAATTCATTGGTAGCTTTTATCTTTGAAATTAAAAATCTCACAATCATTTCGATAAATCTATTAAAATAAACCCCACAATTTTCCCACATTTCAGAAAAGTCAGCGGATATTTTAGTTGTTGTGCCATTTAGCCTTCCTCTTGCACCTGGTTTGCTTGAAACTGGCATTTAATTTAATGAGTAGTCAATTAAATGTTTTTAACATTCAGTGTATTTCTTATAAAAAATAAAGATCTTGGCTTGTTTACATGTCTGTTCTTGTATTAATTTTGACACAAGGCATAACAAGAAATGATAAACCCCGTAAAGTTTTAGCCGCACGAGTAGTGTTTCATGTCAAAACCACAAAATATTAAACCCATGATATTTTATGAATCCACAGTATATGTGTTATGAATGGTGATTTTTTCCTCTCATTTGCATCAAATTCATAAAATGGTTATGAACCAAATAAGGTGTAGTTTTCAGGAGTTATTTATTGTATCCGCCAAAATAGAGTTTTGCGGATACTATGTTTTCAGCTGCACGCCGCGGCCGCGGCCGCGTAGGTGTCCGGAGAACTCCTCCGTAACCGCTGGGCGGAATTTTACGAAACCCGGGATTATGTTCGGGTCACATGTGAACTGCTGCACCCCGATTTTGTTTTGACCTCTGACCTTTCCTCTGCGCTCTGCGTCCGTATGTGCGTCTGTTTCCACACATAAACCCACATATCTCGGGAACCGTTTGACGCATCAGGAAATTTTTTTTGCACAAATGTAGCCCTTGGAGAGCTTTATAACATACACAAAAAATGGTGGCGCCACCTGCAACCATGTTTGCACAGTGTCCATCTGTTCGTCTGCCTTGGGTTAAAATCATTCATATCTCTGCAGTGACTTGACTAATTCACCTGAAATTTGGCATGCGTATACATCCTGGATAGCTTTTCTGATTTTGTGACGGGTGGCGCCACCTACATTCACGTTTATGCTGCAGACATCCAAGCTTATATCTCGGGAACCGTTTGACCGATCAGGAAAATTTTTTTGCACAAATGTAGCCCTTGGAGAGCTTTATAACATACACAAAAAATGGTGGCACCACCTGCAACCATGTTTGCACAGTGTCCATCTGTTCGTTTGTCTTGGGTTAAAATCACTCATATCTCTGCAGTGACTTGACTAATTCACCTGAAATTCCGCATGCGTATACATCCTGGATAGCTTTTCTGATTTTATGACAGGTGGCGCCACCTACATTCACGTTTACACTGCAGACATCCAAGCTCATATCTCGGGAACTGTTTGACTAGTGGGGCCAAAATTTTGCATAGATCTCACATAGCTCTTTATCATATGCAAAACTGGTGGCGCCACCTGCAGCCATTTTTGCACAGCCATGTTGTTTGTCTGCAATGGGATAAAATCACTCATATCTCGGCAGTGGTTTGAAATATCTGGCTAAAATTTTGCAGGTTTATACATCCCCGACAGCTCTCTTGATTTTATGACAGGTGGCGCCACCTGCATTCTAGTTTATGCAGCAGACATCCAAGCTCATATCTTGGGAACCGTTTGAACGATTGGGCCAAAGTTTTGCATGTGTATAGTTCTCACATAGCTCTTTATCATACACAAAACTGGTGGTGTCACCTGCAACCATTTTTGCTCAGCGTCCATCTGATTGTCTGCCACGGGCTAAAATCACTCATATACATGTAGTGGTTTGACTTATCTGCCTTAAATTTTGCATATGTATACAACTTGGACCGCTTTCTGGATTTTGTGGAAGGGGGGGCAACCTTCATACACAATTTGGCTGCAGACATCCATGCTAATATGCAACACTTCACTCTATTTCCCCTTGCCACTTAATCTATGCCTCACTTCACCCGTTCCACTCTGATTTAGGCGGATACACGTAGTCGCTTGTTGACTACCCATATTCTAGTTATTTATTGAAGGAACTGAATGCAGTAGTCACATTAACAGGGCAAGTTTTTCCCTTAGTGATGGCTTAATGTTTTTGAGATGTTGGTGCAAAGAGCATAACATGGGATTCAACTGTTATTTACCCTGTGTTTAATTGTATTTGCAATTTTCTTTGTGTGTCCACAAGGTATCTAAAGATTGGTTAAATGAATTTTAATAAGATTTTAATGAAACATATTGATTAATAGTTTGCACATCAACAAGTGATTAAAGTTTACTGTAAATCCCTGTGAAAATAATTCCAGGATGAACTTTGTATGGGTTTTGGTGTCATTGTTTACCTCTGGTTGCTATGGCACATTATCATATGACCATCACAAGCATACAGCATCAAAGAGATCAGTGACATCTCACCAAGTTCAGTTTGGTAGAACATGGTAGAAAATCAGCACATAGCATGCATGCCAATCAGTGTTGATGATTATTTATAAGGAAACAACACCAAAATACCAAGGGGTAGTGTTTCAAAAAATGTTTTTCTATGCAAAAAAAATCCAAGGAACAGATTAATATCAGCATTCGAGTGCTCAGTATGTCCAGTGCTAAGAATTTGTGTCCCAGTGTCAGATGCATTTTTCATTAAAAACATTAAACACATGAAATGCAATTAATTGCATGTGAATATACATGATCTAAAATTAGGTATTTTTGTGAATATATGTAATCTAAAACCAATTATTATTTTATTACCAGTATTTTTAAATATAGATTTTAAGGTGTTATCAGAATTACCATATTTTCTCCAGTTGAAGCCAAGGCTAGAGTTAGAAAACTAGTGCTCTGAAACCTTCCAATACTTGTTGAAGCCACACTATGGCTTTAAATGGTGATTCTTTTGAATTCATCATCATGGTATGGACGTTTATAGGTGATAACAGGGAGCTGATGGTTACTGTTGAGGGTAATACAGGGTAATTGGTTAATATGTTTTCTGTTTACAGTATGTGTCCTTTTCCAAAAGATTTGTCCCCGAAGTCATCAGCTTTCTCCAGGGTGTACTCTTCCTGGCGTGTAAACAAGATGCTAGCTCAGGTATGATTACATGAAAGGTGTTCCTGCTTGATGTTGTATGAAGCCCTCTTTTAACTGAGTAGAATGATGGTTGCTAGCATAACCACCAGCGCGACCGGCCAAAGTGGTTGTCTTAGTAGGGTTGTCGTGATAGCATGGTAGTTGTCAGGTAAGATTTCACCTTAAGTAACTTAAATATACCCTGCTGTCATGTCATAGCCAACCTTTATCAGGAGTCACACCTGTAAAGGAAATAATAATACAAAAATCTTATTATTTTTCATTATCTCTCATGTTTATATAGTTCATGATATTTAAAACTTTATAAATAATAACATCTTGGCTTTAAGGATGGATGCAGGTGTGTGTGTGTGTGTGTGTGACCCATGAAAACTCATTTGCACATTCAGCAGTGGGGTCCAAGTGAGGTGCAGGTTTCTAACTGGGGGGGGGGGGGGGTGAAAAATAGACACTTGTCTAGGTCATCTACCAGTGCTAACTTCCTCATACACCTCAGTGTTTTGATTATAGACTGGGTTATTACTGCACAATGTACTATAAATCCCCCATATGCGAGCCCAATGCTTATTCATGAAGAGTTATTGTCACGCATTGTACACCAATCTGTGAACACGTGATGTTAAAAAAGCTGTTTAATTTTACATGGTCAACATTTTAAAATGGTCCTTGGGATTTTCCAGTATCCCATGGGACTGACCCAATATATGAAATTAGTGTCCCTCACTAGCTATTTGGGTTCCCCATTGAAAGCCCTGTAATATCATATTAAGATAGAAAGAAACCATATAAAAAGCAAAACTTATCTTATTTAATTGATCCTGAGCATGTGCATGATATCTAAATATTTGATAATATATTCAATTAAAAGGTCCAGAAAGTAATGTATAATTAACATTAATCTCATTGTTATATTTTTAAACTCTGTTAAGAAGCTCTGAGAGTGTATTATTTATTCTGCTCTATACCTTATGATTATTTTATAAATAATCTATACATATTTGCAGCCTTATCTGTGATTCCCCCATTCAAAAGAACTGGAAAATTCACAGAACTTTTGGTGTTAGAAAGTAAAAAGAAATTTGAGTAAGTATTTTATCATTCATTATTATTATTTAATTATCAAACAATTTCTTGTACATTTCTGTACATCTTTGTAAAAGAAGTGCTTAGTATTCATATTTTTAAGTATACACAGACATGTGAAGACAGTGTTACTGTTTTATGTAAAAGATGCAGGCTAAATGAAAATTTGATAGGTTTGCAAATAACATTGGAACAAAATAGTTAAATTGATATCAATTTACTATTTTAAATGAGTTAGAATAAGAATCTTATAGTACATAGAATAATGACTTTTGCAGAGTCATTGGTTTAAACATTAGGGAAAAAAATCGACGAAAAAAGGAAGTGTTATTATAACAAGAGGACGCTTAAATGAAGCAGTTTTTGTTTAATGTTTTTAAAATTTTATTTTAATTTTAGAAATAAATTCTTGAGACTGATTGAATTATAATTACATATCTGCATTTTCAAGTGGTTATTTTATATCTGCAAAGAGTTTTTCTGTCGTGTTCACTAACAGAATGATTACTGCACTTTACAGAGACAAATGTGTCAAACCAGTGGATGTAGTACAAGCTTGGTCATCAGAGGGAGCCACTTACATTGCATCAGATGAATTCAGGTGAGCTGATTGTTATATTTAAGGTAGATTACCGGCTCTTATGTTTTCCAATGCCAAGAAATGGTTATGAATTTTAAAATTTTGAAATTTTAAAATGGCAATAATTTTTCAGGAATTTTCAAAAAGTAACGAAAAGTCCTGAAATTTTATTTGCAGGCTGACTAAGAATATCTCCCGTCCATGCTGTCTTAGTGTTGGTAAATTAGTCTTGGTTTAATGAATCACAGCAACCACAGTTCACACTAAAATATTCAAAGTCATTGAGGAGTTAATGTCATGAAATGTTGTTTCTGACGGATTCCTGAAAATCTGATCTTTTGGAAGTGTAGGAAACCGGAATTTACATTTTCTGTTTTCCCAAATGTTTCCCTACTTTACTTCTTTAGAACAATCTGTAGTTTGCAGCATGGTCAGATGTGTATGGTTTAGTCTATAATCTGAGGTATAGTCTATAATACATAGCAAAATTTATAATATGTCTGTGTAACCCTCAAGTAACCCTCCGTTTTAAGAGGAATGATATTCTATATCAGATCATTTAAGGCTTACAGATTGATAGAAACAGCAAAATCCTAAGAGGATCTTAGAAAAAACTGTTGTGAAATATTGTGTTCTGTTAAATGAAAATAAATTTCTTCATAGTAGACTAGTAAAATACAAAAATTATATTAATTTTATCAATCAATTTTATTTTTTTGTAACCATTGTTCTTTCTGTTTCAGGTTATGTTTAATCCATCAGTGTTTAATGCTGGTATGGAACTATGCCCAGCTCTATGAGAATCTCCCATCATTCTGCCACATCTTCCTGCCAATACGGAACACCTGCTCACGTCTTCCCAAAGAGCATTATCCAGCTGTCATCAAGGTCAGTGTGTTTAGATATTATGTCCTTGTAATTATGTTATGATTATATAATCCATTCAACAGGGGATGTCCTTTGCAACTTGGCAGTGTATTGATAAATTTACTACAGTAAAGCTTTGCCTAACGACCACCTAACTTAAGCGATCACCTAAAAATATCAACCACTTCTCAGGGTCCCAGTTGTTTTTTGTTCCTTTACTTCCTTATGTCTAATATCGCTTGGACAACCGCCTGGAAAATGGAACCACTATATCAAGATCCCATTGGTGGTCATAATTTTGAGGTCTCATTGTACATATTAAAAAAAATCTGCAACGTCAAAATGTAACTATGTAATTTGAAGATACCCAAATATGCTTTGCAACATACTTCAGAAATGGAATAAATTTAATATCTGAAAAAGCAGAAGGATCCATTTTCCACAATACTTTACAGTCAAAAACAAACATATTTAGCTGATGTCATTTGAAAATTGGTGTCATCAATGTTTAAAAAATGTAACCACCAGAGGTATGGATGGTAAATTATGGATGATGGATGAAGAAGAACCCAGAAAGAGGCAAAATAAAATATCTTATTGTCATGATATCTTTCAGTATGAATTTGGTTTTTAATATCTGTATAATATTAGTGCCTCACCCTGTGGAAGTCTAAATAAATAATGGTATTGGTTGTATAATCATGTTCAGTGATTGAAAGAAAATTATGACAGTGATTGATTATTAATCAGTTATTTTATGCATCTGCTGTATTTCTGTAAAATATGCTGATAAAAGTCAATATTCACATAAAAAGCCTGATAACTCATGGTATCATAGTAATCATACAAGTTATGAGATGCCATTGGGTTTGTATTGTAACTAGCACTAATAACAGCTTGTTTGGCGATACCTTGCTGAATGTTTGATCTATGACAGGACTTGTTGCATGAAGTTCTGGAGCAGCTGAGGACACAGGACAACAAAACCATCGAGCATCTGGTCATCCCACAGAAGAAACCTGTGCCACTCAAAATGTTTGAACCAAAAGTAGAGGAGGTGTAAGTATGCAAGATTAGGCATTGTTAGTAAAGGCTTATTCAGTGGCTCAGCTTAGGTGTTGCAGATTTCAAAACAGTAAGGGTGATATCATTTTAGTATAGGAAACTAAAAATTGGAGAAAACTTTTGTTACGGGGTGCACATAAAAGTGGACCGAACTGTCTCGCTGGTGAAGCTTGCTTTGCTAGCGAAGCGGTTGGTTTGCTGGACTTGTGCGCCACCGACCTGGGTTCGACTCCCGGATCGGCCCAGGATTTTCCCCCTCAACAATTTGCCTTCATAACACTATGGTGATGTCAAAACACTGATAAAAAACACTGCATGTTCTGCTTACTTTGTACTAAAAACTATTCTATTTGATAAAGCAGCCTAAAATTATGCCCAATTTTTTTTTACTTTTATACACATTATAATTTCATTTGTTGAAATGCACTTGTGATTCAACTGATATCAAAAGATATGCATGGACATGTTTTAGGTTTGAAGGCAAAAAGAAGATAAGTAAGGACCGTGAATTCAATGACAAACAGAGGTTGATTCACCGCCATAAAAAGGAGATGAAGGGAGCAATCAGGGAGATTCGCAGGGACACATCTGTGTTAGCCAAAGAGAAGCTGAAGATAATCAGGCAGAGGTACAGAACTCCTCAAGAACATACTTGCGCCACTCATGTTTTTTCTATGTTTCCTAACATTGACACAGTCAGATCCATGTATTTGGTAATAAGTGTGTGCATTACAGTTTATGACATAACATTTGACTGAATTAGCGGCTTTTTACAGGTCCTTAAAACCATAAAAGTCCAAGAATTCAAAACTGCAGAATTGAATTACATAAATTTCTTTAAATTTTTAGAATAATAATATGAAATTCATAAGTCCTCAATATTTTGCACTTGAAGTGTTTTGTGTTTAATTTTATTGCCAATACATGTTTTATCTCTCAAAATATCTGCTCTCCCAGTCAAGAAAACTCTGTCATTTCACTGTATCAACTGATCTTGGTTAACTCGGTGCATTTTGAATGAAGGAATAGAGTCTCGGTCATCTGCATGAAGAAATTTATTTTTTATCAGCAATAATGGCACTTCTCGAGAAATGTTATGACTAATGCTGACATATCAGGGTCATAAGGAAGCCTACAACACAAACAATCACAAGCTGTCCTGCGTTAATGTTACACCTCTCACAGTCACTCATGCTTGTTAATATGATGTATCATCTTGTCATTATAAATCACACCACTCCTTAGTGTGCAGGGAGCCATTTTAATATATAATTATGCCATTAAGCACAGATTGCTAATTTCTTGATATGTTCTTATATGTTTATAATGTTCTGTTTAATGAGTAATTATATATTACCTGGAAAAAAAATAAAATAGATCAGGCCTTGGCCTGTTTTATGCCATTCACTATATGAAGCCAAATAATGTCTCTCTTCCAAAACGTGTGTTTACATGTGCATGACTGAGTGAAAATATAATAAACTGTGGTTATTAATGGGGATTATGGTGCACATATAAGGCGAGGGCGGTGGTGTAATGGATAAGGTGCCAGGATCATGATCGAGAGGTCTTGAGTTTAAATCCTGGTCACACCCCCACCGTGCCAAGACCCTTAGGCAAGGTCCCAACAGCAAATGTGCCTCTGTCCGCCCAGCAGTAGAAATGGGTACCAGTAAATACTGGGAAGGTAACCTGCGATGGACTAATGCCATCAAGGAGGACTTTTTTCTCCTAAGTTGCTTCATGCTACAGAAACTGAGATAATGGCCTGATGAGCCAGTCAGGCTCGGGTGTAAAAGCCCAAAAGGAAATTTTTAACCTGTATGTTTTATAAGCCTGTCTTATTTATGGGTTATGTTGCTGGTTGGTTATGGGTTATATGATATGAAATCAGTATGTATCATGAATCTGTCTTATAACATTAGTAAAACTCTGGCATGTTTGATGATGATGATTATGTCGAGCACATTGGGCGGCTGATTATGAGCTGATACAGTCAAAAGCTGTAGCTACCAACCATGTATGTTTTTGAGTTGAGGGTTCCTCTGATGTAATGGAATCTCCACTGACAGGATCCAACATACATAGTTTACATTGGTCTTATTTTTGGATAGTATCGCAGATAAGACATGAAATTGATTTTTTAATCTGTGCGTATGATATAGCTGTCTTATTTTTGGATTTTTGTCCAGATATGACATGAAATTGATTTTTATCAGTCTATGTATTATAAAGCTGTTTTTAGGGGGATTATGGTGTGTATATGACATGAAGTTGACTTTATAAATCTGTACACATTATGAATCTGTCTTTACTTGGACAATGGTGCAGATATGACATAAAATTGATTTTTATAAATTTGTTTGTCTTTGTCTTTTTTATAAATCTGTTTGTTTTTTACCTTTGCCCACAGAGATGCAGAGAGAGAACAGAAGACCAAGGACATCATGAACTCTTTAGCATCACAGGAAGGAGACTACAAGGCTCTCAAGAGGAAAAAAGACAAGGCATTCTAGCAGCAACCAACACAACCATCAACATGGCAGCAATGATTTACAATGTGTTCATCATTATTACAACTTTGGTGATTTGTTCATCATCCAAATTTATGCACAGATGTCTGGGGCATGAATGATTACTAAATGACACTAATGATTGTAAATTCCATCATCATAACAACATGGTGTTCATCATTGCATCAATATTCATCATCACAGTAATGATGAACATCATTACAGCATTAGGATTGAGTGCTCATACTTTTATTTTAATTTAGAAATGAGCATTTCTAAATAATTACCATATTCCCTTGTGCCCCTGGGTGGGACTGTCTAAATTATTAGGGATGTGACATGAACGGAGGGGGGGGGGGGGGGTGAGTGGGGGGTGGTGACTAATCTGGATGCATTCTACCCTGGCCAGTTGATAAGGTGGCCTGTATTTATGTCATGGACTCAAGTGATACATGTTAATTATATGATTAAAGGATATAAATGCTCTATTACAGTCTTGCTGTGTTTTATAAAAAGTACATTACTGTACCAGTAATCTGAACTGATTGGTTATTCTCAATAGCTGTAACCATCAGATATATTCATGTACATTTTGAATAAAAAAATAAAATATGTTTGTCTTCATTTGAATTAATCAAGATGCATTTTTGCCCAGATTTGGGAGTGGGAATTAACCACAAAGAAGTCCAAGATGGGGACTAGATTGTAAAGATTTCCTGTTGGTCATAAGGCATGTGCCAGGGGATCATAACGTACAGTAACCAGATTTTCAAATCATCCTAGAAAGGGGTCAGCTTTAATTTCATATCAGCTGATGATCAGTTAGGATTGATACAGAATTAATAGAGATGTGATTTGCAACATGCATAATTTATTTAAGTATCTGGTCCAGGCCTAGTGTTGTACAAAACTTTCCTTAAAAAAATGTTTATTAAAATGAGCATGTTTGCAGAAAATGAAGGTGTTGATTGGCCTGATATCTAGAAGAAAATTTATGTTAATTCCTGGGGCACCACACCACAGATGTTCATAGATACTTGGTTTGTCAAATTAAGTCCTTTATGAAATTGTGCTTAATAAAATGTATGAGTATTAATAAAAAACCTGTTGATCCAACCTTTTATGAATAGTTTCTGCAGTGGTATTCCATACCTCCCCTGACTAATGGAGAACAAACACTATTTATGATTGGTTTTTAGCTCAGCTGACTGAAGTCATCTGAGTTTTGACAATCACTTGTCATCCGTTCATCCCTGAAATTAGGTCATGGTGACCTATATTCTGCAAGCTATTGGCTATTTGTGAGACCTTCAAATGATGCTGTGCAGCCATTAACTGAAACTAGGTCATGATGACCTATATTCATAAAGCGACTAGCCATAATTCTGACAGTCAGTCAGGGCACAAAACTCTACAGTTTGACCTAGAGACTTCTAAAATAAGATCCAGGGAAGTCCTTGACAAGTCTCCTTTGAATCCTGAAATTGGGCCACTTTGACCTATATTACTGTGAGCTATTGGCTATTTTTAAGACCTTTAAATGATGCAGTGTGGCCGTTAACTGAAACTAGGTTATGGTGAGTCGGTGACCTATATTCAGCAAGCGGCTAGCCATCAATCTGACAGCCAGACAGGGCACAAAACTTTACTGTTGGACCTAGAACCTTCTTAAATAAGATCCAGGGAGGTCCTTGGCAAGCCTCCTTTGAAACCTAAAATTAGGCCACTGTGACCTATATTCTGTGAGCTACGAGCAGAAAACCTAATTTTACGCACCCAAAAGGTCAGATGTACACAAGTCGTGGCATTTACATAGCAACTTCTTACATAGCATATAGGTAGGTCCTGATAAAATCTTCTTGGAAAGCTCAAATAAGGTCGCTGTTGCTCTTTTACTAAGGATTATGGACAAAAACCGTGATTTTGAGCACTCTGGATGTCGTTCTACCCATTCTTCAAGGTTCCTTAACAAGTACTTTTCACCAGATCATAACATCAATAATTAAAACATGCATCGCCCGTATGTTAAATTCAGCTGAGCATCATGGCCCATGAGCCACTAGTTAGTGTACCTGTGAGCTAATGCAATGGTGCGGCGTCAGCCATCGGTCCTTGTCCATGCGTTTACCCATATTACCTCAAAGAAGGCTGGAGCTGGCACAACTAAATTTTACACAAAAATCAGTCACCTGTCAAACATTGTTGGATTGAGTTTATTTTGGGGCCATCTGAATCGACTTACATTGTATGGGGAAAGCCAGTAAAGCTTTAAAAGACTTCTCCAAAATCATTCAGCCAAATTGTTTTATATTTCAAAATATTGATTCCAGAAACAAGCTTTCTCAAGTCTGTCCAAATGTTTCCATTTTGATGAATGTGGTACCAGATACATAAATTTGAGCTTAGTCATTCGGCAAAATTAGCATCCTAACATTACAATTTCAGATACGGCAGGAGCTAGCGTCACACAATTTTATGCAAATGCTGGTCACATGACTCATGTAAAATTGATTTTTGTGGCGTCACCAAGATCAACCTGGTTTTTAGGGCGGAAAAACTATGCGTATATGAGCATAGCTGTACAGGTAATATAAATAATTGGTGTCCATATCTAACTTATGTGTAAGATAAATCCATGGATTAAAAATATTCTGCTTTCAACAGAAGTCTGTAAGTATTCTAAACATTTTGTTAAAAAATCATATTTATATGTCAACTAAAAAAAATTGTAGCTACAGTCTTTCAGTATGTAGAAACATTTGGTTACAGGCCAAGATTTTGTCAGCATCTATACACAGATTTGAAAGAATGCCAACATTGTTTGGGGTTTGGCAACAGGCCACGATGTGGTCTATATATATATAAATAGCATTGACAGACTGTCAACTATTTCCGTTTGGTAACGGGAAAAGAATTGAGCAAATGAAGTAACTACACCTTGCACTTCAGCTGCTCTTGACTTGGGGGGGGGGGGGGACTGCATTGATCAGCTGAGTAAGACTCTTCCCCCCCCCCCCCTTATTGACAAGATACATAAATAGCTGTAGCTCAATGCCAGCATTAAAAGAGGAACTTGTGCTATTATTTAGCTGCTACAGTGGTAATGCTGCAAGTATTGCATTTTCATGTTGTCGATACATCTTGGAAACCTTCTCGTACACATGACTTGGGCGCCAATGATCTTTGCGGATTATATGTCCCTGCATATTTCTTAGGAGTGCAATGACAGATCAGCCTGAATGTGTGCATGTTTGTACATCTGGTACATCTTTTCGTACACAAGACCTGTGGCGTCACCTACAATAAATTTTGTGCTATCTATGTGCCTGCTTATTTCTCAGCAATGATTTGACATATCAGCCTGAAATAGATCTACTCCAGAACTGTCTAGTGCACTAATGAGGGCCATCTGGCAAGTCCAGCTCGTTGGTGTACATACAGTGCCTGCTCCAGCGCTCCCTGGTCATATTATATAGCAGGTACTCTGTGTATAAAAGTCAGCTACATTCTGTGAAATGGCCTCTTTTTCCACGTTTTTCAAACAAAATGATTGAAGGAATTCCCGGATTATCTGTAAGCAGATGGACTGATTCTGTTTGTCGGAAAAGCAGCAGTTCAAACTAGAGGATAACTACATGCCCAGTCCGTTTATTCAAAGAAAGGTCTGTGAGTCATGGCTGGTGTACCTTAAGCTACATAACTTGTCTAAACTATGTTGAAACCTCTTTAAAATTACAATTTATATTTTAAATCTGCCACCCAGGTTGATATAAACCAGATATTTCTTTAACCTCAGGGTGAGGTCTAACCTCAGGGTGAGAGGAGCCATGCAACACATACGGAACCGCCCCATTAGAGATTGAGTTACAATTGAATAGTTTACGTATGAAATATATTTTACATTTGGTGCCATCATGTGACCCTAAGTAATCACTAGTGTATAGTCCTTAGTAATATTTTTGGTCATTGTCAATCAGTAGGAAATAGAAATTAGCTGTTTCATAAATGTTGAAATCTTCAGTAAATGTTACATTTATGTTTCACTATGACTTAGTGCAACAATTGATTAATATTACTTCATCATGTGGACTATTATGTTTCATCTTAATTTATGCTTATCCCTTATCTCATTCTCTTAATCCGTTGATTGTTTGCAATACTTTTACAACTAGTGTTTCACAGTTCAGTGATAAAAGCTCTACATGTGTTGGGCAAATAATCCAAGTCATTATATTTCAAAGATATCATTGATATTTTCATAAAATACTCTTATTATCCAAATAACACCCTAATTGATAGTTAAAAAAATGAGTTAAAATTAGGCATGATATAAACACTGTCTCTGGCTTGTTTCTATTCAAGAGGTGATTGGCACATGTATCCAGCCTGATCTATTTCTCCTGTAATCTTAATTTGGGGTTTGAATAAATCTCATGGCTTCTACGTGTGACTTCAGTAGCTGCCTATGTCATCCATCTAGCGGCATTTAAGTCTAATAATCCATGGTCATTTACAGATACATCTAAGAGAAAAGGACCCTAGATTATACACACAGCCCTTTGTCAAGCCTACTGCTGTGAGTCACAGCCTTTGGCTACTAGACACTGTTTGTACCACCTGCAGGCCTATGGTCAGCTTACAGGGAGTTCCGGATAAGGTCTATTGTGGATGTCCATACCATACATCTCAGATAGCTCTGTCGTATACAAGACTGGTGGCGCCACCTACAATTGCGTTGGCTTTAAACCTTGAAAACATTTGCCTACAACTTTGAAACTCTTGGAAAGACTATCATCGGTTTCATAGTTCGAGCCATATCCAGCACCTTTGGTTGGTTGTAAAATTATTTTGTCGTCTTGTTCTTACCCATCAAACACTAAAGTATAGTTGTTTTCCCCTCGTTGCGCCTCGATTATGCGCGGGAATGTTGCAACAAACCAGCTGATAGAAATTGCCTTCGACCTGGATCAGTTTTAGCCTTTCACGGGGATATACCATCCAGGCCTATCACTTTGTCGGCTTTGTATAATATATTGACATGAAATCATTGATATATCGAAAAAGTTCAGGTTATCTTTACGATGTATATATATGAAAGGTCTAGTGTTGGCTCAAAATTCGTACCGCTTGTCGAATCGACATAACCCTTTACATGCAGCGTTTGCACCCTTAGGATTTTATCGTATAGCAATTTCAGTTGGATTTGATAAATATTCACCATATTTAGAAGAAAGTGCCAGTAATGGTAAATGAAAGTTTTAAACGTAATTTGTGACAAAACACAGCTTAATGTGTTTAATGCATAGTCAATAAATAACGTTAAATAATATCGCCGTTTCATTAGTTATTTTGGAAAGTTCACAACCCACCCTACACATTGTTTCCCTACAGGTTAAAGATAAAGGTTGCGAAAGGTATTGTTTGACCGTATCCGACACTACTTACAGCCAGCTATTGACCTATCCTTTCTATAGAACTTGTGATTTCTTGCTCGCCCATATTAATGGTAATTCCGTTTCAGAAAAGTTCTTATAACGCGCCCGTGACGGCTGATTGGGCTTGTTTATGTACAAGCTATTTGTAAACAGAGCTATGCTGACAAAAGTGCATATGTGCGGAAACTGCAAGTTCACTATAGCTGCAAAACGCATATTTGCAAAAGCACGGTTCGACTGACTTGCTGCAAGATATCCTTGTTGAATGTGTTACATTACTTTTGCGGGTACCCTGTATGATAAACACACGTGGAAAAAAGGAAAGCCTGCGCGCGGTGGACGTTTTCTGGAATATTTTTTTGTATAAAGGTTTCAGTAAAGTAATCTTTAGTCAGATATCGGAACAGGACCCCTCAAAGGCATCTATGCAAATTCATAGAAAAGTATCAACTTGATGTCAGAGACATCAAACCCTATTAGGAGTCACACGATGCTGTAATCTGTACACTGCTGTTATGATCCGACCACCTTGCCTCAAGCCACCTCCAGTATAAAGCACCGAGTCATACCTATAATTAGCACTATTACAGTGGGTTACGTAAACATTTTATTCTGGGGGAAAATATTTGGTCGATCGCTGATTCGAACTCATTTTGATGGTGACGTCAGACTTTCCCTCCGCTTCGCAGGAAAAGCAAGCTTCAGTAGCGAGACAGTTCGATCCACTTTTAAATTTTTAATAGCGAATCAGATTACCTAAAAAAATTTAAAATGCATTCTAACTTAGATGTTATGGGACCTTCCATACAATTTCAACAAATTCCGTTCAGTACTTTGGCGTAAATTTGCTGACAGACGGAGGGAAGGTAGAATACCTCTTGCCACATAGAGGAGGTATAAGGCAAAAAAAAAAGTGTTTGGTTCTCAGACACTTTTTTTTCAGAAATCAATGCGAGCGGGCGATTTTTTTTTTTTTTTTTTTTTTTTTTTACCTTTTTTTGTTTATTTCGATAAAAAATGTCATATGACCAGGAGAGGCATATCAATAACATACTTTTTTCGCTAAACAGGTTAAAGCACTACATAAAGAGGAAATTTTAGGCCCAAAAAAATTAAAGGTATGGTTCTCAGGCACCGCCCGCATCAATTTTAACCCCCCGCATAAAACATTTTTATTTTGATTTTCAACAGAAACTTACCGATTTTGAGCTGCAGCCGCTCTGATATTTCTTTCAAGTACATAAAATCATACAATTTCCTTTGATATGTAGTGCTTTAGCTTGTTTAGCAAAATAAATCAGTTATTATCATGTTTTTCCCTTATCATTTGACATTTGTATGGGAACATACAAAAAAAAAATAATAATAAAAAAAAAAAAAAAACGCCCGCCCGCATTGATTTCTGAAAAAAAAAGTGCCTGAGAACCATACCTTTTTTTATTTTGGCCTTATCAAAATTGTATTATTTTATCTTCTTGAAAGAAATGTCCGAGCGGCTGGAGCTTAAAATAGGTTAGTTTCTATTGAAAATTAAAATAAACATTTTTGATGCGGGGGATTAAAATAACGCGGGCGGTGCCTGAGAACCATACCTTTTTTTTTTTTTTTTGCCTAATGAGCAAGAAATATTCAATGTCCTTGAATAAAGGTCATGTCAAGTGAAATGAACACCGCCATGTGCATCAAATGACAAATTACCGATCACAACCAGTTGTGACACTGAAATTTACAAGGTGTGATTTGTTAATTTCATGTTCCATGATGCACCTGTATGCACTCAGTTATAGGATTGCAATGGTCGTTTTATATATCCCATAATTATCATGGGCTAAATAATTTATTTTATTTGATACAACTGGCGATAAATATGTAATGTACGTATCCAAAACGGTTGATCTGCTTTTCATGCTATTTTTTCCAGTGTTTGTACGCTTCAACATATATAACAAACGAAGCATCCTGCCCCTCTCTCTCTCTCTCTCTCTCTCTCTCTCTCTCTCTCTCTCTCTCTCTCTATATATATATATATATATATATATATATATATAAACTATTATTTTTATGCATTTCAAGATAATTATGCCAATAGATGCATAAAGATTAAACAAAAATAAAAAGACATATAAGAAATAAAAAAAAAATATCGCTCTTCATTTAATTGTTAAAAGGGATAGAAAAATGGATATATAACATATAACTCACTGCTCCATAAGAAGAACTTAATAAATAGAGGCAGTAACCACTTGGATACAGTAATGCCAAGGTATTTAGAAACACAATTATTCAGCAAATGCTCAATTGTAGAGGTGAGGACCGGACCACCACATAAGCGGTCCGGTCCTGGTCCGGTCCAGCTGTAGGCGGTCTGGTCCAATAGGTGGACCGGTCCTGGAGGTCCGGTCCATTTATTAAAATAACATTCAAACTAAAACAATTTGTATTTTTTTATTCTGCGTTTGTTCTACTGTACATAATATTTTATTACATAAATTTGTTCAAATAATTAACAAAACTGAAAATAATACACTGCAAAACATGCAATAAATGTTATATTATAATCTATACTTGAATCGCAAGATCTGGTTTTGATTTTTAATGAAAAAGTTAAAATCACAGTGGAATATTTTGTGTTACTGTGTGGAGCGTGGTGGTTAGAATATAAATCTAATTGTGCAGGTTTGGGCGAGCTGATTTAAAGAATTTGCTGGGCGGCGATGGATGCAGGCTGACATTAGCTGATTAGTTATGTAATGGTTTAAGTGCGCTTTCGTATAGAAAACTTACTAATCTAATGTGCAGGGTGGAACGAGCTGATTCAAAGAATATGCGTGGCGGGGATGGATGCGGACTGACATCAGCTGATAAGATATGTAGTGCTTTGAGTGCGATGTGATATTAAAAACTTATGAATCTAATGTGAATGATATAAAATAAAGAATATATTTAATTTATTCAACGTATAGAAATTGATCTTATTGTTCTGTGATACACAGTGATACAGAGGAAAAAAATCAAAATAGTGCAATTTAGTGCAATAGTGCAGGGGACAATGTACATGTTACTTCAATCATAAGTAAATAAAAAAAATACCCTTTACTCTTACTCAGAGGGGAAAAATATAAAATAATACATGTATATAATTATACTATTGCGGCTGTGATTGTTATAAATACATTTTACATAGCTAAAGAGACTTTCTTTGAGAGCAAGATTTGAAGGTTGACACTAAATCCATAAATTCATATGTTTATACATTTTGGATAGGTTTCACGTTTATATTACAGGTGGCGCCACCTACATTTACGTTTACGCTACAGACATATCCAAACTAATATTTCAAGACTGGTACAGCTTCCATTTGTTCGTCTGTCACTTTTCGTAAGTGTTATGGAAAGGTCTTACATACTAGCTATCATTATATATTCAACAGATCCAATCCGGTAGCTTGCGCGATATTTTGACACACCTTTGGACATTCTTGCACAGCACATTCCAGGCAACACAGATCGTCGTCTCACCGTAAATCTACACATATTTACGTTGTTTACATTACGAACATGCACTAGGCTTTTCTTTGTTAAATTATCTATTATAGTCTCATAATCAGAACACAGGCTATGTAAGTGTTTGTTTCCTGGATTCCGATATATATAAGCCTTCCATGTAAGGTGTGATCTTGACGAGCGATAATATAAGAAATTACCTGACTCGTTAAAAGGTCAAAATCATCCGAAATTTGCATTGACCATAACACACTTTGATATGTAGTCCTTTTAACACAACATATGAAATATTGTTCAATTACAAATGACACTCTGTAACATTATTGTCAATTTAATCCCGTGCATGGTACAATGGCGAATATGGTAACTATAGGCCTGTATGCACGGTTCCACCAGTATTATAATACATATCAGTACATTTCTTTCCGTTAACCCATGAGTGTATCAACCCCTCCACATTATCACGGCCAACCAGGTCTGTAATCTCTCTCTGTATTTGATTTACACTTATGGCATCCTTTAACCGTCCGTACAGGAATACTTGTATTGCCAGCGGTTTACAGATTAAATAAGTGCAATCACTTAACCGACTGTTTTTAACACCAATATAAATGTGGATGTATTAATCCTCATGTTTAACTGGATATTCACAAATGGTGCCGTACTTGTGCGTACATCTTTCGGCATACCACATAAAACGTAAGCTCCTGTACGGAATTATGCGAACGCAGTTCCAAAATAAAGATTGTATTGGTAGACTTTTGGTATTAAAACGAACCGGCTCAGCACCAGGCATCCAAATCCAGGACCCAACTCTCCAGTTAAAGGTTGCGGACAGCCAGAAGGTGTTGGCTTTACCTGTCTCAAGACAAAACACTTCATTACACTATAACATCAGGGGCGTAGCCAGGACTGAGGTAGTGGAGGGGACCATGATCAGTGGCGGATCCAGAATTTCGAAAACAGGGGGGGGGGGGGGGGGGGCACTAATATGCATGTATATGGGTACTATGAAAACTGTTATATATACGTGTATATGTATGTATATATATTATTATCATTAATACTATAAGGTTAGTCTCGGGTACATGGGGAGGGTATGGGAGGGGGTATACCACTCCCATATTGGGAAATTTTTTGAATATGCAATGTAAAGAGAACATTTTGAGGAAATTTTTAACAAAAGAATGAGGATATCCTGATCCCGAAAAAAAAACTGTTTCTTCATGCATGTCTTTGCGTAAGTAGTCAAACTGTAGAGAGGTTCAATATTTAATATTGATATTTCTTCAAAATTAGGACATCAAATTTCAATCGTTTTCAACATGTTAAAGTCAATGGCTCAAAGGCGCATTTACGTTTATAACTTGCAAAATATTATCTTTTAAATGTAATCTCGGAGTAAAATAACTGAAATGCTGATGTCTTTGTTAAACTAAATTTTACCGGGATCAGTGGTCTCGGCAGCACAGAGAACTCCTAAGAGCACAGATCGCGAGTAAGGTATCAACAGAGGATCGAGCCGTAAGATTGTCCAAGGTCAACCCCAACTTGGGCCTGGTGCTCTGCAGTTGTCCTGCAGCTGTTCATAAATATCCTCATCCTCAACTAATGCATGAATTTGCAGAGTTATAAACTGCAGATAGCTGAGATAAAATCTCATTGCTAATTAATAAAAAGTAATATGAAAAACGAAAATTAACCATAAAATTGGGAAATTAGATAAAATGAGAGATGTTGCAGCTCAACGGGGTGGGGGGGGGGGGGGCGCGTGCCGAAGGTGCCCTCTCTGGATCCGCTATTGATAGAAAAGGCAATTTAATGCATATATATACATATATATATGTGTGTGTGTGTGCGTGTGTGTGCGTGCGTGCGTGCGTATATATATATATATATATATGTATATATATATATATATATATATATATATAAATATAGATATATTAGTATAAGATTAAGTGAAATCTACGCCCCTGCAACATAACATTTTTGTATACCGTACTTGTTATCTACGCCAACGAAGTTGTCAAAATGTTACCTCTTTCGGAGGTATAACAAGCTGAAAATGGTACCATTTTAACCGTTAAGACGTCTAGATTTTAGTTGTTGAAGCCCCAAATGTGCATATTATTGTAATTTATGATGGCTATATGCTTAGCGGAAGATGCAGTATGGAATAGGCTTATATTTAAATAAAATTCATGATGATTACGGGTCAAGAATAAGCAGTAAATAGGACAAGTTAACTTATTTCATATTCATATATTTCAAACACGTTTAAACCAGGATGTCCTATACAGCCAATTTACTGTTTTAATAGTCCAGGTGCGGACACGTGATGCAACCTGGTCCGTTCGTCAGCGAGACTGGATCAATATCATACAAAGTTATATAGAACTAGATACATGTATATGCATTCTAACGAATGCAGGCCTCCGCCATGTGGGCGGTCCTTATTGTTGGGTACTCCGCAACCCGTTTTAATTCAATTATCGACCTCATATTTCCAGGTTCATTTGTGGATAAGTTCCTGAATAATGATGATGCCACCTGTATACATGTATATGCATTCTAAAGAATGCAGGCCTTCGCCACGAGGGCGGTCCGTTATGTTGGGTACTCCGCGACCCATGTTTTCATCCAGTTATCGACCCCATATTTCCAGGCTCATTTGTGGATAAGTTCCTGGAGAATGATGGTATTTTCAAGCATTTTTTCTCAGTTTCTCAGCTGTGGTTCCATACAGTGATATGAGACCTCATACCTTCATTGATCATGATTAGTTTGATCAGTTGCTCAAGACTGGTGGAACAACCCGAGAGTCATCTGAGCTATAGTGAACACTCTTTGTCCGTCGTCCGTCTATCTAGCCGTCCATTTGTCGACTAACAGGGCACAAATCTAAATCGTAGGGCCCTGGAAGTTCAAACTTCACATGCTGGCAAGTTCTGATATGTTTTTTATATGGAAACCAAAAGATAGGGCCCTGTGACCTATATTATCCAAGTTATGTAGCGAAAACATCAAAATCCTTCCATCAGTCTGTTAACTTCACATGCTAACTGGTCAGGATTGGTTTTCTGTAAAAAAACATATATAAAACATGCAACAAAAGCCTCGAAAGCCGTCGCCCTTCATTAACAGGGCATAAATCGAACGCCCCAAGACACAAAAATTTCCAAACATCACATGCTGACAGGTCCTAATAGTTGCTATGTGGGCATCAAAATATAGGTCACTGTGACCCATATTCTCCAAGCTGCGATGTGAAAACATTTGGTCTGAACACAAATGGTTACTGGAACACTCAGAAACTTCAGTCTTCATTTGCTGACTGGCCAAGATAGGTCCTTCTTTGAAAATTAAAAGTAGGTCATTGTGACCTATATTTTCTTAGTTATTGGGCGAAAGCCATCGTCCACTCTTTAACCAAACCTGAATCATAACGATAGACCCAAGTAGTTTAAACTGGGGGGGGGGGGGGGCATCTAGCTGAATAAGTGTGCATTGAGTTGTATTATTTAAAAATTGTTTTCTTTACGATATCCTTAAATTTCCCTGAAAACAAATTTTTATGATTTCAGGTGTATGTTTTGTCTTCTATCGTTTATCACAGGAATTGCTGGGGCACCAGATGTTAAGGGTATATTGATATTGTGACTTGTATTTCAATATAAGCTGCAGGAAGTGCCACGTATGTAGACTTGTTTTTCCACTTCTTAACTCATAGTGTGTGAATTCTGTGTGTGAATTCTGTGTTTGCTTATAAGATGCATTGTTGTTTGAATTTGCTCACACACGGGTTGCCTGGTCAATGTGCTGTAAGTTTTAAGAAAATGAAACCACATTGGCTCTCTGACGGTCCTTGATGAGCTGGTAACTGTTTTGCTTGCGACGGAAACATGGCTACGATAAAGTAGTCATAATGTCATAATAGGTGGATGAAGTGGGAACGAAGTTGGAGAGTTAAACCAGAGTAGATTCAAGAAGGCCTACCAGTCTTGTATAAATGCTTAACGAGTCGTTTGTTACTCGGCTACAACGTTTAGAGCTAGCTTCAGGATATCAGGATCAATTAATAAAAAAATCAATTTTATATGTAAACGATAAAAGATAATTTTGAGATTTCTGGCTTATAATTAATATTTAATCCAATAAACACCATGAATGGTATTGAAATATATTTCTTAGTGCGTTTTACATCAATCTGAGATAGAAATACCATCATAAATAAGTATTTAATTTAATCAAATAACGCAATACCAAGAAATACCAAGGTTTTGGCAAACCAAATGAGTAACCGACGTTTTTTGCACATTCCAACAACTACAGCAATTTTTCAAAACTGGATATCCTTACGGTTGATATCATACCACCTTCTACTTGTTACATCTCCATTTGGGGTACAGACCTGACTTTACCTACCTTTGATGCTGCAATATGGTTTGTTCTACACAATTAATTCTATTTGTCAATGACAAAGGTTCTAAATGAATTTCAGTGAATTCATAGGAAAAAATCCATAGGGAAAAATGGTAAAATGTTGAGGCGGATCGGTCAAATTTAGGCCACATTTTCCAGCTCAAATATATTAGATTGGCTTGTTTCCTTAACCAATCAGAATGCAGGAGGCATTAATAAAAATATATATGCTTTGGGTCTTTCTTTACTTAAATATCCACTCCCAGTCATAAGTCGTAAGAAGTATTATATTTCATGACTTTCACACACATACACAGACCTTAAACACAAGTATAATATGTATAACAGATTATGAAATGATTTTGATATAATTATAAGGACACATTATAACGGTTGAGATAGGAAATGAATCGAGAAGAATAAATGAAGGTTAAAAAGAGTAGAAAAGGGGCTTACTTAAATAAGGGTAGACGAATCAAATAGGGGCGGATAAGATTTTATATAAAGAAAAACTGGGGGCATTGGGCGTGCAATGACAGAATGGGATTGGTAAAAGGCACATTCAGGGCTCTATATATATAGATTCAAACAAAGGAGTAAAGATGAGTCATATTAGGATATGTAGGAGAACACAGAATGGCTTTATATAAAGGAGACAGACAATTAACACAGGGGGTGCTGCACATTTTGTCCAGTGCATTTAGAAAGTACCGTATCTACTCACCTGTCATTTTGGTGTTTTTTAAGATAATATTGCCCAAATGTTCGTGTTCTAAATTAGATTCTATGCGTAACAAGAAGGCATTCTTCCGTCCACAGAAAGAGACCGCTTCTTTCTGTTTGAGGAGTTCCTAAACATGAGGGATAGCAGACACAGTAAAACTAATGAATAAATTAATGCTAATGCTAATACTGATAATAATGCAACTGCACTGGTTTTATTAAAATTAATAAAAACACAATCAAACTCGTAAAATAACATACTGTGTATATCTTTTTCTCGCAATAATTTTTAAAACTGAAATCGTATAACTGGAAATTCCGTCTTCAAAATACGACACATAATTTACCTTGACATGAACATGGTAGCAGGACCGTACGGTCTTCTTTTCGATGGAAGAATAACTGAGAAGCATGTCTCCAAAGTCTCTCGGGCAGTCTTTGAGAAGAAGAATTTTTATTGCACAAAATGTCTACAGAATTTAAGCTAAATACGGAAAATGGTCCCTTTAAGAAGGACACACTTTGCATCGTTCAAACAACGGGCGTTACCATGGCGCTTCAGAGGAGTTGCGTGGCAACGGCTGAGTGCCACCTTCGTCAATCATAATTCAGATGTCAGTTTCTCTGTCTCTCTCTTTCTCACGCACACACACAAGTGCGCACGCACGCGCATCCGCATATCGGCAGTTATGGGTGGTTCGTCTAAGGTCGAGAACCTGCTCCGCATAAGCTTGGACTACCTGGTCAATCAGCGACTTAAAGTTCCACCAGGATAAAGGTTGAGTTTTAAATATCACTTTGTGACCAGTACAACACAACTTAGGCGGCCATGAATATAATGATCGGACTGTTGTGCCCTTAGATGAATTCACCAAAATTATGGCGTGAATCACTCGCATCAGGCAGACTCAAACCATACGGCAAGAACCATTCTGCTTTAAGAAGCTGTGAATACTAAATCCCTGAGCGGCTTCTGGTTCTATATTCTCATCTTTTGACCTCATAATTGCTCGACCAGTTATAAAGGTACTTTAACCACTTATCTATACTATAATTGACGGTGGCACTAAACCTTTGACTTGCAACTCCGTTGTGGGTCTTGAAGTACTTGGAACGATGCCTAGTATGTCCTAATGGGGGATCATTTTCCATATTTTTCCACAAATCATTAGGAAATTGACATTATTTGGGAAATTCTCCTTGTCAATCGCCGCGCCATATATAATAAACAACGTTACTTATTACGTAAGAAAGAGGGTAAACTCGGCTCATACATGCAAAAGCAAAAACCCGGTCGAAGGGGCACTGACCTGTGCGAAAGCAAGTAAGAACGGATAATATGCTAGTGCAGTTAATATATATATATATATATATATATATATATATATGTATATATATATATAAATATATATATATATATATATATATATATCACGTCAATAATAGCCTAACTTATGAGACTAACCCCCTGAGCCTAAAGGTCATTGTCATTTCAAATGTGAATTTTTATCTGCAAACTCAATTTAAATTCTCACCCTCGACCCTTGGCCAAATTGGGCCGAAATCAGAAGGACGTGTTCACTTTGTAGAACAATCTGTCCAATAAATCTCAACTTATTGGGCGTTAAATATTAGAAAAAGTGCGAATAGTTGTATAATTCTCGTAGATTAGTCGGTTTATGACGTGTTTAATGTCGTTTAGCGCCTCACCGTTTGTTGCCATAGCTACCAATAAAAATGACAAAATGCAAAGACGATGACAGCTATTCGCAGAAGAACGTAGCCCTATAATAACAGGAAGCAATTATTTCATGTTTTACATTACCTTTCTCTTCTTTTGACATATTTCTTACAAATGTGTTTTGCGGGTTTCTATTGACGTCTGGTAAGGTGCAGGTCCAATTGTTGAACATTTTGACCGCTTGGCAAGATTTCATGTTGTTGCATTGTGCAACGCACTGAATTACGGTTAAAGCCGGGGAATCACCAACATGTGACCACTTCGTCGAGTTGGTTATCTTTGTCTTGTCGTATCGGTGGTCATAACAAATTTTAAAAGGTTGAAAGGCCTCCATGACTGTTCAAGCAAGGAATATAGAAAAGTTGGTTCGTAAATGTTTAACTGCACTCGTCCGACTATCAGTAAATCTGTTAATGATCTACTTGTAGTTGTTTGTTAAGTTTTTTTTTAAAGTTTTATTGAAAGAGACCCTTTATCAGTGGATATGGCTTGAAACTCCTAACCAGCGAACACACACACACACACATACATATATATATATATTATATATATATATATATATATATATATATATATATATATATCCTTGCACAAACAGGTACTCTCAAACATTTAACAACTACTGTTGATTAATTCATAACTAAAATTGCGTCAGTTCAACATATACACAATCTTTTATATAGAAATAAGCAAAATCATAGTTGCAGATCAAATCGCAAGTCCATGTGGACTTCGTGAAGAGAACTAGGGTTATTTATGTCAATCAAGAGACCATTCAAATAACGAAATCCATAGACCCGCACGTTGATTGGAAAGTTTCAAATATACCTGACATGAATCCAAGCACCATGATCAGAAGGAATTTCATTGCTGGTTGTTGATTTGACGGGCTGATCAAGGACCCGTTAGATTATGCAGAAAGACCCTGAATAAGGAAATGTTTCACTTAATGTCATGAAGATTCCCTGAGTTTATTAGAAGATGCAAGGAAATTATGTCCTCACAACTTTCCCGAAAATTTTTCAGTGTATTGTATTAATTTAATTATTTAAATTTCAAGGGAAGGATAAATAAAATGATGAGACCATTGCCCGTCTAGTCGTACAGTGAAGTATTATGGTAAGATCACAGGAATATTTTGTCTTTATGATATCAACGACATACGTTTCTTTGAAGAGTAAAGCCTTATCTGTCGCAGAAGTTCAATCATGAATTGCCCTGGGTGCTAGGAGAGGCTTCCGGTTCCTGTGGTTCGGTACGGTTCTTTCCTTTCAAACAAACAAATTGACCGCAGAGGCTGGAAGGTGCCAAACTCAGTCGACGTGGCAGACCACAAACAAGAATATATAATCAATATTCCAACGCACAGGAGCTAACCGTTAACGTGTTTTACTGTGATAGGTGTCGATGAGATTTGGTAAGATGGGTTACCATGGATATATACCATGGCATACACATATGTAGTTTCAAATGAACAAGAGTCTGGATTGACAGTTCCATGAAATATTCCTGCATGATAATATATAAAACGTTTATAACATGTGCATAAAGTCACTGTATTATGAAAACGGATATAATTACAGTGTCAGGAAGCTATATGAGTTTTCTGTACATATATTGTAAAATGGTAATTGTTTTCCTCCGTTCTGTCAAAATGCCTTTGTGAGTGTGCCGAACATGGCCAAAGCGGGATGTATACGATAAAGACCTTTTTCCAACCACCAGCTGAATGAATTTCTGTCACCATTATAATACCATTTAGCGATTTGAAATTTTTAAAAAAGTAAAATCCAGTCTGCACACGTTTCTACCTTTATCGTTATTTTGATGTCTAACACAACAGGATAAAGTTCACGCCAGGAAGTCGTTCTCTGGTGGGCGATGTATGAGGAATCTATGATAAACTGTCCTTTCTTGTTAAATTACAATCAGAACCTGATCATATTTGATGTTCAGCAATATATCAAGCCCATATTGTACACTTTATTATGTTAAATCTTATATTCTTTGATAAGACTGTGATCTGCTTATTGTTAAGTCAGTAAAAATGACAACACGGTGGATTTCCGGCGAATTTCTCCATAATTGGTGATGTATTTTTGGGTCAAACATTCATCCGAGGCCAGAAGCCAACCGATTCGACACAGTTGTTCCGAATGCATACCAACTGTATAAGCCTTTATGGAACGCCAGCTTGAAGTGGATGATCTCATAGTAAATGCACTTTAGGGAGTCTGCGATGTTGGACAATGGTTTCTTTGCCGTTAATGTGTTGTAGCTCTTTCGGATTCTGTTTGAAATCTGGATTCAAAGTCAAGCAGCAGGACAAGTTAAATTGGTAGAAAAAGGTCAAAGGATAGAGGCATCGCGGTCATCATCAGAACAACCCGGGTGTGTGTGTGTGTTGGGGGGAGGGGGGGGGGGGGGGTTCAACGGCCGATCTTGCGTTATACTATATATTGGCATATACAGGGACGATCAGCACCAAGGGTTACTTTTCGAGTCAATCGCTGACAAAAATGTATCACCAGGTCAGGTCGTCTTAATGAGGTCCCCAGAGGATAATAAGATTTGGTCAGGGAAACTGTATTCAGTTATATTTAATGGCGTTGTGTTTGCCTTTATCATAAGTTGTGTTATCCGGGTTGTTTATGTATCAACTTACTAGACTTTGGTTGTTAAAATTGGCTGACTGAACATTCTGAGTTTTAGAAGCTTTCTTTGCAGGAAGTATATATAAAGGCCGGTTCGAAGGCCGCGGGGAGAGAGTCTGTTGAGAGTCTTTGCAGCCAGACGGGTTGTGGAGAACAGATTTGCACCAGACGCAGTGTGTTGTCAAATACCGCGTTATGCAGAATATTATGTTGGTCCTTGGAGATTGTGTTTATTTATCCTAGAAGGGCGTAAGAAGTTCTATGAACTGAGAATTTGTGAAGTAAGAGCCAAATAACGGCGGGCAAAAGCGAAAGAACTGTTGAAGAACTATATTGTGAGTTTTGAGCCAGTCTACGACGGTGAAAGCCAATACGGGATATCTCTAATGCCGATACTCTCGTGTGTAGAGGTAGTAAACAACCGCCTGCTTGAAAAACTGCAGGCAAACAAATTGTGTCCTCTAGCGTCCAGCCTGACCAGACCATTCATTCAACATAGCTCTGTGTGCATTCGGCATAGTGTTTTAAATTGCCGATAATTACGATACTTATTAATTTTTATATTTATTATGCTGTGTTAAAACATATTTCAGAAACATGAAAAGACAGGAGCAATTGCTTTAATCGACACAGTTTGCATTAAAATTTGATCTTGAATAAACTGCCTTGTAGGATGATATAAGGGAAATGTACACATGGTTTTTAAGTCATGGATAAAAGTCAAGTTTTGCACAATTGTTTCCTTGAATGTGTCCTATACGTTCTGGTCAAAACTTTTGTAATCTCGTATTTATTCAATGATCATATGAATTAATTAGAGTCCATAGCGTATATAATCTAACAAAGTGGGGAAGGTCAGTTTCGTCCGTGCTCATGAATGTCCGGCTGAATCACGCTTGTCTTTACAAACGGGCTTCCGGCTGCGCTAGCCGGTCGTTTATCTCTTCCATCTATACGAGAAGCTGCATTAGCGATATCCCGTATTATTACCGAAATAAACACATGTCTTGTAACCCCTAGACAAGTATTCTTTTTAATATTGTTTGAGGGATATAACAATTGCATTGGCTTAAAATTGTTAAAAATTGTTCCAGCAATACGACTGAAAATTGCCCATAAGCATCCCAGCTAGAGTGACAAAATTTATCTTACAATGGCCTTAATAAGAAACATTATTTTTGATGCGGGTCGAACTCTCCGGTCAAAATGTTAGACGAGTATCTCCAACTCGGAATATTTAAGATTCAGAGAAAACTTATCAGAAATATCAATTATTTATTGAACAACAAAGCCATATAAAATTATCACAATATAAATACTAGTAATATAGTTGCCTTGCAGTATACATAAAGCAAGCAGTCCACCTTGCATGGTAACATTTGTATTTGAAATTATGGCAACCATTTATAATACATTTGTGCTAGAATAAAAAATAAGCAAAACAGACGGTATTATAATGTAAAAGCAGATTCATTCATCAATTAATAGTTCATCAAGATAAAGATTTTCTTTAATCTTAATTACCTCAAAGATGTATGCATACACCGTCATTATGAAGGCATATACAAAATATATACATACGATATTGTCTCACATTATCTCATCTCAAATGAGTGAGAGGTAAATGTATGTCTTAATTATCTCTTGCTCATAATGCAAACACTGTCAACATAATCATGTATATATAGTCTATATACATTGAATACTAGCTCAGATCCAAACAACCTGTGTTAGATACAAAAGTTTAACATGCATCCCGGTATACGTTTCGATAAGAGTCAAATTCTGTACATATTTTGATCGACCAACACAAAGAGGAAATATGTTTGCATATACAAAGGAGTGTTAATGTTGAAATAATGTATATGACACCTAGTAATGATAAAAACTGAATGCTGTACAGAACAAAAAAGTAACCTTAGAAGGAAACGTTATATAAGAAAAGGTAATCATAAGAAAAGGACCATGAATACATTAACCTTAACTGTGCTCAATTCAAAGCAGTTTTCAACAAATCTGACTTAATCTCCTTTCATAACGAATGATATGTATAACAAATAATTACCTTGAAATGGTTCATTTCTAGATGTCGTATCATCTATACTTATATTTTTACCAATAATTATCTTTTTTACCTTTTTATTAAAAGGTAAAATTATATTTGCTACCGATGACGGAACTAAATACTTAATATCAACCTACATAACATTACCTCTGCTTACATTACCTCTGATAACAATACAAAAAATGAAAAAAAAACTATCATGAAGCAAAAATATGATCAATGAAGCAGTTTTAAAGTTTTGCATGAGCGAATGGTATTTTTACATTTTTCGAAAAGATGCATTTCAATTTTTCACCGAGCAAAATTAAACAAATTTAAAATTAAATGGAAATGCAAATGACATTGGTTAGTTGAAGCTTAAATAGTTATATTTGAATAAAAATATGATCTCTCCATTTTCATACACTTATATACAAGAAACCATGAGACATATAAACAAACCCAAAATGAGTAAATTCGCCCTTAACGTGACCTATTTCGTCCAAGCAAAAGCGACGATGTATATATGTGAACAACGAAAATTAATATTTCCTAAATGGAAATAATCAAATCAGCAAAAAGATAGTTTTTACCACACTGTGGCGGTTTATGTCCACGTGACCAGTGTGGCTTCCTCCTGTCGACCAATCAAAAGGTCACTGTGTTTCAAGAGGAAGCGTCAAGTGGGACAAAAAAAAAAATGGGCTGTCAGGGACGTATTTCAGAAAGCATTGAGGGAGGGCAAGGTTTTACCTTATAATTATCTATTTTTAATAAGTTATTAACAAAACGATAATTTTGGAAATATTATTTTCTTGAAAGAAGTTTCCGTGGCGCTTGACCTCATAGTTGGTTAATTTTAACTGAAAATCAAGAGTTAAAAAATATGAATGGGGGGGGGGGGGGGGGGGTTAAACTGACGGGCGCGGTGCCTGGAAACTTAACCTTTTTGTGGTTCATGTCCCTTCATCTGACGTGAAGTACCGACTGAAGTTTGTCTGACCATGTGGTCATCGTTACTATAGGCAATCGCTAATTGTAGAGAAAGAACTCATTTCTGTTATCACTTTCATTTTTTACTCTTAACAAATAGCAGTTTCAATTATTTCTTCGTTACGAAAAAAAACCGTTTCGTTTGCAATTCCTTATTTAGAAAATGGTTCAATGCTCAAGCTGAATATATGATCGACTCATCAGATCAAAGATTAACCAAAAAAATTCTTTGATACATGAATATCACCGAATGACTGGATGCTGGCTTGTAGAGCTTCTGATTTATTCCGAGAAAAACCGATGACAGGGTTAGCGTTGTAATGACATCTGTTCCTTTTTTACAGACTGAAAGGAAGACCTATACTAAAAGTGCAATCACTCAAGAAGATTTCCCACTGAGACCTTTCCATGACATATTTGATACGCTCGCATACAACTGATTCACTATGGGTGTCTAAATGTATGGAACATACAACCCGAAAAAATTATTTTCAGCGATGCCCTCAATCCATCCAACCTTGAAGTATTACTACTTCCGTGTAAACATCCTTCAGGGCCAGGGGCGTTGTCAGGATTTAATAAGGGGCAGGGGCGGGAGTGGTTCCGGATTTTTGGCATACCACTTGGCAAATAGTATACACATTGTTTATATATGTAGAATGTATGATTCAATCATTAGGTTTCTTAGTTATCTCATGACAAACTCAGAGGTAATAGAAAAAAATACAATACAACCTTAATATAAATAAGACCCAATCATTATGTTTGAAAATTATTTCCATTCTATTATTTTCAATAGCTAAGCAGATACAGCATATGAAATGTTAGGGAAAAGTTTATCGTTTATGTCGGATTAGAGTTTTTTGGGGGTACGGCTCCCTCCGCCGCTCCACTGCTCACGCCCCTTAGGGTGATGGATGTACTGTCTAACTGTGACCACGGCATGGCAAACGTGGAATACACTACCTTGCACCCGGGCTATTTATGATTCATCCTGGGTCGGCCGTTCACACTCGCCGCAGTGTTGTGAAGTGATGATGCTGGCATTCACAAACACTCGTGAGTTGTTAGACTTGTGAAGGTTATATGTGTTTGATTTGATGTTTAAATGACTAGAATGACCTGGCCGCAGTCTTAATAACCTTCCCCTCTGATGTGCTCCATGATCCATTCCACCTCCTTCTGACAGGTGGCGCTATCGTCTTTGTTCGAAATGGCAACAATGATGTACAACTTGGTGGCGCCAACGCAAATCGCTTCCGGTTCGACCACGGACGCCATGGTTCGCCCGGACGCCATTTTACCGTCGTTTGTGAAGATAAAGAATTCGGACCCTTGTACGTTTAGGCCCACGTCTTCTTGCTGCGTCTCCATCATTTCCACTAGTTGCTGGATTTCGTAGGGATCGAACTTGTACGTGGAGGTCGGAGCGTATTTCTCACTGTCTATCGTGGCCACGCACGCCTTTTTAACCACGCCACCTTTCAACAAGTCACCAAGATAAGCACCCCAGCCTCCTAGACCTCCAATATGGATTTCCTGAAATAGAAAATACAAATTATATATTTTAAAATCTTGACAAAATGCTATGTATAATTATGAGTTAACCATATTAGGATGATATCCCTGTAATATCAAATGAATAGTAATAAATATAAAAAACCTTTTTTCTATATCTAATTTGATAAAGCCTATTAAACTGTTTTTTAACAAACTTTCACTTGTTTAATTGTCCAAAATAATTATATGTAAAATTCGCAAAGGAGGGAAGATAATGAGATTAAAAAAATTGAAATATTTGTTTGTAGTTTAAGATCTTTTTGTTAGATGTACTCGTTTAGCTAGATCTAAAACATATCGCGTGTTTAGTGAAAACTACAATTTTGCTTATAAATGATATAATCGTCACGCAAACATTATTTATATAGGGCAGACTTAATTGAAGATATGTGTATTCTAAAATATATATACATGTATAAAATAGGAGCTAAGAGTCAACTGCATACAGAATTTAAAGGAAAATTAAAACAAGGTAGTTTAACGATACTCTGCACAGGGAGGGCCCGGGGCGGATCCAGGATTTAGGAAAAGGAAGGGTCCAACCCAGGATGATTGATGACAAAACTTAACAAAAGGTACCCTGGTCCGGAAAAATGGGGACCAGGCCATAAAAAAATTGTTCTGAATCCTTAAAAATGTCAACCTGCCCTCCCCCCCCCCTGGATCCGCTTCTGGAGGCCGCGCAGGCTAGCCTATTCTATCAATCACTTTTGATGACTGGTGGCTGTGGAAGTGATCAGATCACTCAATATATTGGAGAAAAAGGATCTAATCTCATAAAGGCAAATCACAAAGGCAGAGAGAACCATAATCAGTTTAATAGTATGCCACTACAACACAATCAACAAACGATTTAAAGCTCATATGTGTTTTAATGCTGTGTAATGGCTGCTAACCCAGGTTCAAAATGGGATGGGGTAGTTTCGAAGTTCTATGAAAATTTAAACACATCTGGCCCGACCTGTTCATATTGCTTTTTAAACCTGTATCATAAAGTATTATATGAGCCATCTCAAACATATGATATCCGAGTTATTCCCCTTTTCTATTGACCCTGGTCAGCTAACATCCCCTGTGTACTAGAAAGCAGCGTCTGATTTCCGGCAACATACGATAGGCTGACGATGTGCTGGCAAAAGGGCGATCCATTGCAGGCAGGGTAGGGTGTATAGCTTCTCATCAAAATTGTTATGGAATTGAATTGATACAAGGACTCGTCGACATTTAACTTACGGTGTTGTCATACATGATTTCTCCTACGATGTTCACAGCCTCCAGTGATCCAGACATGTTTGGCAGTAGATCTGGTTGTCGCCGTGCGGGGGCGCTAGGTACACTGTGTGGAGGAAAACCAGGTAACTCATGATAGACTTTCCTTTCAGTCTCATGCAAGGTGATATAAACTCTTATAATACGTCGTTAACCAAGAACAAACTTTCATATTTGGCAAATATGTTGTAATATATTAAAAATTAAAATGTTTGAAAATATTTAAAATATTTAAAAATATTGTAATCGGGCATGTATTTAAATACAACAGGTGAAGGATTTCTCGTCGAAGTATAGTTGCGCAATTTCTCATGCCGGATTTGAAACACGACTTACCCGTCTTTGTTTTCTGAAACAAAAGCAATAGGTGTCCTCTTTTCATCCCGGTCTCTACGTGACCTTCTGAACAGGATGCAGACGATAACAATTATCAGTAGAACTAAAGCGCCCCCTAGTGCCGCCGGGACCGCTGTGATTAAAAGGTTATCTTGTTCCTTCGGCTCCTTTGCAACCTCTGTTGGCGTGTCTGTTGATGCTACAACGAACGGATAGGAAACTAAAACATGCTCGCATGCTTAGCTTAATTCTTTAGATCTTAAAGTCTCACAAGTCACAGTGAACCTTCCTCCGAGACCGACAGATTAATCATATATTTAACTCAATATTATTTCAAGGATAATATGATGGTAATTAAATTATCTCGCAAAATCTTAGTGAATTGTTTGGTGGATCATTTATTATTCGTGCACCCAGTCATTCCAACATTATATTCAACAATGAATCCGACTTCTGATACTGAGATCTTTAATTTAAGAATTTTACGTATCAAGCACTAGGGTTGTTAAAGGATAATGCGCAGAGACAGCAGTACAGAAAACGAAACCAAAAATGTTAGTGATGTAGCAAATACATAATCCTTAATATCCATGATTGGCCGTTTTACCTGTTAGTTGATTAAACAGTGTAACATGATTACTGACGATCATTACTGTCGTCTGCTCATTTCTATCGGCGGAAGGTCATGTGTTTCAGAAAAACAAGGCTTTGTCAGTGCTTTCAGATAGGCGACGGGTTCCAAATGTTAGAGAAAGTATCAAATAGAGGAGATGCATGATATTATCGAGTAAAATCGATTTTCGATTACTTTTGTCATACATTCATCGAAAATGGGTCAGCAACCCTATTCACGAAGTTCAACGTCACTCTCCACATGCTCAAACAAATACACTGAATAGTAAAAGATTGATTGTCAATATTCTAAAAAAAGCACACTTGCCAGAGTGACAGATGTAATTTGGCAACAAGATCCAGAAGAACAAAAAGGTGGCAAAATGAAAATTTTTTTTTGGTTATAAATTTTTACCTCTCATATTAGGTCTTCATCCCTAATAGGGTCAAGTAGTGTGATGACATTTGAGAATAAACGGCAAATTTTAATGTACACCTACTGGTTGAACAAACTATAACAGACCAGGTCTAACATTAGGTTGATCAACTCACCTGGTGTTATTGGACGTTTTGTAGTTGCAGGCACTGTGGATTTAATTGCAGTAGGGGTAGACGTAGAGGGTGGCTGGGGCTGTACAGGAGTAGGTTTGGGGGTTGGTTTCGGTGTTGGCGGCCTATAATCCTGGCAGTACAGGCCCTCATAGTTGGGCAGACAGCGACACCGGAATCGGTTGTTGTCGTCTTCACAGGTGGCGTTGTTGACGCACAGGTCTTCTCGACATTCGTTGATTTCTATATTACAGTCTCGTCCCTCTTTACTAAAGGGACACACACACATGTAAGAGCCCTGACCGTTCACACACCGTCCGCTGTGGTCACACGGGGATGGTTCACATTTATCTTCAGGCGTGTTACAGTCAGGCCCTGTCCAGTGTTCTGCGCAGTCGCACCTGTAACTTCCGTCGTCACGTGGAATGCAGATTTCAGTGGCAGTACAGTTGTTATTACGCATACACGGATCTGTAAAAAAATAATACAACATATTCTTATAAACACGTTTGTCATTGTACCCTCTAAACTATCATGACATGAAATTTGGAATGTACATGAATATATTTGATTAAAAATTAAGATAAAGTTATTTAAATTACTATCTACGGTCAACGACAAATACGTCCCTGCCCTTTTTGCTCTTGGTTCTGTACCATTTATTTTTTTCATTTATACGTGTAAATTAATTTAGCTTTTATAAGTTGACTTGTTAGCAAACACGCAAACAACCATGGCAGCCACTAGACCTCCCTACATTTAATTATTTAATCTTCCTTAATACTCGTGTGGAGCCATGCAGTGCCTATACTTATTATACTGTCTTTTTTAATACTACATGTTTATATGTTCTATTTGATATTGACTATGAGCCTTTCCTGTTCATAGTTTTATGTTCCACAAAGAAGGCTCTGTTCAGCAGATAAATAAAACTTAAAATCACCCGCCTATAAAAATTTCATCTCAGAATTTACTCGTGAATAATTTGAACATATTTATTCATGGAATATTGATTCTTATTGACCTAACTCACGTTGTTTATATCGATACAGACTCTTGCATGAACTCTTTTGAGTAAAATACTGATAATTTAATCCACTGAACTCCTAACGTGATATCCTTGTCATATTTACATGTATATTGTTTAACTATATAATATGTTCTTAAATATATAAAATAATAGTGATTTAGAGCATAAAGCTTCAAGAATGTTACGCTTTACAAAATAAATTATTACTATTACTAGCGATATACAAACATGCGACTTGCGGCATCCGGGTTGGTTTTTGTATGTACGAAACATTGCGGCAAAAGAAACTTATGAAGTGCTTGCAAAGAATAAAGAAGTCAAGACATTTTCAAGGCACGAATCTATATTCGGAGAGAATAGGAGCAGATATGGTGGCGGAATAACGCTATTTTGTCACCACGCCCAATGCGTGAAACATAGTAAGATTAAATGTGCTGGTACCACTAAACCGCCCAGTTCCAGTTTTCATGTGGTATGTTACACCTATTTGCTTCTAGGTACATGTCCGTTATAGACAATTCTGAAAATACCTGCATGTGACTTACCGCTGCATAATGTTTGACTGCTTAAAGTGCATCTGCACTCCCCATACGACGGGGTAGCTTCTCCGTTGGTCTCGTGGTCCGGCGGACAGGGCATGCAGGCGGCATCCCCGTATGTTTCCTTGTACTGGTTAACGGGGCATGCTGAAAGTATACAAGCATCATCCGGTTAGAGCCTTCATGAAACTTTAGCAAATCCTGTAGAACACTAAATATCTAGTTAAACACAATCAAAATAAGGGAGGTCATAACATAAGGTTTTCTCTAGTGGTAGTTCTATCATTCCAACCATGAAGTGATAATGACACACTTTGTAGTGACAGTAGTGACCAGTTTTAGTAAAACAGACATATCAGGGGCAGATCCAGGATTTGGAAAAGGGGAGAATAAAAGAAAATCTAACAAAAGGTCCTCTGGTCCAGAAAGGATGTCCAGGTCCCAAAATTTCGTTTGAAACCCCAAAAAATCTGGGTAATTAAATTGCAGACATATTTAAAAGTAAAACGCATTATCTGTTCGAAAGAAGACATGGTTATCCTTTAACAAACAAATAAAACAAAACAGCTAAAGGAGCACTGGTCTTTTTGCCCGTGTGTCGTCTTATCCAGAACACAGGTATAACACTTCACACTAAATGAACACTTTTATATCTTGCCGATTATACACTTTTCTATATTACTGCGATCACGACTCTGACCAAGTTTAAATTCCTACTGAGAGTCGCGACATCAGACTAGTAATCTTCATGTGGACGGGTCATCGGATACAAATAAACTTCTGGTTGACATCTAAATATAATTATCCAGTTACTTTATATATAATAAATATAATTCTAAATGATATACTATTAAACCAAGTTTTGTTTAAAAAAATGTTCTCTTGAAGGATATAGGGGAGAAGTGTCAGCCACAGGGGCGGATATAGGATCAGAAAATGGGATGCTCAACAACAAGAGTGCCTGGAGTGCTAATAAACATTATACATGCATAAGGCCAAAAAAATATGGTTCTCAGGCACCGCCCGCATAAATTTTAAACCCCCGCATCAAAAATTTTTATTTTGATTTTCAATAGAAACTCACCAATTTCGAGCTGCAGCCGCTCAGACATTTCTTTCAAGAAGAAAAAATCATACAATTTCCTGTGTTATGTAGTATTGTTACTTTTTAGCAAAATAAATCTTTTATTTTAATGCTTTACCTTTTCATTTGACATTTTTATCGAAACATACCAAAAAATTAAAAATAAAAAACCGCCCGCCCGCGATGATTTCTGAAACAGGTGCCTGAGAACCATACCTTTTTTTTTTTTATTTTGGCCTAAATCTTGTCTACAGAAATACAGGGAAGAAAAATGTACCAGATGCAAAATCAGTAAACAGAAATACAGGGAAGTTTATCCTAAGGAAGCGTATATATAGTTATATTGATTTTTATGGTCGATGAAAGGCACGCGTCCTCTAAGACCCCCCCCCCCCCATCTTCCGACCCCAATCCGCCCCTTGGCTACATATCCAAACTATGTGGAGCATTTTATGATAGTTTTAATACTACACAGAACATGAGGCACCTTGACACGTCGTCCCGTCCCGGCTGATCGTGTAACCAGGGCTACATCGGCAGCTGTAGAAACCGGAAGCTGCATCCGCGAAGCAGGTTTCCGCCCGACTACATGGCGGGTCACAGAGTCCCGTCGGTTCTTCTATCCATAGAGGCAAATTAGCTGCAAAGAAAAACATTATACTTTATTTTAAGCATTTATAAGCATTTTAGTCGTATTTATCGAACTATAAGGTCTTAACATTATTTACACAATTATTTACGTACTGATGTCATATATTAAATTGTAATACTATACTATTACATCAAAATCAAATTGAGGTGGGGGTGGTTTTACGCCCCATAAGCAGCGGTTACACTATGCTCAACTATTCGCTACACTAACGTGAGTGGAAGGTCACCGGGAGATCACGCGCTGTATTCAGAGCGTAGGTGTGGTTTGTAAGTTTACTTGATGCACCTCATTTAAAAATAGGTTCGGGTGTTAGGAAAAATGATGGTTTAGTGGCAGGAGTCTCGGACTTGTGACCAAATGGTTGATTAGGTTATTTGCTCCCCATGGGACTGAGATAAGAAAGAAAAGGCTCACGAGATGAGCAATAAAGAGAGTCTTGGAGACTGATATCGTCGGCGATATCAGAGAACAAAAAAAGTCCATTACTTTACCTTTTTTTATTACTTTATATACGAATAACGTAGACATTACGACATCTATCGATACATTTTCGAAAAATCGTTTGCACGAAAAATCGTTTGCTCCACAAAGGATGGAGGAAATTCCTCAACTGAATTCAGCGCGGGACTCTGCCCTTTCACATGGTTTTGTTCTAACGGCATATAATGGATTAATTTCAATCTGTATTTCATACTTTCTCAGAATTAAAAAAAGGTTATTTGTTACATGAAAAATTCAAGCACAAATATAATTCTTGCATTTCAAATTTCACACAAGTAACAAAATAACAGCGAGCATACAGCGACATCTGACGGAGAAAGCGAGGATTACAATTATGCTCCACCAGGTCGGAGTACATCACCTGAGTAATTTTACAGTAAGACATACATCTCAGAGGGTCAGTGCGTATTTAAAACCCATTCATCATTCGCAAATCCTTCATTGCAGGTACTTGTGGGACCTGTATCGTTTACCGTAATATATAGCTGTTTACTGCTAACCGAGGCATGCAGCACTAAATTATATAATTATACAGGAACCCTTTTCAGACAGTTCAACAGTCCAAGAAATACCTTGGAGTCTAAACATGTGCTGTCAGAAATGATAACAAGTACCCATTATTAGGGGGCATGAGAAGTTGTTATGTCTGAATTTACACAATGTTTCTCATTATTTGCTATATTAAGGTTGTACTGTTATGAGTGAACCTGTCTACTAATGAAGGCCGCATGAAACCTCTATTATAAGCTCAGATACATATACATATTGAGGGGACAATACTTAATATGATTACCAGGAATTCTGCACAATTATTCATAGGGGTTTTTGTACAATAAGTCATACATTGTCAGATGTAATAACTATACAATGGTTGTGACAATCAACATTTAGCTCATGAAGCCTGCATGGCTGAATTACGTTTTATAAGGGTTTAGAGGTCACACAGTCATGTATCCTCTATTCTCGTACTGCATTGCAATAATATGTTACACTTCGGTACAAGATCAGGGGACTTGACGTCTCTCATATATTTCAATATGATTTATAACTGAAACAAAAATTATTCATCAAATTGGTAATTGCTTCCATCATGCAACAATTCTTCGAAAGATGTCTAATGAAGCGTAACTGTTAATTAGTATACGTGATAACTGTTTATAGCTGCTCTTCATAAATAAATATATTAAATCAAACATCAACGGTTTCAATAATGATTGTGTGGATATCCATGCAAATCGACGGATCTAAGCGTTTTTCTTCAACGGGAATATAACAATTATTTTCCTGTAAAACTCATAATATCTCTGCTCGTTTTGTAGCATATAGACACCTATTATATATATTATATATTATATATTAGATACATATCATATACATAGGATGCAGCTACTTTATTATCCATGAAGTACATCTGATATAATATTTATTCTCTCCTCTGACAGCTTGATTACATTATATATATGGTGAAACACGACCGTACTTTATAAAGTATTTTTATTACAGATTTACAACCAAGACGACAATACCATACTCTTTCAATCCCAGCGATACTTAAACCCGGAATAGTAGGTTCACGCTCTGCAAGCCTCAAGTCCAAGGGTATGAGGAGTGTGGGGGGGGGGGTGCCAATACATAAAACCACCCAGCAGACCGTGTTATGACGGTACACGCTGGTACGACAGATGACTTGTAAACATAGCTTTTGAATTATTTATGACCCTTGCGTGTCTGAGGGCATCAGCAAGCACTTGTTGAAAACTGTTAACGCCCGCCGTGCGATAGGTGGAAGCACGAATTTATATGGACCCATTCGCTTTCTGATATTATTTTCCTGAGACCTACGAGATGGGATAAGCATAAATCCAGTCACACATTAATGCTTCATCCTCCATATTATTTCTTACATTCCTTTTTACGTCATTTCTAGTTTTATATTCAATTAGTAGAACTATTTTATCTATTCTAATACACTTAAACATGACATATTTGACGGGTCCAAACGGACCTGTTTTACTTTATATACCTCATGACGAATCTTATAAACCGTTTTATTTCACATGTACATGCACTTTCATAACAGGCAAGGCTATATGCATGGACATTTTTTTATTTATACGGAGGCACAGGGACTAATATGGGGAAATCATATTTAATCACAGATAAAAGCATGGGTACACAGGTAAAAGCAGTTACCAATACCAGTAAAAGAATGTGGTTTCATCAATCGACGGTATACACAGCGAAACGTTATCCGACAGTATAGAACATGGGTGTTTTTCATTAATTACATGACATATTACATAAAAAACGAGAAGACTAACCACTGAATTATTTAATAACCTTTGTTAATGCGCTTGTCGTTTTGTATTCGTAAAATATTGCAAATCCGACCGACTCCAGACGCCCCCTTCCCCCTCGCCTTCCCCATAAAGAAAATAAGTGAGAGCGTTGGTTAAATGTCCGTATTAAAAAAAATATCAGTGAGGAAGTACAAAATGAGAAGGGGAGGAATAAAGGGAAGAGGTTATCTATTTAAAAAGTTGATGACTGTTTAATTAGCCGGAAATTAATTTGCGAGAAGTGTCAATTTGTTTATCACTTATTGTTTTCCCACGCTTACTGAAAGTGTCAATTTGTTAACCCTTCTTTGCTTTCGAACTTATGCTTTAAGTGTCAATTTGTTAATCCAATTTGTTCTCTCAAATTTCTTTCATCATACTGATGCCCGAATCTTCTTGACACAAATGTATTTGCCAGGTCATGTTAAATGAGAGTCTCAGAGAATAATAAGATATAGTTAGGGAAATGTAGTTAATAATATTTAATAATGTTGTGTATATTTTTATCATTTGTTTGTGCTGATCAGTAGATCGGTTTGCTTATGTATCAAGTAAAGGAACAAGATAAGGAGACAGAGGATTCTGGAGATATAAATGCTTCTGGGAAGCTTGGCTGGTGATTTCCATGCAGAGAGCTCGAGAACACTCGTTACGAGAACTTTCGATTGTAGTCGATTAAAGCCGGCCCCAAAGCCCCCCGAGTAGTGAGTCAGGAGTAGAATCGTTCTGCAGAGGACGCGTCGTGAGACGTAGTTTGTGCTAAGCGGTCTGTTGGTCGAGTTCCGCGTTAGGACGTTTATTGGTCCTAGAGAGTGTTTATTAGCCGAGGAGGGCGTTTGAATTCCGTGGACTTTGTATTTTGTGAAGTTAGAGCCAATTAACTGCGGGCGAAACAAAGAACTGTTGAAGAATTGTATAGTGAGACTGGAGCCAGTCTCCGGCGGTGAAGGCAAATTCTGGAACGTGTCAAGAATAAACCTGTTTTGTTGTACCCTATAGACACCCTGCGTGTGTGGTGTGACACTCCTACACCGTTTTTCGGGAATTTAGGAAAACAGTTCTTCCGACTCTCACGGCCAAATAAGACATAAGCAAAGCGTGGTTTTGCGGTATATGATCAATCCAAATACGTTGACCAACGAAAATAATGGAGCAGATTAAGTGATGAAATTTTAGCTCCATTGTTTGTCACGGCCAATGATTGGAAAACAGAGATACGAACTATTTTTATAGCTTTGATTAACCCAGGCAAAAATCGTCCTACTGACTGTTTGTAAACTATACGTTTGAGGATATCATTCAACAATAATTCCGATAAATTCTTCAGAGTTTATGTTGTTCGCTGAACAAACATATTGTGATCGATTATGGGCCATAATACTACAATTACTGTAAAAGCCAGAGTACAGAGAATGAACTTGAGTACCACATAACACACGTGTTATTGTGCCAACAATTTGCCTCTAGAATACCACGTGCGGGCGCAATTACTTCTGATATTCCGCCGAAGGGCTTTGGAAGGAAATTTCACCGTGTATTTAAAAACAAGACACAGGAGACGGAACCTTTTTCATTCATCACAGCAGAGTGTGTTTATATTTTTATGATACTTCGAAGAAAATCAATAGCTACAGAAAACTGGAAATGGGAGCGCCGGTTATTTCCGCGAGTACTCGAGAAAAGTAAGCATTGAGCGGAAACTATTCCGTGTCCTGGAAATTGATGCACTCAGGGACTTTGGCGTTCCCCGGTCCATCCAACGTGGCTACACCTTTATTTGACACGGACGTTTAAACAAGTATCGGTCTTTTCATGTGACGCGTCGTTTATAAAAAAAAACTCCTTCAAACGGGCAAGAGATTGTGAGCGGTGTCAATGAAAATATAAGCAGCAATAACTTCGTCTGTAGTGTATTAACAGTAAATGCCTTAGGTAAAATATTTGAAAGGAAAATTGGTAGGCGAGATTCTTGACATAGATTCTGCGGCTTTTGTTAAGGCTTACTTGGCCCGTGTACTTGTTTCTTGCTAAGGAGTTTTCCTAAACTAAACCAAGTCTGATAACGAGACTGGCTTCTTTAGGCTGTGTTTAGGTTCCAAAATGCCAATTATTTGTATTTCAGAATCCGAGCTAAACAGTGTTTTCTTTTTTTTGGGGGGGGGGGGGGGAACAATTTGTAACAAAGCTGGTTCTGATATGTATCTGCTTGTTGTGTCTGAGACGAGAACGATCTTTTTGTTTATGTTTTAAATTACTTAAATTAACTCTTCTTTATTTCCTAATGAAGTCCGCGCTATTAATTTTTAATTTTCATTGTTCTCTATACACCCTAGCCAAAAGTTGTAGGTAACAAGTTAGTATACACGGTTAAAACACTGTGCGAAGTTTCTAATCATTCTGGATTTACAATGTGAAAAAATGCTGAGTTTATGCTACATAATTTAGGACCAACCACTTTAGTATATTTCAGGAGATAAAGTAGGAAACAAACTTAAATAGCATTATGAACGTGACTCATGTAAAACTAACGGTAACAACGGTGAGAATTAAATATGCCTACTAGCAATGGTTCATTAGGGAAAAGGTTAATGGTGCAAGAACTTCGCTAAAAGAAAGGGCACGACAGGATTAACCTTATGTCACACAGAGTAATGTCCAATTTGATAAAAAATATGTTAGTTAATGCACAATAAGAATTAAGCACACATACATTTTTGTTATTTTCTTACTAGAACTAGCCGAGTCGTGACCTATATAGTGTCCACAGGTCAGCTGTGTGTTAAATGCCAGGTTCAGGTCAAAGTTTGGCCGTGTCGAAAACACGCCGGGCCATTACAATAATAAGTTGTTTGCGCGGAACCGTTCACCTTCCCGTATTGTGATTTCTTGACCACGGGTATACATATAAGTAAGTGAGAGGTTTGTGTCTTGTTTGTTTACGGCCAGGACATGTCGCCTTATGGTCACCTCAGCGGGCAGTTCTTAGTTTGTGTCCAGTCGGATTTATTGGTATACAGTGTGGATATCACACCGGCTGGTCTTACAGATCAAACAAAGGCGGCCAAAACATACTGCGCAACGACCACGCCATGGAGAATGTGCTGTAGAGTTATTAGGCAACGGAAAATTATGGTACAAAATGCAGAGTTTCAACGACCAGGCCCGATACATGCGAAAATCCAAAACACCAGTTTTTCATATCTTCATATATCTTCCATTTTGACCTATTCATGTTTCAAAGTACATAAACATTTGCAATAATGTGTATTATAACACGCCATAAGTTCATTTTGACTGAATACAACGTTTTCCTGGCAAAATAATTCCGGAACACTAGTTGGATTACTAGCACCATTTCGCTTGTTTCATACATTGTTATAGTCCTGTGTGTAGGTAAATAGGGTCCACGTTTCTGTTTTCCATAAAAGGCTGCATGACCAGATGCCAAATCGCATTCACGATAACTACGGAACAAGGGAAATTAACATGAAAGAAGAGTCACCATATGGAAGCCTGAAAAAAATCTTAAATTGTGAAGTCGCGCGGTACGGCCAATAAAGGTGGCGTGCGCGTTATGTTTTTATTTTGCACCACTGATCGCGCCCGGTGCCCACTTTATCCCACTTATGTTCAAAAGAAAGCAAACGGTTTAAAACGAAAAATGGGCGGATACAATAATATCTTATGGAGAAACACTACATTCCGTGTTAATTTAACAACTTGAAATATGGATACTAACAGGTTCCCTTGAAGACTTTCTTTCTGAAGCAGAGGCGGATTTTTTGTTGTTGTTGTTGGGGGGGGGGCACCTTTTACTACCTAAACGCTCTAGGGAATTCAACCTGCTATATACTTTAAACAGCACCGACACTAACCCCGACTGCACTATTACATTCTAAATTTTTAAATAAACTTTCCACACCACGCGACAGTGATACCTCCTGGCATACCGGACCCCTTGGCCTCGCTGTGAAAAATCCTCTAACCGCCCTTTAAAGACTTTGTCAGCGTGCGTGTTGTGCAGACAATGTTCACTTGTGTGTATTAGGTATTGACTTGTTTAAAGGTATAAAGCATTGGGGAAAATGTGTATTATTTCACGCTATTAGTTTATTTTGGCTAAATACAAAAGTAAACCCAGTAAACCATCAGGCAACCATTACAGACATCTTGTCAACCAAACTGGGACATAAATTAAAGGTCAGCGCACGTGGAACAACTTATGTTCCCTTATGAATCATCATGTAAAAGTTGAATGCCCGACTATTTTTGGAAGGACCTTATTTCTAAGACATCAATAATGAATTTTTCTATATAATTGTTGCCCACATTGCTGAGATTCATAAATTTTTAACGCAACCAGTACTGAAAGTGAATTCAATAATAATTCAGGTTATATAGTTAAAAATATTTGCAAGGCAGCCGATAAAAATTAATTACGTTACAATGGAAATACCCTATTCTTAATTAGTATTACAAATAAAATATCTCCAAGAACGCAATATAAAGGGGTTGTATAAATTTAGAATAGACAAAAATGGTCTACAGTGAGGAACTCCAGTTTCAATTTCAAACTATCCTCGGTTGCATTTTAAATTATTCTTCGGCAGATAGTAAAACATTAACCATTACCGCCTTAAACTGTTAAAAATGTATTTCTTAACATTACCGTATTTGAACCATTATGTAAATTCATAATGCCCCATACTTAATTCTGATGAATTATACCTAAGAATGCACGTAAAATACAGAATCATGAAAGGCTGACTTTTATATTAACGAAACGGTTCGAAGAGATGCCAATGCGTGGTTTCTTTATACATGGCAGGTATAAATATCGTGCTCGTTGGCACACAATGAATGAACAACAGGACCGAGATGTCCGTAAATGGTGTCTCATACTATTGGAATATAATCCTGCATGCCCACGGGCACAGCTCATTTTGTTGCTATGGCGATAAAACGTTTAGTGCACGTGATCCCGCATACCAATGGACCATCAAATGAGCATTCAAGCAAAGGAAACGTAAGTGTATATAAAAGCTACTAAAAGCACCACAAAAATTCTAAGTGTGCTCTTTGTGTGAAATTATAGTGTTTGCGGGCCGGAGATGACTATGCCACACTTAAAGTCTTCCTGGTTTTTATTTTGCTAGAACTCACGGATGATGTTGTTGGTGATGGAACTTTCCGTGAACAAGAGGGGAGTCATGCACCAGCTTGAGATGTAAGATTTAGTTGCATTTAATACACCTCAGTGGAGTTAAATAATGCTGTGTTCAGGTTTTGACACGGTGCCCGCTGTATAAATGTCATCATGTACATGATGTGCTGATTACCTGTCATAATGAAATGGCGTACAATCCCCCTGACAAAAATTATTACTGTCTAACTGTCAGGCTAGATACCTTCTGGGACCATAAAGTTTGTTATTTGGTACTGATGACAAATTATTCCATCTGGTTAGTAAATAAAATCTATCGACCTGACTAACCTCTACTGAATATGACAATACATGTGAAAAAGGAACACTTAATTATTAGTAAAATAAATATAAATACAACAAAATACTAAAATTGAAATGTTCAATATTTTTCTCGCAATAATTTTACAAAGTTGAAATTGTATTGAAATTGTGTGTGGGTATGTATATAATCTGTGTGTAAATTCGTTGTAAAAAATGCTCCAATTACATATGCTTGTCCTTCAGTGTAGGACAATATATATATATATATATAACATGAGGTTATGGCAGGTGCATGTCTCTGAAAAATATCTACCTTAAAAACATCGATGTAACGTTTTTCTCGGGTGTCATGCATTAACGGACGAGTTTAGACTTGGGGGAGGTTTAGACTGTAAATCGCATGGCCCTGGCCCAGATAATGCTAATTTGCGGTCTTTTGTGTTGTTCTTAACACAGTGGCACGGCTATAAAAAACCTAAACCGAGATGGTTCATGATCCATGAAGCAGTTTATGAGATCCTGCATGGGTAAAGTATATTTACTTTACACCGCAGTGCGTATTCACAGCCAGCAAGGCTGATAACAAGCCTCGATTTAGGACGCAAACAGTAGTCACAACGTAATCAAGTCAGATGTCTCATTTTAAAAAAAAATTGAAAATTTTGCTAAAGCAAAGGTTACACAATATTTATTGAAATTTAGGGAGGATGTTTCAACAAGTACAAAGTCGAATCATCATTAAACATTTAGAAAAGCGAATATTTAGAATATTTAAAATATATTATCTGGAGAAATAAACCAAACCTCCTGCATGTGAACTCAGCAATGCATCCCTTCAACACAAGATTTGGATCCGGTAAAATTTCCAGAAAGCCGGGAGCCCCAATTTCATTTTTCCGTTCGTTTGTAAAGGGTGTTTATATATATATATATATATATATATATATATATATATATATATATATATATATATAATTGTTTTTTTCTGTTATATTCAAATATATTGAATCCGTATATGCGTAAAGAGAAACTGTGTGAAATATTTTTTCATTGTTCCTATGTTGTATCTACATAAAGCATCCTCAAATTATAAAAGTATAAATCAAAGTATAAACAATGTATAAAGACATGTCGACCGCAAGTTTATAAATGTAAGCATACCGTATGTGACTCTGATGCAGAACACTGCAAACAAGAGCATATACCTGGGCGAAGTATAAGATGACAAGAACAAATGAGTCGCAATGTCATCTTTACTGTAACCATAAAAGTTTAGAAACATGACGGAAAACTCGTAGTGCTCGAGAGATATCGAGAGATCGAGAATAACATCAAATTTAAATCCATTGTGGCCTAAAAACTGAACAACTGACGGCAAAGTCCGTGTCCGGACTGGACATGCGAAGCGGTCAAGGTTTAACCGCCGATAGTCTTATGCTAAAACTTAATACTTTGAAAAGTAAACAGCTCAGTTAATATAAATGATCATGACCCACACAATAATAATAGATTAGGCTCACTTTGTAATTATAGCGTTACCGACATGTAACAACATTCTGTAACAAAGACACTACCGGTGCGACAGGGCCATGTTCCCGTGATTCTTAATGTCTTACATATACAAAAAAGTGTCAGCTTTCCCACACTTTATTTTTTTTTGTCATCAGCGTTCACCGATCATCTGAATTCCCTTGCATGTTGAATAATACAAGAATATATACAGCGTAATATCATAGATTGTAATCTAGATATAAATAAAAATAAATCTGATTAAAACCTATATATATGCATAAATAGTGTTAATATATGAACATTAATTGTATGAATTCGGTTTTCGTTCTTAAAAGAGATGGAAAACAAAAATCTCATGCATCCTTTATGTGTAACAAAGAAAGGGATTTGGCCAGAAGTTACTATTATCTATACGTACTTTATGGCAAAAAAACAGAAAATTATTGATATAGATAAAATTAGACTTTCGAAAAAGAGACTGAAAGAGGGATTAAGCAAGGTGAAGGAATGAGGAAAGGCAGAAAGAATGACGGAAGGTGAAAGTCTTTCAAAGAGAGGAAGATACAAAGAACTAAATGAAAGAGAGAAAGATAGAGAGAAAGAAAGAACGAAAACGAAAAGAGAAAGAGATAGAAAGATAAAAAGAGAGAGAGAAAAAAAAAGACAGAAAAAGAGAATGAAAAAAAACCCCAACAAAACTGAGATATTAATGTTATGTATATGGGTCATCGAGTTATCATGAAAAAATAAGGCCCTTTGTCCTTATTATAGTAAAAGTTAACATCATACAAATGTCCTCAGTGTCTTTCGTGTAACAAGAAATTTTGTTCATGTTGCTCTTCACGTAAGTCTGGCACTCTTTCAAAGAAAAACTGCAAGTATAATGTTCAAAATTGGAAGTCTTAAATCCTCACCTAACCACCTATACAAGATAAAAAAAGGGGACAATGCGTCCAGGACGTCGTGGTTACTGTGGCTTTTATTCAGTTCTGGGTGTTGAAAGGCAAGATATAAGATGTTTCTCCTTTTTGACAAAAACATATCCTCTTGTGATCAATGGAGGCAAGCCTCATTCTGAGAATGTTTCATCTTAGAAAGAAAAGAACAAAATGTGGCCTGGACTTGGTAACCGTAGTTTTCAGTGAATATGGATCGTTGAATGTTTCTCATTTTGGGACAAAAGCCCTCTCCTCTTACCATTCCCGCAGGCATAACTCGCATGGAATCAGTTTTAATTTTACTCCGTTGTGTGAGAATATATAAAGAGACAATCTGTCTCGCTAGTTTTCTGGAGGTACCATCGCCACCTATCACCGGGGACGAGAGTACGTGGTGTCAATACCTGTGGAGTACGTGCATTGCTTTGCGTGATAACTGAATTTCTAATGACCATACTTTAACAATACCAGCATCCTCAGGTGTTCCCTGAAGGTGTAATTGATACCTCCCGGCGTGAACTCTCTCCGGGATAATACTAAGAACAATATGAGTGACGCATTGAGTCATAACCTATCACACTTTATCCTAACCACATCAATCCAGGAGGCATTGTTGTCACCAGTGTTTGTATCCGTGTTTGTCCAACTGTTGAGACCTCTGTCACTTGCTACATTACTCAAAAGTATTTTCGCTTGATATCGTAGAATGGCAGATAGGAGGAACACAGAAACGTGGTGTTAATCCTGAACGGAGTTTATGTAATCATATACACCTCAAATGTTCATGAAATCACGGATTCCATCGGTCGGTCGGCTGGGCGGTACAGTAGACAAAGTGTTCGTCTGCTGTGAAAACGACCGTTTTTTAAATCCCGCTACATGGACGTGCTTGCTCATGGCTAAATGTCATTTGGTTTGTATCAGATGTTACTTATAATTGACCAGTCACCTTACTAGGGTTGCACTGCATTCTACCATGTGTCTATTATAGGAACTCCTGCCCAAGTAAAATTGTGTACAGCTCTTGCAAAATCAGCTGACTATGGAAGAAGTTAACGATAGTTATTTATCAAACTTTCAAGAACCATAGAAGTAGAAGAAATAATATTCATAAAATAATAACAATAATAATAATAGTAATAATAATAATAATAATAACAATGATAATAATAATTTAATTTTTATTTTTATTATTATTGTTATTATTAGTTTAATTTTTGTTTGGATATATTATCTGAGAGAGAGAGAGAGAGAGAGAGAGAGAGAGAGAGAGAGAGAAAATACAGATTATTTTTACCCTTATTGAATAAAATATAATAAAACAACAAAACGGCATTATCAAAAATATTTTTTTTTCTTTCGTAGCACATGAATTTTAGTTTGAAATTATTTATTTGCATACACAAAATGCATGCCAGCTTACCAAGATAAATTATACCTCCCCACGTATGCTGTATGTGTATAGATAAACATGAGAGGGGATATATTACTACTTATGAATTAATCTTGCTTGTTTGTAGTAGCGAAGCTAGTGTTATAATCTGGCCTCGACATTTTGTTTCGAGTCTGCAAGCGTCTGGCAGAGCGACAAATTAGTAACTTATGCGTATTACTATGACTGCCAGCATATCGCGCGTATTCCCCTAATTCGTTATTTCTAAAGATTATTTCATATTAGATAGAAAATGGGATGATTGCTTGCGCAGACGCCACAAAGAGAACATACAAGACAAGTACCACAGGAAGACTTTTTTTCACATTTGTATGATATATCCGAACCTGACAAAGAGCTTCACACAAGATATCACAAGCTGTCATTCCGTTTAGGAAACGGTTAATAGATATTTGGGTTATTTACGCATACAGGGAGGTCCGCTGACTTTTGTCTCTTTGAGCTGTGCATTTTTATATGGTGGGACGTATCACATGAGCGAACTCTTTATCTATCTATTCATTAACAGGATATAGTCCCCAGTGAGTCATTCTGGGAGTTTACTAAAATTGACTGATGAGAGATCTGTAAAAACAAAATCTTGGTGCATCAGTTGAATAATTTCCAGTTCGAACACATCCTTTCTTAAGAACGTCAACATGCTCAATTAGCAGATATGTATGTCCTTAATTATTATTTGTATTGCCAAGTATTCCTACTCGAAAAGTATTTATGTATTTATGTTAGTAACTCTCTCTCTTTCTCTCATGCATGTATATATATATATATATATATATATATATATATATATATATATATATATATATATGCTCAAACCCATTAACCTGCTCGTGCGTGTTTGATGAGGACACAAAAATGATATAGGAAATCTATTACTGATAATTCATAACTTAATGTAGGCGATTGTACCTGTCTCGATATATAAGGTTCTCAAATAGTAAAATATATATAAAATTAGAGTAATATATTTGTGTAATATATATATATGATGTGATCATCAACCAAGACCACCTATATAACACACTGCTATTGTTTATACTTCAATATTGCCAGAAGAAACTTAGTGACGTAAAAAAAATTTTTTTTGTTCCATTCAAGCCAATTTCGACCACGGCACAATTCTCACTAACTTTTTGGCAAACAACACATAAACATGATAGAGTCTTAAATACTCGTATCTACCCTCCAAGTACGACAGGTTTTCAGGGTTACCTGTATCAGCAGAGAATGGTATCAAAGGGCATTATTTTAAGATACAGCTAAATGAGTGTAATAAATTTAATTCGGAAGGGCGTTGACATGCCTGGAATTGACACAAGGTCACCTGGAAATGACTCATAACGTTTTCAAAACCTGCTGGACCTTTAAGTGATACATGACCGCGGAGCGTAAAGGGCGGGAACAACATACGTCATGGCAGACGACAACGAGACGGCGGGTCACCGAGTTCAGTTCCCAGCGTCTTTCCTTTGTTTATAGTAATAAATAATTTCGCTCCTTTTTGGGGCCCGCGTATGGTCCAGATTTGATCTGTACGGCGAACCGTCTGTTTCAATTTGGCAAATACATACCAAATCTGCTTGACGATGAGCGTACCTAGTAAGACTCAAACTGCCGATCCTCAGTTTAGAAGCAAAGTGCTTCACCAATTTTTCAGTTCCTTTGTGCTTTTTACTCGTTGTACAATAATTGCCTGAGAAACATGTCCATACGTGTGTGTGTGTCAGTAAGGAGCGCATAACAATTTTGAGCTAGCGAGCATTATAATTATGACATTTTGGGGTGTAGATCCACCTCTAAAGGTAAGTAAAAAATGCGCATGTAGAGAAAATTACGCTTTTCTTTATAATTTCAACATAATGGTAACAGTACATAATGGTAAAGGAAATGCAGCATGCCATATCAGATATCCTTCAGGTACAAAAGGGTGCTGTGTTATATAATTAAAACTTAAATCTCTCTGCAATCAATACCATCTAGTAACAAGTGACCCATGGGTCATGACGCTCAGCTGACTGGGAAGAGATTCGGCAAAGGAAATTTTATCATCTGAATGGTAGTATATACCCATTCAACTGAAGCATCAAACAGATTAACCAACAGGCCAAGATTGTGACTGTATTTATATATCTCAAAAATAGAGAAAAAATGCATAGACTTTAAAAAAAATACAGGTTGTTCCACCAGTCAGCAGAAACTAATAAAAACACTAAATGGTCAATATCCATGCAAAGAATCATTGTGATCTCTGCATTAGTTGTTCAGATACTTCAGCTTTTGTATCAAATTTTCCATTATTCTGAGGGATACTTCGGAGTCCTTTAGCTTGAAGGATATGGGTAACAGAGACCTAATTTCAGGTTTCCACAGATACTTTCCGTGGGCCTCCTTGCATGACAAGAATAAAGATTCTAGGTCCTGTTGTTACAATTTGTGCCTCGTTAACAGATGACAGCATCCTTAAAGGTCTCAATAATAAAGAAAAATATTTGTAAAAAAAAACAAACAAATTCAGGTGGTGCCACCAATCTGCAGAAACTGATGAAACACTCCATAATCAATATCCATGCAAAGAATCATGGTGATCTCTGCATTAGTTGTTCAGATACTTCAGCTTTTGTATCAAATTTTCCATTATTCTGAGGGATACTTCGGAGTCCTATAGCTTGAAGGATATGGGTAACAGAGACCTAATTTCAGGTTTCCACAGATACTTTTCATGGGTCTCCCAGTGTGTCAAGAATGAAGATTCTAGATCCAGTTGTTATGATTCGTGCCCTGTTAACAGATGTTCATATCTTTAAAGGTCTCAAAAATAGGGAAAAAAATTCGTAAAAAAACCCGAACAAATACAGGTGGTGCCACCAGTCTGCAGAAACTGATGAAACACTCCATGATCAATATCCATACAAACAATTATGGTGATCTCTGCATTAGCTGTTAGATACTTCAGCTTTTGTATCAATTTTCCATTATTCTGAGCTGTACTTTGGAGTGCCATAGCTCAAAGGATATGGGTAACAGAGACCTAATTTCAGGTTGCCATGGAGACTTTTCATGGGTCTCCCTGTGTATCAAGAATGAAGATTCTAGGTCCAGTCGTTACGATTTGTACACTGTTGACAGATAACTACATCCTTAAAGGTCTCAAAAATAGAGAGAAAAAAATTGTAAAAATTTGAAAAAAAAATACAAGTGGCACCACCAGTCTACAGGAACTGATGGAACACCTCTTGATCAATAAGTATGCCAAAAATCATGACTATCAGTGTTGTAGTTATTGAGATGTCGCAGTATGTTTTTATCAAAATTTCCATTATTCTGGGGGGGGGGGGGGGGTAATTGGGAGCCCCACAGCTCAAAGGATATGGGTAACAGAGACCTTATTTCAGGTTTTCATGGAGACTTTTCATAGGTCTCTCACTATGTGAGGAATGAAGATTCTAGGTCCAGTCTTTACAATTTGTGCCCTGTTGACAGATGTTCACATTTTTAAAGGTTTCAAAAATAGAGAAAACAATTCGTAAAAAATAAAAAAAAAGGTGGCGCCACCAGTCTGCAGACACTGATGAAACATCTCATGATCAATATGTATGCAAAAAGTAATGACCATCAGTGACGTAGTTAATGAGATATTGAAGTTATTGTATGAAATATTTTACTATTCTGGGGGGGTACTTTGGGGCCCCATAGCTTGAAGGATATGATTAACAGAGACCTAATTTCTGGTTTCCATGGAGACTTTTCATGGACCTCTCAGAAGCTAAAGTTACAAGATTCTAGGTCCAGCGGTTACGATTTGTGCCAGGTTAACGGACAGACGGACGGACGGACAGACGGACGGACAGACGGACGACGGACAAAGAGTGATCGCTATAGCTCAGATGACTTACAGTCAGCTGAGCTAAAAAAACTAAATTTTGCGCACCAATTCGTTGGGGACCAATAAATCATTAGTATGGCATGATTGATCTTCTGAGTAATTTATACATCTCATTAATGAGTTGTTTGATGTGCAAAATTTGTAGGCAGTGGTGTAAACACGAGAAACAAGATATCCAAATTAACCACCTATATATCAGTACTTGGCGTTCCGGCTAATGTACTCATAAAACATACACAGTCATTACGTTACTACAAGTCCACACTCCTAACGTCTCTCGAACTGCTCGAGCTAGCAATGTCAGCTTAATATGTTGAAGCTACATAAGTTTACACCGATTTAATGATCATTTAAAAAACAGCAGTGCGTATTTGGACTCATAATCATCAGAAATGAAACGCGATAACAGTTTCAGTAAGAAATAATGATTTCCATGAGTACACAATAATCATTGATGATGTTAAGTTGGCATTTACATGTAATTCCCTCATCTTCGTAATTACCCCATGCACACGTTTTCAACACTGACGTGTGTGTATTGATGTTATTTGAACCTTAAACGTGTAACATTATATTTTTCATGAGTTCTAATTCTTGCAAAGTTTTCGTTATATTTCATATCCATTCTCTAATAAGTCCCATAACGTTAGCAATAACAGACCTTTATGTGCGAGAACTGAATTGTTCTTACTAGGTAAAGCGGATACCTCTGCCCTGACCGAACTCTGCGCTCATTACAACAGCGATCTTGAGTTTAAATTCAAGCTCAGACGATCATATAATGTATGTGCATGGTGAGCGCCAAAATTATTTAATTATTTAAGCTCATTGATTTAAGCTCATTCGTAACGAAATTTTATTATCGAGGGTTACTAGTATTACACAGATACAACAACTCATTTATAATATCAGGCCCTGTACACAGAAACTACAAACGAAACTATTTTATGAGTGGTATAAATTCTTCAATGTTCTGCTTTCAATTGGTAGATATACAGAAGGACAAGATTATTTCTCATTACCAGCCACAGGTGATACTAACTTCGGGCTTCTAAAGGACTTCCAGAAAAAAGGCCAACAGTTGTTTTTATTTTTCATTTTATGAAGTTATTTTCCAAGTTATGGGTGCAAACACTGTAAACACGGCGTCCAATTTTATGAGGAAGTTAGACAACACTTGTTTTAACTATTTGGAGATAAACTTCAAAATGGCAGATATAAAATATGTTCGGAATCCTAGAAGAGACGTGTGTAATCGGGAAGGATTTCGGGGAAGTACTTTACGCTCATTCAGTGCCTTCAACGGGCCATCATTAACAAATTGGCGTCATAAATACCGTGTATATACAGCGCTCAATATACTATGGGAAGTGGAATACTGAGGTGACTTACTTATAGTCTGTGTAAGTGTGACATACATACGTTAAAGAACAGAAGCAGAGGTTGCTGGGTCGATCGGGATGGTTTCTCACGCCTCGCTGTTTGATGAGGTGTATACATACAGATACACATATAGAATATTCTTGACATAGGCATACTGTCGGTGCTATACAAGCAGAATGGTAGGTACTGACCTCAATAACGGATGCTTATTGACAACTTCTATTGGGATAAAAAGATAATACATTCCTGCCTCCTATTATATACTTCCATGTAGTTATTACGCAAGTCTTTTCTAATATGATTTATATTCCCACTTTCTTAGTGTTGTAACCAATGATCCCTTTCACAGATGAAGAATAATACTGGCATTGAGGTTACTAAGTTACCTTTTTTCGGAACAGCCCCTCGGAATTGTAGCTCTTTATACGCTTCCTCTTGTGTGTAATAACTATTAAGAGTGTTCTCTTGAAATCTATTTCAACACGTTCCGTAGTTTTTTATACACATGATTCACACTTTTATTGAATGTTGGGCATTTTTGATTATTTAATATTATCATTATTATATACAATAAATAATTCTTCCTCATTATGTTGCGGTTTATTCAAAGCAAATTAAATGGCACAGAATGTTGGTCACAGGCCTTTCTCCCATTTTTATATGATTAGCTTATTCTGTAATGCTGTCACGCTGTCTTTGCCGTGCCATGTTAGATAATGGTTGTTTAAGTTAAAATATTTAAATATTCTCAAGTTATCATTTATAAAATACGGTAGCAGCTGTCACGCAGGGGTCAATCGGTACGGCGGGTTCAGTCATGAAGTGCCCACTGACGCATGTAGCCATGGATTGTCCCGTGGTCACTTTGTTTTGAGCACCCGTGACCTTACTCGACTCGATTCACGAAACAGGTCACCTCACGCTTCCGTGTTTGATGGTGAGGGTATAAGTCAATGTATACCATAAAACATTGTAAAAATAACCACTTAAATCGGATAATATACATTCCGCGCTACTCTTAAGATATAAACTGACCCAAAATATTATGTTTCGTATTGTTATATAATGGAAATTGTTCACCATGATCGTGTGTGTGTGTGTGGGGGGGGATATGTGCACTTAGGATTCCGGTTCAAAGCACAGTCTTAATATACATATTAATTGCACGAGTGGACTTTTGAATCTATTTATGGACTTGAAGCTCTGAAACAGTGTCGCTAGGTAAACTCTCTCTCTCTCTCTCTCTCTCTCTCTCTCTCTCTCTCTCTCTTTTCCCCTTTATTTAAAAGGTAGGGTTCAATTATCATACCTGACGAAGGATACTTTGTTTTCAGAAAGCTTGAATTATTAAAGTACGTAAGTCTTCAGAAATTCCTTATCGTTTAATTATATTTCGAATATATAAATATATACATATATATAATATATATATATATGTATATATATATCGATTTTATTTGGTAGTATCTGTATTGTGGCACGGCTATAAATAAAGTAATTCAATCGATCAATAGCCCTAATCTTTTGGTATACATTGGTGATATCACTCTTGTAATTACATAATATAAATGAAGTATGGTTATTTATACTACTAAATTTTTACCGTTTAACCCCATGTTTGAATGATGCTTCTACAGAACATGTGAATGACATATATATCGTCATGATGTCAGTTTAATTAAATGCATGACGCTAATTGTAACAGGTGAAATACCAAGCCATGCTCATAAAGAATGGCTTAGGTGGTTAAAATAACAGTCTAGGAAATAAGTATGGGCAACTTGGTGGAAAAAAACTATACATTCAGCCGTCTTTTAACAATTCAATAGAAAATAAAAAAATGCCAAAATCTCACCTTCAATATCGTCACCAACGGTGAAAGCATCTGATAAAGATTTCCACTCAGAGTAGTTTCCATAGTAACCATTTTGGGACGCTAGGGTTCTCACATTGCCGGGTTTAAGCCAGTGACCGACTCCAACAGCAAACACCTGAGGCTGCTGAGGGAGTTCCTTAACCTGCCTGGCGTTACCAAAAGGGTCCTCCTTCCCGCTGCCGTAATCCCCGTCCGTCACCAGTAACACCACTTGCTTCACTGCCCTGTTTCTGTATCCAGTGTTTAAGATTTCCACTGCTTTAGCCAGAGCGTCTTTAATATTGGTGCCGGAAGCAACTTCTTCATCTTTGATAAAGGATATACTGCGGAACATGGCAGGATCGTTCAAGAACCTGGCTTTATGGACTGCTTTACTAGGGTCTGATACACCATCGAAATTCACGAACCAGTCCTTGCCGAATGATAATATTGCCAACCTGGCGTAGCTGGGATGGATTAACACGTATTGGAACAATAACGTCTTGAGCAGTTTCATTACCTGTAGGTAAAATAGTTCTTGTCCGATCCCAGTGGAACGGTCTAAAATAACGACTAAATCAACTTGACTTGTTCCCACCATAGATATAAAGTCTACCATTTTGGGGTTGTATATATCCCTTTGAGTCGTCACCTGTCTCTTGTATCGTGGTAAACCTGTCTGGACACAGCATACTAGCGCTAATAATAGAAACAGTGTAAGAACACTTGCACACCTGAGACTGTTGATGAAGGCCATCTTGTAGCACGCACTGACTACTAATTATTTCCACCTGCTCTCGAGTCTGTAACTATTCCCTGGAAAACTTCCAACAAAATGCCCTCTCTCTGTGAAGCCACGGCTCTATATGACGTTCCTTCGCTGGCGGTGTATTAGTCACTATGTGAGAATAAGGGAATGTCCCACTCACAGATTATACGACTGAGCAAACCCGGCTCTTTGAGGACAATACTCGTACATGCCACGATAGGCGTGGTCAGGCCGGGTCTCGTCCCGTGCAGGTAATGTCTGCGAAGCGACCGCGCTGTCACGCATCAATGAACGCGTAGCGTCGCCAGAACGGAGACCAACTCTAATTTCGGAAGGAAACTTAATCGTATTTATATACTGGTGATTCCGGAGTATTTAAGCACTACAACTCTGTCCTGAGAAGGGGGTCAACGCCGTGGGCTTCCAAATAATCTGATACTTTTATTAACTTTTCGTTATTGTTATTGTGCTCGCAGGCGCTGCAGGCAGGCAATGTACATTGTTAGATGACTTATACTGCACCAGGGGGTCACGGTCTGTTGACTGTTTTACATGTGACCCCAGCAATACACAGGCTGACCTCAGGTGTGCTAAAAAAAGCCATCCTCAGTCAAAAGATTAACAGGCCATGGAAAACCAAATACCGGAAACAACTCACCTCATCTGTGGAGATGTGTATCAGAGGACAGTACGATTAATGATATCACATTGAATACTTATATCTCTCATCCATATTCAATGTTTTATATCTCTCGTTCTCTCTCTCTCTTAATAAATTAAACCAACTTCAAACATATTTGAAATATTTCTCGTAATTAAAAAGATCTTTCTTTTGTTGCGTAGGTTTCATATATTATAAATTAAAACAAAATGGCATCTCACATTTCTTCAATGTCTTCTTTTACTTTCTCTTTCTCTGTCTGTCTGTCTGTCTGTCTGTCTGTCTCTCTCTCTCTCTCTCTCTCTCTCTCTCTCTCTCTTTTCGCTGTCTAATGCTTCTGTTCGTCTGGCCTTATATGTTAGTTTATTTTAGAGGACAACCAGCTAACCAGATATATTGCCAGAATTACTGCCATTAATTCAAATATTTAAATACCAAATTACCCAATATCTATAGTACACGTCCTTCCCTTGTCATCTGTAGCGGAATCGTGAGCATATTTTAAGAAACAAGAATACGAGGAAAGTCACAAACTCTGTGTTTATAAAGGATATTTATATAATGCTTACTTATACGCCCTGTTGACTCTGGGTACGTTTTTCTGGGAACAGACATTGTTTATGGGTTATGCGCCTTGTTCATGCAGTAATTTAATATTACTAAAGTGCGTTGTCAAAATTGACTGAACATAGCGTTCAAGTGTAAAGTTATTCACATAAACCATGTAAAAGCATTGTCCAAGAACTATGTAAAATATTGACAAATGGTTTAAGGGTGAAAAGTATGCTGTAGATGGAATTTGAAGCAGTTACATCAGCAGGGGTCGTAATACTTCGAAATTTTCACCTTTATAACGGAAAGGCATGCATAAATACAGGTTTGTCATTCCGCAGAAAAAGTTGCCTTTCCGCTAAAGGTGCATCGTACCATCATATCAAACTTCCAGTCACACTTCGCTCAGTATTAACCTGAGTCTGTCATCTTACAAGCCATCCTACATGCACACTAACATGCAAAAAGAACTGAATTCTTTCAATAGTAACACTTTTTTATCAGAACACGATTGTGCAGTGAAAAAAACCCAGGAAAATATAGGAGATGATGGCCTAAATACCATATTGTAAAAAAATTATAGACTATTTCGGTTTTTATTAGTAAAATCTAGGAAATACAGGGTTGTTGGAATACCACCTGTAAAAATATTTAGTTTTGTGTTATGTTTGTTACTACTTATCAGCTACATATATGAAGAAAATATCTAGGTGTTCAACTTTCCAACGGGTTGGTAAAAAAAGGAAAAATGTCTTTTCGCCCACGTGTTTGACTGTCTGAGACAGGCGGAAAGGCGTTTTTCGACCCTTCATCAGGGTATATATTCAATGTCAAACCAGTGAGTTCCCTTGTATTCATTTTACGTCACACCGTAAGGTAGCGAGTGTATACATTGTACATTGTTTTAGCCAGTTCACTCTGGTTTTTATATGTATACTATAACTTGGCTGACTGATAAATTCATGCTGAGCGAATTGGAATTGCATATACCCAAGTATGTCAGTGTGAACACGATTTTGCAGCTCTCTCTCTCTCTCTCTCGCTCTCTCATTACTCTTAATTGAATAACTTGTACAAGCTTGATTCCAAAGACTTTTTAAAATATCTGAAGGGGTGTTTGTTAAACTTCCATGAAGTGCCTCAAAACATATATCTAGGATATATATATATATATATATATATATATATATATATATATATATATATATATATATATATATATATATATATATACACCATTGGTGAGCTGTTTCAATATGAATCATAAACTGAGTCCGCACAATAAAATGCAAGCTCGGCGAAGGATGAATGTAGCTATAGCCTCGGGGGTGACCCTGTCCTGAACAAACAAACCCAATTTTCTTCAGGTGAACTCGGGATAAGATCTGTGAGCCACTGTGGGCAGTCTTTGTCAATAAGTGGGCACGAATACCCAATCATACAAAATCCGTTCTCACCCGTTGGTAGCTACACTTAGTATATGAGGACACGACATTCATAACACTTGCAGATGACACGGAAACTCTCCAAACTATAATAACATCTCTCAATTAGGTGAAAGAATCTAACGATCTGAATAGAGGTTTGTTTAGGACAAATCACGCGGGTAATGACGTCACAAAAGTTCGTAAAAAATTCGCTTGAGTACGGTAATCGTTTGTACAGTTACATAGTTTTATGACTGAGGGACTGAGGAATTTATCATGAGTCGGTGAAACGTTTTCGGGAACAGTAAAACCATTCATGTACAGCAGGCGTTAAATCGGGTGGGGTTTTAGGACGTGAATGCGTGGGAGGAATGACTTTCATGTGGGGATGAGGAACATATATGAGTAAGCATTCTCTTACATGACGCCAGATGATTCACAGATATGACGAGGTTGGGAAGATAATCAAAAGGGTAGGAATTTGTGATTGTATATACAAGTATGTTTATTTGTTTATGCTGTAAATCTGTGGGTAAAAGTGCAGTACAGACCTGCCTAAAACTGGCTTCCTTACTGATGGTGTGTCATTATTTTTCTCGCTCCCACATGAAGCTTACTTAATGATATAAACAACGTGCTCACATTTTTATCAGATGCACATAAAAATAAGACAATATAAAACTATATTTAAAGGAAAAATTAAGCAAGAATAATGGCAGGTAGTGGCAGGTCACTTATACTGCACTTTTACCAATATAAGCAGCGTCACCGCATACCTTTGATTGGAAACTGATGTGTGTATATACGTTCATCTTCGCGTGATGTATGTATTTGTTAGGTAGGGTGTGGGAGTATTCAGAGTTTATCCTTTGACATACATCAAATATGAGCTCAGTTATGTTTGAAAAACCCGCTCGCTGTAAAATTCTGAGACATGCCTTTGGAGCTGCCTGATTTACAAGTTATTCCTTGAACCCGACCGTCTGCGGTTACCGTAAATATATGTAAACTAAATGACAGACAAAAATTAACAAACAGACACATCATTTAACACAATTTTTTAAAATTCAGAACTGAACTCAAATTTCCTTTAAATTGAAAACAGTAGTGGTTATGTTTGTAAATTGTAATAAGTGAACCCCAGCCTTTGTCAAATATTTCTAACTATTTTAGGAAGAACAGTGGACGTTAAGGTCAGTCAGGTTTTAGATACGTATATATATATATATACTATTGTTGTACTCATCCATTTACAAAAACGTCTTTATTTTAATAACATCAACATCGCCTTATGACTATATGTTTTATTTATTAAATTAAGAGACCCACGCTTATGATTGGTGATTATAATTGAGGGTCGTGTCTGTCTGTCTGTCCCGTCTTTATATTTAATCTCTCGAATATATCTGAGATGCCTATAGGTATGGCGCCAAATATGACCATTATAACAGGCATGGGCCACATGAAAACCTTGTTTTTTGTTGGACTGTATAGCCATATAGAGCATTATATACCGGTGCTACCGATTATTTCAGCCGGCAAAAATCGTCCAGAAAAATCAGTAGACAAAAGTTTATAAATGTCATATTTTACCGTGGAGTGGTCTAGTTTTCTGTATTTGTAAAAATTTGTTAACAGGGGCGGATTAAATGTGTTTGTGTAGGGGAATAGAATATTATACGATTAAAACCGTATTATTCCCTACGTCAGCATGCGAGAGTTACGCATCAAGTCTATTGGCACTCCAATCAATTTTTATCTATGTGAGATACTCTGTGTGTCCGGTTAAGCTGTCAGTTTCACATCTGTAACTCGTAAGTCTCGTCATCTCGCATTGCTTGGTCAAACGGGAAGATAATTTCTAGCAAATATATTTATAACTCTTTTTATGCCAGGGAAGTCCTATATTCAGCGCTGCATGGGCAGCATTTGATACATATTCAGTAACAGGGTTGTTAGTATCTTGAAATTAGGCCCCGTTTGTTAGCGCCATTTCAGCCTTCTGATATTAGAGAGTCTACGTGGTGAAGTGCATGCACAGGGCTTAGTATAGTGTCTAGTACTGTAGTGTAGTGTAGTTGCTTAGTCTTCTCGCTTTCAGCTGCAGCCGTCATCTAGGTCACCTGACCAAAAAGAAGGCCGAGTGCGTAAGTCCTTCCTGGTGGTACATAGCTTCTGCTAAGTCAAGACTCTTGCAGTGCCTCTCAATGGCTCACCACGGAAACTTGGTATCCAGCGGACCCAGACTAAACTGTGAGGGATCTCGGAGTAGGTGGAGCCCCAGAGGTGCAGTGTGCAGACCCAATGACATGTGGACATACCTGGCACTCACTAGTCAACCCCCCCATTGCCTTGTGGGGAAAGCCTTTGGCAAAGGCTAGGGATGAGGTAACCCCGACAGAAACCTCGAGTGCTGAAGACGGAGACGCAAGGCCACACGGCGCACTCTAATAAACCATGGTGCCACGCATTTTCAGCCTTATGACACCTGGAGTTGGTAATAGATGAAATGGTGCTCGCCCTGTGGGGATCCACCATGCAGGTGCAGTGCCGGGCTCCGTGCCTCGAAGGAGCCCACCCTCAGCGACTGGAGGTCCCTCAATTACGTCTTGTAGAGTCAGGGGACGAAGAGGTAGAGTTACTGACCAAACAACATCAAATACTGATGACAGTGTCGAGCCCAGCCTCAACATCATGCATTGGAATGCAGTTGGGGGGTCTCGAACAAGAAAATGGAACTGGAACTTTTCCTGCATGAGAAAAGCATAAACTCCTGCTGTATACAAGAGACGCACCTACAGGAGGGTATGCCTTTCGAGGTAAGAGGGTATCAAACATTTAGGAGTGACCGCCAAAGTAGGTAAAAAGGGAGGGGTAATGACACTAGTGAGAAACACCATCAACGCCATAGAAACGAAGACCTTCATGGATGGGGCAGAGTACATCCAAAACAAGATATTCACAAACAACATCCCACTCATGATGATCAACTACTACTCCCCCAGTGACAAGAATCTCTCCTTAGATACCATCAAAGTCCAGGACACACGGTTCCTCATCACTGGACACTTTCACAGCCAGTCCCAGAGCTGGGGATACAACACAATGGACAAGAGAGGAGAAGATATAGAGTCATGGCAAGACGAGAACCATCTGATACAATGACCCCAAGGACCAACCCACCTTCTATTCAAGACGCTGGCATACAACACCCACCCCACACTTGGCACTCTGCACAGAAGACCTGCATAAGCATCTTACTAGAACAGTTGGACCACAACTTTGGGGAAGTGACCACCGCCCTGTCCTCCTGACTATATCGGGTGAGGCAATACACAGTACGCCACAAAACGAGGTGAAATTACAAAAAAAGCAATTGGAATACCTTCAAAATAAGGACAAATGAGCTAACAAAAGGACTAGCAGTTGAAGGAAGAAACATAACATTCTCTAAGACCTCAATGTCAGCATCACCAAAGCAGCCAAAGAAACCATCCCTCGAGGAGTCCGTAAAAACTACTCTTCATATTGGAGACAGGAGCTAAAATCTACACCTGAAAATCTCACAAGAGCTAGGAAAGAGGCTGAAAACAACTCCAGTAAAAATAACAACATCAAATTACAACAGAGCAAGGCCAAATACCTCAAGACCAAACTAGGGTGTATAAGAATGAGCTGGTGGAAAAAGACAGCCAGTCTTAACATGGAGAAAGACACCACCAAGCTGTGGAAATTGACCAGGTCCCTGAATGACCAAGACACTGGAGGACAGCGGATCGCCTTGGAGGAAGACAACAAAACAGTGACAGGAAGAGATGTCGCAAATGCTTTTGCCAAGACCTACGCAGAGAAAAGAAACATCAGCGTGTCAAGCGCACTGCAAAAAGAAGCCAGGAAGGAGATAAAAGATTGAATAAGGAATAAGCGCATCAGCGAGGAATTGCAGAAAGACGTTACCATGGGAGAACTGAGGAAAGCCATCAAATGCTAAAGAAGAAGAAATCTCCAGGTCCAGACAACATCAGTCATCAGCGAGTCATCAACCAGCGGGTGCAATGGTTTTTCGAGAAGGAAGTTATCATTTGCAGAGAGCAAGGTGCATCCAGAAGATACAGGAGCACTGACTATCAGACGACATTTCTGGGGCAGATGATAGAGGATGCATTCCAACGTAAGTAAGTTGTACTGGCAGCATTCATAGATTTGCAGAAAGCATTTGACAAAGTATGGAAGGATGGACTACTCGTCAAACTACTCCGCAGTGACATCCAAGGGAACATGTACCACTGGATCAAGTCCTACCTGCACAACCGCAGAGCACGAGTCACCGTAGAGGGGCACAGTGGACAGAAAGTTTTGCTACGAGAGGGAGTACCACAAGGGGGAGTCCTTTCACCTTCCCTGTTCATCCTCTTCATGAACGATCTCATCCCAGAACTACCCAAAGGAGTACAAGCTTCCCTCTATGCTGATGACCTTGCTCTTTGGTGCACAGAAGAGTATGTAACAACAGCCACATACAGAACGCAGCTAGCCCTAGACAGCCTCACCAACTGGACAGACAACTGGTGCATCACCATCAACAAGGAAAAATCAAGTGCCACACTCTTCACAATCTCAAACAAAGCAAAGGCCAGTAAGCTGACCCTTGTAGATGATAAACTAAAGTATAAAGACCAACAGACATACTAAGGAATAACCTTTGACAAAAGACAGACAGGAAACAACACGTTCAGAATGCAGAGGCAAAGGCCAGAAGAAAACTGAACATCACCTTTGACAAAAGACAGACAGGAAACAACACGTTCAGAATGCAGAGGCAAAGGCCAGAAGAAAACTGAACATCAAGAAACATCGTGCATCCCCCCCACTGAGTAAGAGAAAAGAATGCAAAGCATTGGTTAACTTGATGAAAGTACGGTCATCCAAGGATCAACCAATGAAAAAGAGGGTAAAAGAACTAAACCCAGGTAAGCTAAAACGATCCAGCTTTGTTAGAGAAGCAAGGGTGCTACAGAGGAAGTTCCAGACCAGGCTCCCTGCACAGGCTGAAACTCTGACCTCCAACATGACATCACCATCAAAAGAAGAAGCAACACCTTAGCCATGATGGATGAGAGATACCCCAAGGAAGCATGGTTACGGGTCTACACAGATGGTTCAGCAACAGACGCTATGCTGAAAGGTGGTGCAGGGATGTACTTTGAGTACCCAGATGGTCACTGGCAGACAGAGGCAATATCAACTGGCCTACTCTGTTCAAACTACAGAGCTGAGGTGGAAGCTCTAGTCCATGCTGCAAACATGCTCAGCCAAGATCTCTGCCAAGATACACAACTGGTATTTTTAACAGACGCACTCTCAGTCTTTCAGGCAGTAAAAACCGGAAAAGACCAAAGGCTCCATGAAGCACTACACAAAATCAAGTGCTCAAGAATGGTACTGCATTGGATCCCCTCACACTGTGGAATACAGGGAAACGAGGAAGCTGACAGGATGGCAAAGCCTGGTGCATCTTAAGACCAAGAGGAGAACGCTGTTAGCTATGAAGAGATGAAGACCATCATCAAAGCAGTGCACAGACCTCCAAAGATGCAGGACAGCTACCATCAACTGTCAAGACAAGAGCAAGTGACTATCTTCCGCCTTAGGACAGGACACACCAGGCTGAATCAACACATGTACAGACGCTTCCGCTTAGAATCATCTCCCCTCTGTCTCAGGCTGTTGAACATGTACTACAGGACTTCAGGGACCACCAGATACTAAGGGAAGAGATCTGGCCAACACCAAGCACGACCCGGGAGAAGCTGTACGGCCCAGTGGTAGAACTTCGGAAGACCACACATTTCATCAGAATAGCCAAACTCCGAGTGTGACGGCGATCGACACTGATATAAGCAAGATCAATCGTTAGCTTTTTAGAATACTTTCTTACAACATCTACCATTTGCGAGAAATATTATGTTTTAACTCAGCATATTGATGAGTCCATATTCATGTTTGTTGAATTTCTGACCACATGATTTTCAGCATAGTTCACAGGGGTTATTGGACGAGAGCCAACTTGCACGCGAGACAGGAAATGACTCTTTACCATAGAGACGGATTTTCAGTTTGGTTTGTGAGTTCACATGTATTCCTTTGTGCCAAGTCATAACTCGAAGTCTAATTTTAAGATTATTGACAGTTCACCACGATATCAATTCAATAGGATGGATGACCGTTGAAGTACGTTTTCCTGTCAAGCGAAAAAATCCGAGGTTTCGTGGTATTGCTTATATCATGGTAAATTTAAATCAATGTGTGGCCGGTATAAGATAATCTCTGTATTTCACAGTCTCGTCATATCTTGCCCCATGTGAAATGAAACGAGAATGCTATTGTCTGTTTTACAGCTGTCTGCGGGGTAAGGCTCACGACGACGTTTGTTCCCATGATTCACTCCCCTTACTTAAATGTGAAAAGATAAATACTTCATTTATGACAATATTGTCTTCATTTTATAATAATAATAATATTAATAATAATAATAATAATAAGAAGAAGAAGAAGAAGAAGAAGAAGAAGAAGAAGAAAAAGATTATTTTCATTATTATTATTATTATTATTATTATTATTATTATTATTATTATTATCATCATACCAGTAATAACAACAACAGCAAGAAGAAGACCAGCAGCAGCAGCAACAATAATAATAATAATAATGATAATGATAATAATAATAATAATAATAATAATAATAATAATAATAATAAAATAATGCATTTTGGATGGGCCTATCATACAAATCTTTTCAGATGCTGCTATAGTGGCGACACCTATCGAGAAGTTATGGTACTAAACTGAGCACAAGCAACACAAACGCATGCACTTCGTATATATTGAAAATAAGTTTGGGACATGCTTTTGTGTTTTACAGTAATCGGAAATAACGATTCCATAGTTGCACGAATTGCATGTAAGCTAAAGAACAGAGTTGCCCGTAATACCAGCGAGTGGCCCTGACCCACGTCCGGGATAAAGAAATTGCAATAATCTAAGTGGCAAAGGATCCTTTAAATAATATATATATATATATATATATATATATATATATATATATATATATATGTATATATATATATATATATGAACGGACCTTCTGGTGTTTTCCTGTCATAGCTATGCAAGCACAGACAAAGACAATATTTTTATTAGTTAATATGCTGGGATTTATTTCTCAAGGTTGACTCTTCTTTCACCAGGGGGCAGCATTAACAGACTTTGCAGACCACTTGGCTAAACTTTTATTAAATTCATTGAAGATTTGATTATTTATAGAGCTTTGGTTAAGACGACAGCCTGTGGTTTCATTTTTCATTAAAATTACATAGTACTAAAAATTAATTTAACAAAGCAATGCTTGTCGAAGACTCGGTCCTCAGAAAAAAGTTTGCATGATATGTTTTGTTTACTTCAACGATTTTTGTTTGAAATTAACAAAATATCTTTAAATATCAGCATAATTGCAAAATTAACCTTGGTTGCTTTGGGACCGGGTCATATTAAACAGGAAGATAAAACCGTCACATTGCATTCAAGCATTTCTGTATTCTACCGATCAAAATCTTTCGGATAAAAATGATAGCAATAGCCCTTCTATTTGTCGCCAAAGGTTATGCATGGGGTCTGACTGCTGGACTCTTTTGATTAAGTATTTTGTTAGTCGGCTTCTGGCGAATATAAATGAATAAATATTAAAAAAAAAAAATAAACAAAGCTAAGCCGACAGTCGTTGAGATTTTTCACGATCGGCGCCTTACCAGGATGAGCGCTAAGGAAGACATTGCCCACTGCCGTGTTTAACTCAAACACGAGTGCGCCTTTCCAGGGATACACTTATGACCCAGCAAAGTAAATGAATGCTCACCCAGGGCTTCCATGCACGGTGTGCGGAGGTTGGCTAATGGAAATGTATTCATGTGTTAAGGCCCTGTGATGTAGTCCGAAATGGAATTCTAAATGTATACATAATATTTAGTAGTTTAACCAGCATTAAAAATTGGAGGCTTTTACCTGCACCAAAAATTCTTTAAAAATGTAAAATATCATAGCTCATTCTAGCCCAGGTGAACTATAAGAACCTTAAGCTAATGGCTGGGCAGCATTCTCATTCTTTACGAAATTAACAAAGGCCAAACTTATTGATGAGATATTTATAGGATTCATATATTTAACATATTAAAATCTATCGGACCTCTCGTTCATAGAAGGCCGGTTGATCAATGTTGTTATTAAGGTGTGCAAGATAAATTAAAAAAAAAAAAAAAAATTGTCACCAAATATAGCCTTTTGACCAAAATATCTCATATACAGTGGAGGCTGTCAAGCCTAAAGTATTGATTTTTAAAAACATCATTCAGATGTATTAAGATTTGTTTTTCTATATGATTTTAATCCGGAAAGATGAATTATTCACAATATTTAAACGTTTGAGACATTTGTATGTAATTTATGACAATGTTGTTTGTTTTAAGACGCACAGTTCTTGTCAGAATGGCCATATATGGCAGTTTTCCGTAAGGCAAGTAAAAAATTGCTTTAAATTGTAAAATATATGAACAAACAACAACAAATACATTATCCATTTATGGTTAGTCTAACGGAAGAATTTCTGAGGATTTCAAACATTTTAGTATAATTTGGTAGTTTGACAACACTAGAACCTGAAACCTTAAACCTGAGATCGAGTGTGCTTTTATATTAATCTTACCTTTCTGAGATAAATTGAGTATAAACAAATGAAAGACAAAGACATCGGTAAGACTTCATAAAATTTATTTAAGAATAACAAGAAATAGATAAGAAATTTATAAAAACAATAATACGAGAAGATTAAATGGAATGAAAAAGCACCATTTTCCCCGACACAGGAGATATGGTCCAATCGATTTTCTTCTACACCAGAAGTAGAAAAGGGAATGAAAGTCTCGTCTCGTGGGTACGTGATAGCGTGAGAACTGACATTTAAACACTGGTCACAGCAATGAAAGTCAACAATATCAACATTAACAACAGTTTCCACATGTTAGTTGCCAAAGTATTGTAATTTAAATTTCATTTCGAACTTTGAGTGACAAAATATTCTGAACAAGAACGTTAATAAGCAATTGGTAAGCCTTGTAAAATATTTGCTTAGGTGATACCGGTTCTACCGGAAGTGCTTTCATGAAGACTTTCATGCCTTCTTTAAAAATATTCAACGAGACTCTCACTCGTCTTTGTAAGTATTCATGACGAAGAAAAAATCACGAACAACAAACACTGATAAATTAGAAAATATACACGTATTTTATATACAATATGGTGATACCCCTCTTGCCGACAGTGTGATCTTGCCTTCTAGTAATCAACTAAGCGTGCACGTTCATTAACTTGCGCTCAAGTGCACAATCGTCCACGAGCAGTGAACAATTATACACAGGTAAATACAGAAAAATCAGTCGTACACTTTTATACCAGCTAAAGAATTTCGTGCATAAAGTGGCAGTAAAGCTTGGCAATAATAAAATAACTAATGATAAAAAAGACAAATATGTATGTGCACATTGGATAAACAAAGATAACAAACGTGTTGAGCAAGTATGTGGGTCAGCGCAAGTAAGAGCCTGAGGATTAAGTCTCATGTTTTAACAAGCTTTTCCACCATTATTTTCAGTATACACACTATACCAAGCTAATACAACCACCCATTCGACCAGAAAATTTCTCTATTCAGTATAAAGGTTGCATTATGCAACTGTCGCCATTGCACGGCCGGTATTATACTTATTCTAGAACATTCCTGCTAAACTCATCCTATTCAGCCTCGAAAAGGCATGATTTGACATGTATCGCAGGGAGTAGGTACAGAACCAGACACGTTCGAACCACAGACTTGGGACATTCATACTTTGTCACCAAAATTCAAATCCTGAAACTGCAATCAGTGATTGAATGAGACCCTTTGTGAGGAGTGTACGCTCGAACCAAATAATCTGATCGTCACAGCCCTGCCTTATTGTATATATACCTAACAACAGTTTCCCCCTGAACATCTCTCAGTTTACTTATTGTGAAATTTTAAAAACGGTTACTACATCAAAATAAAAAAATGTTGACCATGTTTAGCTGATTTTCTTAGAAAGTGAAAAAAAGAGGGGTTCATTTCTTCAAACCTGCATAGATAGCAAGGGCTGCTCTCATGCGGGACACAGCAAGTAGTATCCTGTTTGGCCTGCACAGGGCACGCACAACCGTTGACTTACAGGGGGGGGGGGGTGCATATATATAATGCATTTAACAGCAGTGAGAGAGACAAGGCTGCATAGTGTATGCCACCTTCATAACATCAGAGAGTGAGACATTTAACGGTGACATTTTAGTAAGATATCAACAAAATATGACAAAAACAGGAGAGAGCGCAGACAAATATAAAAAAAACCCCATATAATTGTTCAATTTTCATAAATATTGTTACAAAGACAACATTTTCTTTTCGCAAGGTGACAGTTTTAATGATTGGCATATTTGTATATCATTCGAATGCTATATTGAGAAGAAACCCTGCAATATAATACTTACAATTACAATATTGACTAATTTTTTTGATGACATAATAAAGTCTAATTTTCTACATTTCTTTCGGATGTGACTGTTGAGATAGCTCTCTGTTACAATTCATAGTTTTTCTCATAAAACTCATACAAGAAATTAAACCTACATTTCCGTTTCATTTCTTACGTTATGGAGATAAATATCTTCTGAAGTGATAACAGAAACAGCGTCAGTATATTTAGAAAGGAATCTGTGCTAATGTGTGCTTCCTGTGTGGTGTTCATCATACATACGAATACGAAATCAGATTTGACATTCAAATGGTAAAAATACAAAATTCTTTGAAAATAGGAAATTGTTTTGTGATCTTTTGACAAATGGGGCGTTGTAAAGGACAGAGTCGTGACAGAATGATGTGCGTGATTGTCTTTGGAAGGAAAGACATAGCAATTAAAGTCCGTCTGCCTGCCAGGCTGTTAACAGACTGTGCTGACTAGATGGGCTTCTGTCAGAACTCATTGCGCTGCCCGCCACATACAACTACCCTGGAGCAAAACTCAGACATCATGTTATCTTATAACTGAGACCTGGCGTTACAACAATGAGGCTACTTGAAAAGCCATGTTCTCGGATGGGCGATAATGAGTAGATAATGAGTAAAGGGCATTGTATTGACCGGATGGCCGAGACCGACTGATTCTGCAGAACGGGAGAAAGAAAAACCTCACGATATTTTATACTGATCATCCTCTACTAGCTTGCGTGGATGTTTTGACAAAGGTATTTGATTGTTTCCATGGTTTTGCCTAGAGGGCTGGCCCTGTAACATTCATCAGAGTCACTGACAAGAAAATTAGCTTTCGGCGGGTGTCTGTTGACCTTTACATCCCGTCGTCGCAGGTTACTCAAATAATTGTCCACTTCATATATTTATAAAAAATCCAAACTTTCCTATCTAGAAAAAGAATAGCACACACCAGCGGCACATACTGTTTAATAGATTTTACGCCTTTTTTGTCAGAGACGTGCACGGCTGCTCAAGCTATGTTGCAATATGTACGCTCCAGAGGAGCACCAGAGGAAATTCTTTTATTGATTTTCCCGACAAGCCCACGAGTATTTACGATTAAAATAGCCATGAGCTCAACTTTTAACAATGAAATGGACCGCTAATTGGCATGCCTCAAAGAACACATTGCCGGAATTGATATGCTTTTGATGTAAGACCGGCCATATAACCAGTGTCATGATCTCGATGAATCATTTAGGACTTTCTCCAGCAAGGTGTCCACTCCAACTTTTCTCTACTAACCACATCAATGATCCTTTCTGAATGCTTCAGAATATAAAATATATTTGGCAGCATTTCTTTTGCAAAGAACATCTAGTATCTAATGTTCTATCTTCTCTGATAATACATATATTATTGTGATCTTGTGTACATATAATAAGAATATATAGTATATTTCTTGGACGCAAGGTTTGCTGTAGTAATGAATTAAGCATAATAATTAAACACCAAAAACTAGCATATGTCCGCATGGTCGGATGGAGGAATTAAGCAAAAGAACAATAATCTCAACGAAATATGGAAAGAGGAATTAATTCAATTGATTGAATGTTTGGGTGTCTTTTAAATCTGAAGCGGATCTAGGCGTTTTTTTTTTGGGTGGCTTATAGTTATTTAGTGTGATGTTTTACTTATATGAGGGTATGGAATGGCAAGGGAAATAGAAAGTCATGTAAATTCTATAGTGTCAGAAAAATGCGATCAGGAAATGGGATGCGAAAAAAAATTATGAGAAAATGAAATGTATATATATATATATATATATATATATATATATATATATAGTTAATGGACGATATCATTTGTTCATATGTGGAAAATCATTTCTGAGCTGTAACACTAGGTGGCGCTGCTTGAAGTTAAAAATGGACATTTCAGTGGGAATTCATGGTGGGAACAAATCACACGAGCAAGTGAGAATATGTGACTGAGACGCCTTCTGTTGTGTTTAGAGATGTACAAAATGTCTGCCCGATGCTGGTTGTATGTGAGGTGGAAGGCAAGCTCTGATAGGAAGAGGAGATGTAGTAAGGAGCACCTTGGTGACGAAAGCACAAGGTTTGATGACGTCATGCTTTATTGATGCACATCATCGAGGCAAATTCTGCAAAACAGAGAAAAACAAATTAAAACTTGAAAATATGTGACAAATGGTAACAACCAATATAATTCAACATGTTGAATTAAAGGTCCAGGCTTTTTGTATAAGTTTATCTATATCTTACACACAAATTATATAAAAGCAAATTATTTTACGACAGGGTTTCAAGCACCCATAGACAAAAGGGTTTCCGGAAGTTTTCTTTTGAATGAATCATGAAAATTCCAGGATTTCGACCTATATTACTGGCAAAACAAATTAAACGGACAAATATAGTCAGCAATCAACAGAATACATTGTTTGGAAGTAAGCTATTTATAATAAATCGATCATTTTCTCTTAACAGGGAATCAAATTCCTTGATATTTTGCTGATCTGGAGCATATTCCCTAATTTCCTTGGATTAGAAAAAATGAAACCTTTAACAGATTTTTACCGAAATTCAGGATCCCTACGACCACCCGCTGTTTGTATCAGTGTGATAAGCATAAAGCATAAAAAGCGAAGTAAAAAGCATCTAATACTTATATAAGGAAGTTGGTCCACTTATGTTCTCAATGTTCTCTGAAACCGAGTTGCATATGACATTATGCATCATTTTACAGGTTATTGTTCCCGCAGTGACCTTGCAAATATGACAATAAACAAATTGTAATGTACACATAATTTTTATAGTGATATTTTTGCGTGTTTTATAAAATGCGTGGAGGTTACCACTGAAAACAGCCAAACTGCCTTCGGCAAAGACCAGAATGGCTGCCCTCGCTTGGTCTGGTTATGTAACCTCCAAGCTCCAGCGTAGGATTAAGTTCTATTGTGGTTGTGAATAAACCCTGCTGTCTGTGATGGATTTAAGCTTGTTTTGCCCGACATTTTACCCAGTCACTGATCCACTTGCATGGTCAGTAAATGTGAAAAATACATGTGACTCTCACAGGCACCTGTCACAAATCAAAGGTGAAGTACACGCATTATTACTGTTTTTCGCCGAGGTTGAGACTGAGAGAGTCCATATCACCGTCTTTCCTTTAAGCAACCCGCTGGTCGTGAGACAGATTCACTTGGTATTTGTGACAGATGCCTGAGGTGACAATAATAATATATGTAACCAGTCAAAGATCTTCGAAAATCTGAATTCCCCCGTGTCCCATTCCGGTTCGCAAATGTAAAATCCTCACTGACCGATCTTCAAGGTAACATACCGATGTATGAATTTCTTGCCATGATCACGGCGTCACAAAATAAATGTAAAATATTTGTACATCTCTTATTTCGACAATATTCCACTGAAAATCTATAATTTATTTCAACTTTCAGAATTAAAAGATTGAGTCAACACTTTTTTTCTCCTTTAATACATTTCCCAACCCCGAGAAATAGCCCGGTTACATGGTTTATGAGCTAGTAACACAATAAACATAATATACAAAAAAAAAAAAAAAAAAAAAAAAAAAATGGTCAGAGACCCAGCCTCCGCCAGGATCAAAATGTAACTACACAAACAAGGAAAGAAATATTTGTCAAGGTCCAACAACTCCATTCTCTGGTTAGCTCTATAACAACGGCTTTGAACCTGGGCAGTGACAGAAGTATGTACTCGTATGTCACAATGGAATGTAGCATTGGAATGAAAATATATATATATATATATATATATATATATATATATATATAAATATATTATGTTGATTCAAATTACATAAGAAATCAATGGATTGTTCTTTGGGTATTATCCTACTCCTCCACAAATTTTTCACATAGACAAACCAAATTACCAAGGTAGAAATGACACCCCCCGCCACCTCATACATAGTATGTATACTGGAATATCCAACCCTTGATGATGACTTGCCAAGTTTCTTTGAGATCTAACAAAGCTACCATGTAAACCACGAAACAAAATAGCAATAAAAACAACATTTGATCACAAAATACATGAACATTTGATGGAATCCCAATGGTCTTAATGTAGAACATTTATTCGAATATTGAATTGAAAAAAAAATTAATTTCATATCCAACCGCATGGTGTCGCCTGGGACTTTAATAATTCACATTTTGCTGGCGGTTATGTGTTTCAAATAGTTTATCGGCCACAATGGCAAAGGGAACTTGGTGCTTGATACAAAGCTTCCTGGATGAAGAACCTGCCTCGACGTTAAAAGCTAAATAAACATGTTCAGGCTGGATTGATAGCAATCTGGGCAGGACTGCATTTGTGATGCTACACCATAGCATTTATGGTTTATTGATCTAGCAATTCCAATTCATCAAAGTAACAGTAATAAGTGTCTAGATCCATTATCGTCATTGGACCACAGGTGAGCCAGTGCGACAGATTCATCACTTTGCGGACCGCTATCCAGCATACGGCAGCAACGACTTGACGTGGAAGATTCCTCAACTGGAGCCTTTAAAGGAGTTTGGATTCAAAGGTGTTATTAATAGCTGTTTAACCTCAACGGTGGTTTCGATTTAAAGCAATTACCTAAATGGCCTCTCTCTCTCTGCATTATCGCCTATCTGACTTTAATGCAGCCCGGAGAATTTGGCCTTACCAAGCGAACGATATTGTGGATAAACATTTAGAGCTCTGCAGCTCTATATAATTTTTGCTCTCAGTCCCTCAGTCTTTCACTTTGTACCTCATCACTTCAGTTTTTGCGTCTGTTTTTATTTCGTCTTATCTTTATATTTTGTATTTAAAAAGTCACCCATGGGCGGCCATGAAGCAGAGCTGAAAGGCTTCATGACCTGACCACATCTTGAGTTGTAATTTACCCTGATTTGACTGTGTTGTGTTTTATGTGTCAATAAATTTTGTTTATCATATTTGTGATCAAGATGTAAGTATAAGTCTAACTTCCGTTCAAAACTGTGAGATAAATTGGCTTTTTATTAGTAAACATCTCAATGCAAGTTTAACTAAGGTTTTCAACAATTGATGACAATGATTATTGTTACAAGTCGGGGAAAATCAATTTATGTTCGACTCTTCTGGACCATCAAAATCAATTATCAAATGAACATTTAGAACAGTCCATGAGAAGAAGAATTTTTCATATGATCATTTTCACAAAATTGACCATTAATAAGGAAATTAGTCGGACTATTCCTAATTTGCTATATTACTGCAGCAATATGTATTTGAATGAAAATCGATTTTATTTCATGAAAATTGCATGTAGTATTTTAATATCCAAGGTAGATTTGTCTAATATGTGCTGGATAATTACAGTTAATAGTAAACTATTTTATAGGTCAGTTATGCCTGTGGAGGACTTTTTATAAATTTCAAAAATATGCCATTGATTAATTGTAAAACACCTTTGAACAACAAAGGTGATAACATTAATAATAATAAATTATTTACAATATTTAACAAAATTCAAAATCCAATGTTTTGGTCACCGTAAACTGGTGTTAAGTTTCCATGGAGATAACTTCAACACCTATCCGGATATCACCTTTGAATTTTAAAGAACAAACAGTTACGACTTGCGCGCTGTTGAAGCTGGGATCAACTGACTAACGGGTTATCGCGAGACCTCGGTGGACTCTCTAAAAAAATAAAATGTTCACCAAAGCGAGCAGTCCAGTGTTTTCCTTACTTGAAAATTTACCGCTTTAGACAAAAATATGGAATTTTGCAAAATTGCAGGAAGAGATCACTAATGTGCATATTAAACCACAGAAAGTTTATTCTTTTTTCATAATACATTTATAAATTCTTTTTATGGATCGAGCCCAGAGCACCACCCCACAACAGTTCTCTTCACGTAAAAATTACATGATTCGTAAAAAATAGGAGCAGCGACTTCGTGGAACAATTTTTAAGGTGTAGCCTCAGGTGACGGAATAGGGAATGCATGGCACACCGGATTTCATTTAGGATGCAGCTGCTTGTCACGTGACGTATTAGAAAAAGTCACCGAGGACAGGTGCTAAACATGAAAAAAAGGTCCAATGTCGTAAAAGTTAAAATATGTATGATTTTACTGAGTGACCACTTTCCATTACTTTCCACATCGCCGTAAATGTAAAAAAGTTCTCCTGTTTAATGCTCTCTAAACGCTAACATTAGCTGCTTTCACTCCAACTGTAAGATGCTTCTCCAGGCGATCTGATGCCACTTCTGGTCTTTTTTGTCGACACTTCTTTCGGCGAGGAATAAGAAGAATTGACAGGTAATGCTATCAGAGTGTCGACTTACGGAGGGAGCTCAGAATCCATGTGAACAGAATCTTAGAACGCGTATGTAGAATATCTAATGTCACCTGAGGACAAACCGGTTCAATAAATTGACTGCCAACGTCGGACAGCTGTGGCTTATCAGGGGAACTTGTTCGAAACTGTGCGCTGGCAGGTGCAATCGTCTTCTCGAGGACTATCCGTACTTTGTCCCTTGCTTTCATTACCATACTTGTCACACGCCAGTCACTACTTGCTAAATGTACGAAACACGGTCTAGTATAACTCCGGTTATCTCTGGGTCACCCACGCCCACTTCCTTAATGGTGTAAAAAATTAATCACAGGGATCCCCATGGAATATTGTCATCTGATTGTGTCTCGTTTGGCTGAGGTTACGTGTTCGCCCCTGTTTTGTCTGTTTGTAGGTGTAACCGGCACTTTTACCCTCACTGACATATTAGACAATCTGCCAAGGCAGAATTTGTAACTCGAAAAATGGTACTGGAAATCTTGATAATCAGGGAACAAATATTTTCGTCTTTTCCACAGTGCTTCACGGTTGACAAAGATACATTGTTACGTTTGTCTGTTTGTAGGTGTAACCGATGTATATGGGGTCAGCAGTTCAACAAACATGCAGTAGGATTTACCAATAAGTTACAACTGAGTTTTTCACGCGCATGGTTGCTGTTGATACAGACATATTTAACAATCGGTCTGGTTTATTTGAGGCGACAGCGTACCTGTTGGGAATGAGGAGTGGTAAAAAATGACGAAAATATTTATGTTCTCATCGAACCTGACCGTGCGGCTATCGACATTAAATAGATGATCCTCTGATAGGCCAATAGACTCTCTTCTATTAGAGGGGCAATATGGCGCTAGGGACAAGGAACCTGAGTGGAAGATGTGATCAGTTATGGGTGGATCCAGATGCGGACAAAGGCGGTGGCGGAGGTTTGCGTTCTCTGAGTGGTTTCTGGTGATGTGCTTTCAATTAACATTAACTAACCAAATTCTGATGAGAATAACTTCAGTCGAATACCACTAATCATAAATATACCCAAACACAACATATATTGTTCAATAACTCTATATGTTTGTAGCAAAGTTCTTGACATTGATCGTTTGACCTCAGGGCAGATGGAGCATGGTACATTTGGAGTAGTTCAAGCAAATAAGGTGCCACCTCATGGAGGTCTTGTATGTAAGTTACAAAACATAATAACTTTATATGAGATGCTTCCGGTAACCAGTAGGTCCCTTTAACTCTATAAGAACAGGAGAGATATCAGCGTTACCTGACTGTTATATTTACGTAGAAGTTACACACGAAACTTTGGAGATTTAAATTTGACAGGATACAGCTCTGTGAGACACACAGTGGATAGGTGTTTTGCGGACAAATCCAAGCAGGCGTACATAAAGCAGGCACTATTGCATACAGACTTGATGTGTGCTTTCAGTTTCAGCTTATTATCAAAATATGACACTAGACACCTTGTTTGTGGAATGACTTTTTTAATGTCAGGATTTGATGAAGCACCCATAAATTTAGGTAATTTTATTTCTAACTATTGTTTACACAACATTCCAGTTTACTAGGATTAAGCTCTAAATCAGGAGGTAGATAGAATGTGTACAGCTGAATATCGTTAAGATATTATACCAGTTCGTGTAAATGGTAAACAAAATGTGTTTCCACCGCAGAACCCCTGGATACACTACTCTAAAAGTAACCTTACTGCAATGATAGAGGGAGTCTACAACACCCATTGCCTTTTTCAAACTGATTCGTCTTTCCGAGCAGTATTGTCAAACCTAGCATTTAAACCGCAATCATCTCTTAATCTTGCCTTGAGTTCGTAACGCCGGCGTCTAGACTTCCTTCATTATATAACGGTGCTGAGCCCGGGCTCATCTGTCTCCCCATAGCTATTACACATCCGTCTAAAGTAGCGCATCAAACAACAGTGGCCAAAAGGTTGGTTGTCAAGGTAACAAATCTCGAGACTACAGAACACTGACGATGAGATTGACTCATGAATGCCGGAAGCTTTAAAGAAGGATCTTATCGCCTCTGTGCCTATTGTGGTGCTAAGACACTGATGTATTCTTTACTTGTGTCGTCACATGCTTGCTCGCTGGAAGTGACAAGTCTGACAGGTTACCATAGGGACGACTCTATGTCAGGGGTGATAGTGATCAGTTGAAAGTCATTTATAGGTGAAGTTACAGTTTCAGTGATTTATTTCCTATCTTCTGCTCCGTTAAACTGAATCCAGGACATCACTGACCCCACTACGACCCATTGTCTTTATCAGCTGTTTTGCAGTGATATAGTCCTGTCTCGAAGCCATTTTTGTCACCGTCCTAATCTTAAAGGCCGTGGTCTCGGTTTCGGTCTTGGTCTTAATGCAAAATGGAGACTTGGTCGACTACAAAGTTTTAGATTATATAAAAACTGCACCATACAATACAAACAATGATGTCTATTAAACTGGTTCATTGTTCAACAAAAAGGTCCTATGTCTGCATTGCTCGTCTGCTTTTTGTGTGTGATCTGGTAGCACTCAGAGCCAACTGCTCAGAGATGTTCACTTTCATAGAAACATTGAGGGAGTACATATATGACTGTATGGGTAAACACACGGTCTCATGGTTCGGTCTCGGTCTCGGTCGCAGATACCATGGTCTTGGTCTTGGTCTAGAATCCCATCGTCTGCATAACGGTCTCAACTACATTCCCTCTGATTCAAAAGATGAACTTGACGAGGCGACTTTCAGATTCGCTGACAAGGCTGACAAGAAATATTTCATAAATGTGTGTGCATTTGTAAAACTAGAATACTGGTAGTCGACAAGCGACTGAGGCATGGATTGAGTGGCAAGGGGAAATAGAGTGAAGTGTTGCATATTAGCATGGATGTCTGCAGCCGAAATGTGTATGTAGGTTGCGCCAACTACCACAAAATCCAGAAAGTTGTATACATATGCAAACTTTAAGGCAGACAAGTCAAACCACTACATGTATATGAGTGATTTTTAGCCCGTGGCAGACAAACAGACGGATGCTGTGCAAAAATTGTTGCAGGTGGCGCCACCAGTTTGCGTATGATAAAGAGCTATGTGAGATCTATACACATGCAAAATTTTGGCCCAATCGGTCAAACGGTTCCCGAGATATGAGCTTGGATGTCTGCAGCGTAAGGCAGACAAGTCAAGAAAGCTATCAAGGATGTATATGCATGCCGAATTTCAGGTGAATTAGTCAAACCACTGCAGAGATATGAGTGATTTAAACCCAAGGCAGACGAACAGAGAGACATTGTGCAAACATGGTTGCAGGTGGTGCCACCATTTTTTGTGTATGTTATAAAGCTATCCAAGGGCTACATTTGTACAAAAATCTTTTCCTGATAGGTCAAACGGTTCCCGAGATAGGTGGGTTTATGTGTGGAAACAGACGCACAAATGGACGCTGGGCAGAGAGGAAAGATCAGAGGTCAAGGCCAATTGGTTAGGCACCAGTTAACATGTGACTTGATAATTGGTATAAGTTTCGGAAAAATCCGTCAAGTAGTCTCAGAGGAGTTCTCCGGAAACGAACGCGGCGGCGGCGGCGGAACCCGGTCAAACACATATTATCCAATAAAAGTAAGTTATAGACATTCTAAATTTGGCACCTTAAGTATATGTATCAAACTAATATTTTTTAGGGCCTGCCCTTTTCATGTGTCCCAGTATTTCTGTCCTTGCATTTATTACATTGACCATCACAGATCACCAAAATAAATAATCAATTTTTCAATAAAAAATTCTGATACCAAACTGGTAGAGTGATATGGCAATTTCTTATTAATATCTCGTTTGAGACAAAATACAAAATACAACATACAGAAATGTTGCAAATGCTGCAAATGACAAACAATCCATTTGTTATGACATCATTATGACTTCCTTGGAATGATTGAGAAAAGAATACCAATTAACGAATGGCGATTCTGTAGAGCATTTTAATGATCTGTTTTGACAATTTCTTAAGACCTGAAATGAATGATACCAAAATAATGACATCAGCCGAGACTTCAATATCAGTACCTCTAGCTCTGCTATTCTCCGAAAAGGAACTTTCACACAGGAAACTTTCTCGCTTAAAGCTATTTTGCTAGACTGTTGCTTTTTCTGTTGCATGACGAAGGAATACCATTGATCCATGTGAAGTATGTTGACGAGGAAAAAAAAAACCCCGACTCTTCCCTTATTTCCCCCGCCGTTTCCGTTTTATGTAGCAGAAGAGGGTAAACAAGCCTCCTCAGGGTCTTTATTCTTATCGCCGTATGTCAGGAGCGACAGGAATGTTTAATATTGATATTTTTTTCTCTGGTCTGGCAAGATACGAGGGTTCAAGAAAATAAATACTGATAATTATCCGACAGTTGGCATGCTAAAACTTTGAGAGATGCATTCTTCCAACGGGAGCTCATCCGGAAAAATGACTCCTTCGTCGGCACGACAGTGGCTGGCTCTTTTTCGGAGATGAAATGTTAGAATGGCTATTTCAATGCCTGTCTCTCTTGAGTATAAACAACCAAACTTGGCGCTTACATTATGTACCCCGGTAAGCGAACTCAATTAAACGCTCTTCCTTCGTATTCGCAAATTAATTGGATTTCGAATTTTCCTGTCGAAAATGTGGGCACGCCTGTCGCGTCAAAAATAATAAACAGCTGAACTATACTGCCGCATCAGAGTAATGTGACCGGTAGCAGGTCGGGGGGGGGGGGGGGGGGAGGGGTAGGGTGTCCCCCTTTATCAGCCGCCTTAACCTTTCAAAGGGTTTTAAGACGCACCTTTTTCAGACCTGAGGACCTTCTTAAGGTGTGTATGATGCATCACTATCATATTTTAAACGGCAGTTTTTTTCGCTTTGTTCTTCTGCAAATTCCCATGCCATATTTATTTTATTTGACCTCAGAAAACCGTGTAAATATATTTTCATTTTGCACACTTTGAAAGAAGAACACCCCAGTGCAATGGAATCTTATTAAAGCTCTCCTCGGAACAGAAGCGCGAGAGCAGCTGGAGACACCTTATCCCTGACCATCTGGCCGCCATTCCGCAATGACTAGAAGGGTTTATAACAATATGAACTACGGGGAACGAGAGCATAATAATGCAAGGGGGGGGGGGGATATGCAAAAGCCGCGATGCATCAAGAGGGAGGGCCTATTGAGGGGCGGGGTACTCCGACATCCCTCATGGTCTTGGTAATTTCGGAAAATGTATAATGATGTAATGATGCAATTTGGAGTAATTTCGGCGCCGTTTTCTGATACTAAGCTTGTGTTGTTCAAGTTTCCATAGAAATAGGGGTTAATAATCCGAAATGAGAGTGAGATAATTTATGAAATATCGATGAGCCTTGTGCGAATTTAGGCCAACATTTCCTGGTCGCCATATCTCTGCTATTCGCAAGAACGATTCGATTTTGGTGTGGAATCCTGGAATGTTTACAAATCTAGAGTCACTTATGAACGAATGAACCTTGGAATATGGGTTGAATCAGGGAATGAACATTTGGGACCCCCTCATGGCTGAGTTACATTCTTTAGAATGTAGATTTCTAGTCAATTATTTTTTTTCTACCGATGACAATGCCTGATAAAGGGGAATCCCTGAGGCATAAATCTCAAGAGTAAGGAATCCCCCAGGTAATACACCCCGACAAATATCTATGCAAATATGCAAATCAAGAATGAATTCTCGTGTCTAGAACATAACCCTGAGGAATTTTGTCATTGACGATTCAGCCCTGGGGATTCTAGGAAATTTGCCCTGGGAATATTTTAATGATATACGTACCTTCGTAGCTGATTCGTCCGTCACTGTCCATATCGGCTTCCTGAATCATTTCTTCTATTTCGTCATCTGTCAGTTTCTCTCCTATATTCTGCATGACAAATCTTAGTTCCTCCACGCTTATAAAGCCCTGGTTAGCTTTATCAAAAACTCTGTAAGCCTCCCGAACCTCCTCCTCGGAGTCTGTGTTCTGTATCTTCTTAGCCATCATGTTGAGGAATTCAGGGAAATCAACTGTTCCGTTTCCTGTGAGGCGCAAGGTATATCTTTATAGTATTCTCAGTTAATTTGGAACAGAGAGCCTTATGTGTTCTAAGCTTCATTTAATTTATTGAATAGAATAACGGGCAGATGATGTGAATACATTAAACCATTTTTTTCACCCAGTTCACATAAATGTCAAACAGAGCATATCACAAATAATATGCATGATATAGTATTATAAAGTATTATATATATATATATATATATATATATATATATAATGGAAAATATGGTGAATACGTGATGGAAATATCAATAAGTGAGCCATGGGTCATCACGCTCAGCAAATGAGCATGACCCGTGATACGATGGCCGAAAATGGACGATTTAAAAAAAATGTATGACTTATTATAGTCATATTTCAAATAACTTAAAGCTGCTGAAATTTTTGCTTCACCAAGTGTCGTGTGTATTACCAGCGTTACTTAATCATTGGTTGTCAAGGAGACAGAAGGAGCTGTACAGCTTAGCAGCAAGCATGAACCTTTTTGTGGAGGACAATCCATAGAAGACCCCCCCCCCCCCCAATTATGAGAAAGATAATAGTCCGTCCCACCTTCCGATATTCCTTAACAAATCAAAAACAGTTTGTAATTTACGTGTCAGAGAATCAACCAGGTACCGTGGCAATTATTTTTAAGTAAACGACCACGATACCTTGCAAAGAATTTGTGTGAAAAGGTTAATGTATTATATCTGAGAAACATTATATTGACATACTGACTGGGAAGACAGAGTTAAGGACACTTGTGACAGACATTGATTGAATGATGGCGGTACGAGGTACCATTTATATGATAAAAAGCATCGTTATCTGAAAAAACGACATATTGCGCTGTCACCTGAGGAAGAAACGTCTAGAAAATTGCAAAGAACATATTAAATAAGTTTGACGAAAAATGTTTCATTTTCAGATACCAGATTGACCATAATTTCCTTTCATTGTTACAGACTGGACAGCGATTTCGGCATTTAATAATTAGTGCCAAAAACGATGGGCGCCACTTCGTGGAACGGACTTTAATTTCTTATATATAACCAACCACAAATTATGGAATATACACATTGTCCCACTTTTTCCTAAAACAAGGCCAATGGCAGCAGAGTTAAATGGCTGCTGCAATGTTGAAGTGATACATCATACATGTATGTTTACCATCAATATCCACTTCGTTAATCATGTCCATAAGCTCCTGCTCCGTGGGGTTTTGGCCCAGGGACCGCAGGACCATCCCCAGCTCCTTAGTCGATATCGTACCGTTGCCATCTTTATCGAACAACTGGAAGGCCTCTTTGAATTCTGCAGAAGCCAAACATAAAATGGTGATCATTAATTGATGTTTTAGTAAAATAAATAAAGATTGTGCAGTGTATACTCTTGTTACAGGATTGTATATCATTGTTAGCTAAATTTGTTTAATTTGAATAAAAAAAAAATAAATTCATTATTTGGTCTTTTGTTATTATCTACAAACTTAAGTGTTCACCAGAACAATAACTTTAGAATAGGTTCGGCTATAAAAAAACTTACACCAAATTATAACATTTGAATGTCAGCATATATAAATTGAAAAGGATAGAATTATTATAAAAGCAATAATTATAAAACCTGAAAGAAAATCTTTGCATATCACACTAAATCAAAAAGGCTTATTCAATGGTTGGCTATTGCTTGCTTGTTTGCTGTAATTATTAACCAATATGCTAAGTTTGTATCGAATGTCCTTATTTTCTACATATAGTAAAAGGTGACCAAAAGATACGCTTACTGTACAACCAAAGAGATCCATAAAATAATTACCTGTTATTTGTTCGTCTGTTAACTTTTCAATGTCGTAACTCTACAAAGAAGAGAAAACACCATAAATATATTAAGAATATAAAAAGGAAACATTTATTGGTTATATGTACAAATACATATATAAATACATACAGGGAAAATGATACAATGACTCTCAAGAGACAAAACATATAAGCTCTTAAACAAAGAATAAAGGGTAATCAAATGACGTTTGGAGCTGAACATTTCTTTCGTGATTGTCAATGTTTAGAAAAAAATGACTGACGGATGACGGACGACAAGCTTAAAGAATGGGATACCATCCTTAATCTGACAACAACACAGGTGGTCCTATAAAAAGTCTAGAAGGATTCTAATGTTTTTATTGTTTTATTTTACTCGAGGGCTTTAAATGGAGTAAAACAGAAGAAACCTGGAAGGCCGCATGACCGTGTATTATCCATACTGAGCTCCGTCGTTTCTACGGAATAAAACAATACCCTCCGCGGAATACGAAAAACAAAGAGTCTTTGTATACCCAAGGCAGTCATAAACAAAGTAATGGAAGCAGAAGTAAATCAGGCACCTGGGGGAACTTGCGGAGTAACAAACCTGATATAAACCCGGCATTATAACCCTCTGTCACAAATCCTCCTCCAAATGAATACTTCATCATCATTGCTGAATTTTATATCTATTGTCTGTCGCGATAAAACTCCGATCTACTCCAGTATTTGCAAACCCTGCAAAGCAAGAGATGGTGAAGTCCTTATTTTTTTCAATGATTCATGTTCAGTTCTTTGATCCTGAGATTTGCTGGAGTGAAATGGTTCCAACCGGTCAATTATGAGAGGGCCCCCTTTCACGGGTAATGTGGCGTTATCGTACAAGTCAAGCAAACGCTGTTTTGTGATTTATTTATGTGGCCTTTGGCAGTATCGATTTCCACCGTGTCAGCACTACCGACTGTATTCCACCCAGACACCATTTATCTCTCAAACCACGGTCACAGGCCAGAAAAATAATGTGCTGGGGCTCAAGCAATCGGTGCAGGGGGCAACTCCTGACTGACCCGACCGGCTACAGGTGCTACTCAGGAATCGTCAAGAAACTCTCCGGGATTCTGTTACTGAGGTTCACTTGTTTAATTCAACAGTAGGTATGCAACCCGCTTTTTTCCCCTCCGGGCCAGACTGGGAACCCAATCTGGCTGACGAAAATAGAAAGGAAAACAGACTCTATTAGACAGAGAGGGCCCAAGGACCCGATGTGCAAGTGTGAACATTAGCATATATAAAACAGAAAAAGCGAGGAATATTCAATGTCATGTAGCAAGAGCCATTATATTAAACAAATTTATCAATGGGCACGCTTTATTTCAAGAAAAACCAATAAAGCCATTCATTAATATAAAATTTTTTTTTATGATCTATCAGAAAGTCAAGGTTGCCCGTAATAAGGCCATGGTCCGGACGTCCTCACACAAGCGCTTTCGCGCACACACACACACACACACATTGTTTACAGAAGAAAAGCTAAACATATGCTGCACGTGATGTATTCATCACGTCATCGTGACCATTGTAAACTTGTGCCAAAAAATGTTGCTTTCTCTGGCATCGCGCGTAAATTGTGTTTCCTCGCATAAAAAATTTTTTGTTAAATGTTCAGTAGAAATTATTCGATTTTAAGCTCCAGTCAGTAAGATGTTTCTTTCAAGATAATAAAATAACAAATCTGTCCATCAAATTTCCTTTTGTTATGTTGTGCTTTAATTTACCTGTTTAGCAAAGCAATGCTGTAATTATCATGTCTTCCCATGATCGTATGAGCTTTTTTTATCGATAACCTATCATGAAAGGGCAAACAAAAATTCAATAAAGTGCCTGCGACACCAACCTTTTTTAGCCTAAGACGTAATGGAATTCCTTGAAAAGTCGAGCCGATCATTATCTCAAGTTTCAAGATGAACGTCCTTGATAAGAACAACGTCCAAGACGGAAGACTGTTAAAGTATTCACATGGCGAGAAATTTATGTAAAGCGACCGTACCTTGTCCATGGCCGTCTACTGATAAAAAACCGGATAAAACCATGGTAACAAAGGCTGCACCTTGTTACCCTCAGCAACCATCAAGAATAGTTTTCAACAACTGTCCATGTTTCATTCACTCCTTATCTCTGCATGTTTATATCTCCTTTTTTGTGTTGTGTTTGTACTTTCATATGAGTATGTACACACCATTGTACCACTGTGTACAAGTCATTTATACAGCTTTTGCCTTTATCTGATTACCCACATATTCACTGTAAGCAGCACATGCTGCATACTGAAAATCTGATGATGCTTATAATCTCAAAGCTCAGACTTAAAAGAGATTTACATCCACACAGCTTGTCTAAAAAATAATTTCTGTTGATTAAACCTAAATTAACCACCAGCACAGTATAGGTGAAATACTTACAATAGTTTTCATTAGTGCTTTTACCCAGCATGACAAGGCAATAATGAATATTTTTTAAATTCATTGAAAAAAAAAAAAAATTTAAATAGAATTTTTGGTTGGTTGTCACTTATCTAATTCTCAACTAAGTATGCACATATGCAGAGATACATTTCGTTTTGGGTCTACGTGACAGGGTGCTAGTACTCGCTTCCTGTAATTTAATTTAAATCCTGGTGTCACCCATACAAGCCCTGTCTCTCAAACAGTTAAATTATCGGATGAAATGATTGGTGGAAATCAGTAATAGTTATTTTAAAATGAAGTCGTAAAATACAATAATTGTTCGGACAATATTGGGTAAGAATTCTTTCATTGCAAAATTTGAAATTTTAATTAAAACCTTTCAGTATCATTATTATGATTATCACATATTATAAAAACTAATGTATAAAATATTATATAATATATTATATAATATCATACGCATGTTGTCCTGTTATTTTCATCTTATTATCTTCGTGAATCATGTTACGTAAGACAAGGTAACCTACATTACCTTATAAAAGACCCCTCTTAATACTGCCATGGCAACTAAAGCCACGTGAGAACAGACCAAAGGCCCAGATAGCAGATGATATCAAAGAGAAAATGACAACTTGTTCTTATAGGAAGAAATAAATCCTATTGACCCCCTTTTTACAAAATTTTTACACGTACTTCCGTCAGCTTATATATCACTTTCTTACGCACCAGTCTCGTATGGGAACAGACCATGCGGTATAAACAGATCGATCAGACAACAGCGAAAGCCTTTGAGCTGAAATAGAGATGTAAAATAACACTGAGGAACGAAAGGAGAGCGGGCTTTTAGTAGTCAGGCGGAAGTCATTTAATTCAGAGAGCCCGCTAACAGCCTTTGAGTACCCGGTGATCGCCTGTGATCATCCGAAATAAGGGGAAGGATATATTTTCATAATCCTGTTGCGCGGGGCCTCATGCGTAACTGGCTGCACGAAGAGGACTATAATAAGCCTCTGTAGGTTGAATAAGAAAAATCAGTTAAGTGGAATAGGTTTATCATGTGAGGTTACGTAACTTTCGGCTGCCCTCAGGCATACTTCTATAAAGAAAGTATGTTGTAAGGGAACAGAATCCTATTTCTGTGAAGAGGGTACGCTGTAATTCAGCTGCCCAGCAGAGGAGGGATTAGAAAAACTTTTGAAGGGACTTCTTTCGAAAAAGGACTTTGTCGTAGAAGGGCCGTTTGTTGAGGAGGAACTTTTGTAGAGGAGAAACTTTTGTAGAGGAGAGACATTTGTAGAGGAGGAACATTTGTAGAGGAGGAACTTTTGTAGAAGAGGAACTTTTGTAGAGGAGGAACTTTTGTAGAGGAGAGACATTTGTAGAGGAGGAACATTTGTAGAGGAGGAACTTTTGTAGAGGAGGAACTTTTGTAGAGGAGAGACATTTGTAGAGGAGGAACATTTGTAGAGGAGAAACTTTTGTAGAGGAGAGACATTTGTAGAGGAGAGACATTTGTAGAGGAGGAACATTTGTAGAGGAGGAACTTTTGTAGAGGAGGAACTTTTGTAGAGGAGGAACATTTGTAGAGGAGGAACTTTTGTAGAGGAGGAACTTTTGTAGAGGAGAGACATTTGTAGAGGAGGAACATTTGTAGAGGAGAAACTTTTGTAGAGGAGAGAAATTTGTAGAGGAGGAACATTTGTAGAGGAGGAACTTTTGTAGAGGAGAGACATTTGTAGAGGAGGAACATTTGTAGAGGAGGAACTTTTGTAGAGGAGAAACATTTGTAGAGGAGGAACATTTGTAGAGAAGGAACTTTTGTAGAGGAGAGACATTTGTAGAGGAGGAACATTTGTAGAGGAGGAACTTTTGTAGAGGAGAGACATTTGTAGAGGAGGAACATTTGTAGAGGAGGAACTTTTGTAGAGGAGAGACATTTGTAGAGGAGGAACATTTGTAGAGGAGGAACTTTTGTAGAGGAGGAACTTTTGTAGAGGAGAGACATTTGTAGAGGAGGAACATTTGTAGAGGAGGAACTTTTGTAGAGGAGGAACTTTTGTAGAGGAGAGACATTTGTAGAGGAGGAACATTTGTAGAGGAGGAACTTTTGTAGAGGAGGAACTTTTGTAGAGGAGAGACATTTGAAGAGGAGAGACATTTGTAGAGGAGAAACTTTTGTAGAGGAGAGACATTTGTAGAGGAGAGACATTTGTAGAGGAGGAACATTTGTAGAGGAGGAACTTTTGTAGAGGAGGAACTTTTGTAGAGGAGGAACATTTGTAGAGGAGGAACTTTTGTAGAGGAGGAACTTTTGTAGAGGAGAGACATTTGTAGAGGAGGAACATTTGTAGAGGAGAAACTTTTGTAGAGGAGAGAAATTTGTAGAGGAGGAACATTTGTAGAGGAGGAACTTTTGTAGAGGAGAGACATTTGTAGAGGAGGAACATTTGTAGAGGAGGAACTTTTGTAGAGGAGAGACATTTGTAGAGGAGGAACATTTGTAGAGGAGGAACTTTTGTAGAGGAGAGACATTTGTAGAGGAGGAACTTTTGTAGAGGAGGAACTTTTGTAGAGGAGAGACATTTGTAGAGGAGGAACATTTGTAGAGGAGGAACTTTTGTAGAGGAGGAACATTTGTAGAGGAGGAACTTTTGTAGAGGAGGAACTTTTGTAGAGGAGAGACATTTGTAGAGGAGGAACATTTGTAGAGGAGAAACTTTTGTAGAGGAGAGAAATTTGTAGAGGAGGAACATTTGTAGAGGAGGAACTTTTGTAGAGGAGAGACATTTGTAGAGGAGGAACATTTGTAGAGGAGGAACTTTTGTAGAGGAGAAACATTTGTAGAGGAGGAACATTTGTAGAGAAGGAACTTTTGTAGAGGAGAGACATTTGTAGAGGAGGAACATTTGTAGAGGAGGAACTTTTGTAGAGGAGAGACATTTGTAGAGGAGGAACATTTGTAGAGGAGGAACTTTTGTAGAGGAGAGACATTTGTAGAGGAGGAACATTTGTAGAGGAGGAACTTTTGTAGAGGAGGAACTTTTGTAGAGGAGAGACATTTGTAGAGGAGGAACATTTGTAGAGGAGGAACTTTTGTAGAGGAGGAACTTTTGTAGAGGAGAGACATTTGTAGAGGAGGAACATTTGTAGAGGAGGAACTTTTGTAGAGGAGGAACTTTTGTAGAGGAGAGACATTTGTAGAGGAGGAACATTTGTAGAGGAGAAACTTTTGTAGAGGAGAGACATTTGTAGAGGAGAGACATTTGTAGAGGAGGAACATTTGTAGAGGAGGAACTTTTGTAGAGGAGGAACTTTTGTAGAGGAGGAACATTTGTAGAGGAGGAACTTTTGTAGAGGAGGAACTTTTGTAGAGGAGAGACATTTGTAGAGGAGGAACATTTGTAGAGGAGAAACTTTTGTAGAGGAGAGAAATTTGTAGAGGAGGAACATTTGTAGAGGAGGAACTTTTGTAGAGGAGAGACATTTGTAGAGGAGGAACATTTGTAGAGGAGGAACTTTTGTAGAGGAGAGACATTTGTAGAGGAGGAACATTTGTAGAGGAGGAACTTTTGTAGAGGAGAGACATTTGTAGAGGAGGAACTTTTGTAGAGGAGGAACTTTTGTAGAGGAGAGACATTTGTAGAGGAGGAACATTTGTAGAGGAGGAACTTTTGTAGAGGAGGGACATTAGTAGAGGTGGGACATTTGTAGTTGAAGAACATTTGCAGAGGAGAGACATTTGTGGAGGAGAGACATTTGTAGAGGAGGAACATTCGCAGAGTAGGGACTTTTGATCATTGTAGTTTTATCCTGCCTTTTACACTATGAAAATAAATAGGTTCATTGTAAAAATTTAGAGTAAAATCCGTCCTTCGATTCGAACGAAGGATTCGTCAGGAAGTATATACCGTATATGAACCCTGATGTTACCACTAGACTATCCAATGGCTTGTCGTCAGATCAAGATTTAATCCTCTTAACTGTGAAAGAACTATGGATTTGTTCACATTCAATGTACCCCAATGGTAAATTTACCAATCGTGTGTTTTATTCCCAACTTGGTGAAACATGAAACTGGTGTTCACAAGTTGGCTGATGGGCCGTTCTTTCAAATGACCAAAGACACTCTGACAACTCCAACTGTTTGTCCAGTGATCTGCCTATAGCATGACGGTGTGGTTAGTACTGAATACCTTTATTCTCATTCAATAGAGAGCGCCATCAAGGTCTTATTCCTTAATATAAAAGGCACAGAGAAACAAACGCACGTTCTTCAGTTTATTTTCTTTGTTATAAAATGTGCTGTAACTTTTATCTTTGAATAGAGTTTAGAAGTTCTCTAAATGTGGCAAAACAAGATGTTACATAAGAAATATCAATAGGATCACGTGATCTGTTGAATGACCAATCAACAACGAGCTGCCAGACAGGCTTTCAAAATGGATCGATCGTCCAAAGCACGCAAAGACCAGGACGGTTTATTAAATAACACAAAGTGGTATCTCTCCATTGGTCGGGAACGATTTATTCGTGAATGAATGCGTAAACGTTGAGCTGACGATGAAAAATGACGTCCCTAAATACCCAGTGCGACTTTTCATGCTAAGGCCAGTAATGTAAAAAATGCACAAGACCGCCCTGGGGAACATTACTGTCCCGGTGGCTGGTTCGGCAAAATGAATCATTTTTTCCCATTTCCCTGAGGGCAAAACGTAATGTGTACAGATCTTTTCACATGTGATATCATGTGATTGATTTTCTGAAACAGGTCAGCAGGTCCCAGAGGAGAATTCAGTTATTTCACTGATATTGGAGGAGGTTCTTTAAGAATAAACTTTAGAATTGCTCATAATGGTCGTGGGTATTACACAAATTTCTCGTCACAGAAAAACAAGTCATCCCGATGATATAAAATGCTTCTATCGTAGATTGTATTTATTTCTTTAGAAAATCTTCCGTAACGGATTACCAGGTTTCAAATACTGATCAGTCATAGATTCTGGATGTTCAATTTTCGGAGCACAAGCCACTGCTGAACGATATGTTTTTAAGTAATCATATTACAGGGATAATCATTCTATGACGTACAAATAAATCACATTCATCACTGTCACACAACGGAAACATGACAATAACTAACGCTAAAAACACGTATTGTTCAATCCAGGGGCATTCCGCAGCCAAATAAACCACATACTAGCGACTTCTTGCGCGTTAAGAGCAAGTTTACTCTGGGGTTAACTGTTTTTGACGGTTTTAATGCGGGACAGGGTCCGAAACGTTGTTTCTAAATGTAAGATAACTTCGTTATGAATTCACTGTTCTTTTTTTATTTCTGCTGAATAATAAAGTTTTGCAAGTGGTATGACGTACACACAAACTAGGACATTTAACGATGTTTTCAAACAAGCGCTGAAATTGACTTACAGTGAACGTCTCTGCCACTTAGTGGTACAATCAGAGTGATAATTTCTTGTATGATGGTGTATATTACCGTGACAGGATCACACAAACTAACTTAAACAACGTAACGTTTTGTCCATTGCTCTGTCACTACATATTACGACTAACGCTAAATGGGATTTGTTTAAACTGAAAGGATGGTTTTGGATTTGGTACTGTGCGGTACTGAAAACATCATAATAAACATTCTGGTGTTCTTGACGAAGAAAACCAAGCAGAACCTAGTGACGTTTTCCTGGCTGCTGCGAAACAACAGCGTAACAGTCTCAAAAGGTGCGGGACCTCTTATGTGGTATATATATATATATATATATATATATATATATATATATATATATATATATATATATATATATATATATATAATATATATATATATATGTAATGACGTCTTAAGAGAGTTCAAGAACATTCTTTTCAATTCAGACGTTTATTCCTTTCTTTGGAGTAAGCATAACAAGCATTTATTTTGGCTTCCAAATTGGTTGAAATTACTTAGGCCAGTTTAGACTACTAGAAGGTTGTCGATTCTATCATGGTTGTTTGATCCGTCCAGAATTCCCCAAACTAGCATATTACCCGTTCAATTTCAAATGGGCATGTTTACAAAGGCCCTAACTGGATCCACTGGCGTAGCTTCTGGTAGATGGTGCTACGGAAGCGACTTCCCGACATAATGTCAAACTTTCCAGGATTTAAGAAGAAAACGAAAATGACCACCCTTTGGACACAATTGACATCATTGACGACACCTCAAGGCAAACGAGTGGATTCCGGACCACAGAGGAGTTGCCTGACAACGATTGCGTGTCACCACCAAGATTAATGATTTAGAAGGTAAAGCACTGACCAAAGACTGGGCATGAACATATGCTTTTCAAAGAGCTCTTGTCTACCTAGTCTGTTTTCACATTATTTCATTTTTAAATATTACCTAAAGTGTTGCTCTGCCCTTGACATGTACATATTCTGAAAACTAAAAAGGTTTCTCTACAATATAGTTCGTAAAAACAATGGGATTTCCCAAAAATCCTTGAATTTTTATAAAAATCTTTTTGTCAATATATTTTAACTTTTACAGGATATTTCTGAGCTATTTTCTGTCTCTAACAGAAAGCCTATTTACAAAAAAAAAACTTTATTCATGTACACTTCAAATTTAAATACCCTCTAAAGTCATAAATTTGAAAGCTGTCACTCTAAATGAAACATCTAGGGATTTTACTCATATTTTATCAAGATGAGGAAAGGTATTCTGTATCTCTTTATACTGAAATCAATTAAAATATTTTAAAATCTCGATATAACCAACCGGCTTCACAAAATTTTCATATTCTGAATTTTCAAAATGTATACATGTCGAGAGATCTAAGATCAGTAGCATGTAAATTATTAAGTGAAAACTGAAACAATACTTACACGAGCTCATGAAACATTTCTGAGACCTTTAATAACTACATTGAGTTAGCGGGGAGTTGATGATGGCCGGAGCTGAATTGTAACAGAGGTATAAATTTTAAGTAACAGTGTGAGGATAATTATAGCGTGGGCTATACTTACTTTAAAAGTTGGTCGAGGACAGAGGTACTGTTTTCGTCTATGCTAATTTAAAATAAAACTCTATAAAATGAAACCATGCCGTAATTTTCTGGGAGAAATCATATTTTTCACCCTAAGACAATACCCAACAGAATACCAGAGGTGATTTCAGGGAAAATTCAAACTGATGGCATTGCGTCTGTTTTAAGATATTTCTTCATGGTAGTCATGGCTGTAGCCTATTTGCTGCAGTGCATTAAAACCTAGAAACTTCAGGAAATTATCTGGGATGATAAAACCTACCAGTCCACAACCAAGACATGTCTAGACGGAGGTGGCTGTGGTTAAACGCTAATTCCAGACGAAACCTGCACAGTAAATAGAAAAGACTGGAGGGAAAATTTCTCATTCCCTGGTTACAGCCAGTACTATCAGTCAGACATAACAAAGAAGATTTGAAATTGTTAATAAAATAAAGAAATAAAATCATGGTTTACATATAAATAGCCCCTATCATATACACCTTATACATTGGTCACCTCGTGTTCCTTCTTCTTCTCCATATCATTCAACGAAATGAATTAGTAGGAATGCAATGAAAGCACTGCGATTAAAAAGCGTGCGTGTTGCATAGAGCCCTAGACCGATTTCTGAAATAATCTTTAAGTTGTTAAACACAATAAATGAACAACATAAACTTAACCACAGGCAGATCGTAATTTAAAGATGGCGAAGACCGATAAATACATCAGTCTGTAGCCGAGTTGAGTTGGCGCCCGGTATGCTTCTTGCGGATTATGGCAGAGGCAGAAGGTATGTGGCATAAATTCGCGTGGTTTCTAGCAGTTTCTTTGATGATCAGTAAAATTCGTGTTACAGAAGAAGATAAAGACAGAATGAAGTCTTGAGAGATTTTCAAGTATTAATACAAAAGCTGGTAATGTTACTGTATTTTGATATTTTTCGTTAAATATCTGTCTAATTTATCACGTGAAGCACCACGTCCTTTCCTGTTTACTCTAGGTGCATCAGGGGCGGATCAAGGATTAAGGAAAAAAAGAGATCAAACCCAGGAGGACTTATGAAAAAACTTGAACACGGGGGGGTCTAGATCGCAAAAATTGGTCTAAAACCTTAAAAAATGGTTGCAGGTTGTGGGGTGGGTCTGGATTCCCTGGATCCCTCCCCTGGTTCCTCTTTTGCTGCATGCTATACGTACAATATACACTGTCTGTGGTTACATTACCTTGTGAATATAAATGTCAATCTTTTTATGATATAGGATAAACTGCCAGACAATGTGTTACGGGGTGACATAAAAGCGGACCGAACTGTCTCGCTAGTGAAGCGGTTGGTACGCCGGACTTGTTCGCCACCAACATGGGTTCGAATCCGGGATCGGCCAAATGTTTTCCCCTGAGCAATTTGCATTGGTAACAAAATTGGGGGTTCGTCCGGGATGCTTAATAGTTTTGAAAATTATTAGGCCTTGACCTGGACACATTGTTTTATCATACATTGTTTACAAGATTACATATTGTTAACAAAACATTGTTTACAGGATTTATTTCAGCGGTTTTTTTATATTGTTTTAACATCTTAACATGGCAGATTTCAAACCTGAGACATTCGTTGACGATCTCGACCCTGATCAACTTGAATAGTTGACAAAGGAACAGTTGTTGCGTTTGGGACAACACTAAGGGCTAAGTGCGAAAAAAAGGTTTGAGAAAGCCTGATATCATTGCTAAAATCATGCAAGATCTAGTTGAAGAGAGTGAAGTAGAAACATAAACAAATGACAGCCTTGCTATGCAGTTAGAATTTAAAAAGTTAGAAAGCAACATGAGCAAGCATTAAAACAGTTAGAGAGGGAAGAACATGAAAGGTTAGAGAGATAAAGACTAGAAAAAGAAAAAGAAATTGAGTTAAAACGACTGGAATTAGAAAGACTTAAACTAGAACATAGTCTACGTGCAGCCCGAACTCACAGTTTTGATGTTACTAAACACATTAGACTTGTCCAACCTTTTCAAGAAAAAGAGGTTGATAAATATTTCTTACTCTTTGAGAAGGTAGCTGAAAATTTTAAATGGCCTAAGGAAAATTGGACTATGCTATTACAAAATGTACTGAATGGCAAGGCCAGGGAAATTTATACAGAGCTTTCAGTAGAAGCCGTTACTGACTATGACCTGGTTAAACGGTTATGAGTAAGTTCCGGAGGCTTACCGCCAGAAATTCAGAAATGGGGAAAAGCGCAAAGAACAGACCTACGTCGAATTTGCTAGGACAAAAGAGCAGTTGTTTGATCGCTGGTGTAGTTCTAAAAATGTAATGAAAGATTATGACAATTTGCGCCAGTTGATTTTGCGTGAAGAATTCAAGCGCAGCATTAACGCAGATGTTTAAACTTTTCTTGAAAAGTCCCGAAACACTTGACATTGCTGCTCAATTAGCTGATGATTATTCATTAACACACAAAATGTCCTCTACTAGCAAATCAAACCAGCCATTCACAAACAAGAATGTAAATCAGTATGGTCAAAAGAAGTTTAAAGCGCAGTCACCCAGTACTAGTAGTCCTGACAGTTCAACAAAGTCCATTGCTACACCTCAGTCCACGTCCACTGAGTCTACGTCAAACAAAGACCAGTCATTTGTGAAAAAAAATCTGTAATTACTGCAAAAAGGAAGGTCATCTAATATCTGACTGCTGGAAACTTGCGAATAAACCAAGTAGCAAACCTTCTGGTTTTGTTTCAAAATCTATGCATAGCATAGTACAAGAGCCAGGCTCTTTTCATGTAAATAAGGGTTACAACTCCTTTATTGACTCTAAAAAAGAGTTTGATCTTACGGAGGCCAAGGTGCCGTCTGACTCCAAAGAAGAATCCGTAGCTTGCGGGGTAAAAACCTCAGTTGATTCCTGCGAGGAAGGTTAGGTCCTTTCAAGACTCCTGCGAGGAGTATTCTTTAAATAAGGCTAAGTCCTTGTATGACTCTTGCGAGAGTATTTCAAATGAGGGCTCGTCCAATGTGACGGTAAATTTTGTGGCCCAGGGAATAAGCTCGTCAAAGTGTGACTCCTGGGACAATTAGTGCTGTTTCGATAGCAGAACGCTCTCAAGAGGGGTGTGTTACGGGGTGACATAAAAGTGGACCGAACTGTCTTGCCAGTGAAGCTTGCTCGCTATCAACATGGGTTCGAATCCGGGATCGGCCCAATGTTTTCCCCTTGAGAAATTTGCATTCGTAACAACTGGCATAAAATACTAATTTTTGTTGGTAATACAGATATCACACCCTGCTGGAGAAAATGAATGTCAATGATTCTCTCACCCATCGTCGAAGCCGAACATGATTTCGCACACACTCTTCTGTAATTATAGTTACATATAGCCCTTGTGTCAGTCCCCTTAATAAATTTTAAATCTTGATTAGTAATGCTTGACTTTCATCACCTCAACAGTTTGGCATTGGCTCTAAATAAGAACAGCTAAACTGTATTTACTTAAGCCTCCCCGTAGGATTGTTAAAATTATATTGGTTGGCCGACTTTGTGCAAAACCATTTCAAATTATTTTTATTCCTTTGGCCATTTATTGTTTGCGCTAGATCTAAAAATATGGCTTAATTCTAAAAGATGAAGTTCGGGCACAATAAACGTCCTAGGTCACACGCTTGCATCTGACATATATTTTTGACCTAGACCTCATTCCCAAGGTCGTACACACCATATCGGATTCATCATTATCGTTCGGTTTGAAGGGGAGTTTTCAAGTAAAACTAATGCCTGCTTCCATCCGTACTCTCTGTCTACTTGTCTATCTGTCACTCACTCTCTCTCTCTCTCTCTCTCTCTCTCTCTCTCTCTCTCTCTCTCTCTCTCTTTTGTCTTAAAGCTTTATCAAGTGGTCAGTTGGAAGCTACATCTGTCAGACGACCGGATATTTACGGTAAGAAATAGATAATGAATGTTAAAGACCAGAATATATATCATGCTTGGAACATAAACATTATAACCGTGACACTCACATAATTAAGTTTATTAAAGAAATGCCATCACATATGGCATGTGGCAATCAAAATAATAATTATAATTCATAGAAGATATAACATGACGGCACGTGTCAGTGTAACATTAAACACATAGCTTGCTAATCTTACGTGTGAACTACAAACTTATGAAAATTTGGATTATTTGTGATTCAGGAACCAGCTTGGAAATTTAAGAATATTGAGATTAAAATTCTTTCATACTGGAACATATCCTTGGCCCCTGTCTCAGTGCCCCTGGACACCATTTAGATGTTAAAACGCTGTTTGAGGGACATAGTCTTGTGTCTGACTCCCGTCCAGGACATAATGGACTACTCCTTAGAAGGTCTGAGGGCTCGGGGACTACCTCCCGGGACTAAATGCTCTGTTCTGTCGCGCTCAGTACATGTCAGAGATTTGCGGTTACTTAAGCTTTGATGGCCGCCGCTAATGACCGTATTAACATCCGACTGACTCACTTGTTACCGGCCGCCGGGAGCACAGTGCTGCTTAATCTCCGTTATATAACCATGCCGTTTATACTGCTTGCTTCAGCTTGAAGTTCTCTTGGTTAGACTTTTTTTGTGACGGCGTTGTAGTAATGTCCTCGAGGCATTGATATTAAAGATTCCTCCCGAAGTGAGGGTCGCACTTTCCTTTTGTATTATGGGGGGATGGGGCGGAGTTGTTCTTTTCAAGCACGGGGGATTTAGGTATCGTTATTGTCAAAAACCCCTATGTTTAAAATCGATCCAAAAGTTGTTTTATATTCATATGAGACCCAACAAAGTATATAATGATTGAAATCTGGTATATTGAACTTTCTGATTGTGTACATATTTTTCAACTGTTCTTGACAATATCTCAAAGGTGATTATCTGTCTTTTGAATTTTTACTCAACGAAAAAATAAATTTCATTGTAAATCAAGTAAGACACATGACAGAAACAAAAAAAAAAAAGCTTTTGAGATATTGTCATATAGTTTAATATAAATCCATTAAAAAGTGACTAACTGTAACGCTCATAATAGCGTACTTTTTATTAAAAAAAGAAAATAAAATGTTATCAAATCAAGTGAAAATAAGTGAAAATTTAAAAATATGTATACCATCAGAAAGATCACTGTATCAGGTTTAAAATTAGGTTAACTTTATGGGTCTTATATGAATTTTAATAACTTTAAGATATATCTCTTTACAATAATGATACCTTAAGTTTGACAAAATAATTGTCTTGTTTCCTAGGCAGCCTCTGATGGAACTGACTGTATGTAAACCTGTTAATAAATAATTTCTGTATGTACCGCCTCAGAATTGTAGTCTTACATCTCGAGTTTTATAATATAAACTATAATTCTTTTTATAATTCTATCAAGCCACCTATATGTTTTAATGTGTATATGTTTAGATCACAATTTCATATATTTTTAATCTTCATGACTTAACTGGATCCCACAGAAAATGTGGGCGGATGCTTTATGGGCAAAAGGTACCTTTCACAATTTCTTTCAGATCGAGGTAACGGACATAATCAAGAGAGATGTTTTTCCTCAGCGGAGGTATGCGCTTACTGAGTGCCATTCTAATATAAATTTGAACACACGGAAAAATGGGGAAAATGGGTGGTGCTTTGGAGGTAGCTCATACATATCCGCTTCCAATTATATTTAGTGGTGTAAGTGTTTGCTCATGAATTATATATCTATGTTTGTACAGTGATAATGAAAGCTTCCCTTATGACGGCTGCTCAACTAAACCATCAACATGAACAGATATAGCTGCATTTTTATTAATTCGCCTGTATATCAGGTAAACCAAGGATTCCTGTTATTGGGGATTGGATATAAAAAAAACATATTCAGGGCACATGTTACACCAGTGCAAAATGATCTATTTGTAAAATGTGGATCTGTATTGATGGATATTGACCGAGTTCATGAGCCGTAAATCCTTCATCCTGGTGGAAGCAGGGCGATGAAACACTTCCAGTCCTTATGACCTGACGAACAAAGCACGGCGGAGTGAGCGGATTAGGTTTTTTTTAATCACAGGGGCTGGGACATCAAAAACTCCGTAACATTTGTGAAAGAGATTGAAAAGCAAGGTGTATGAATAATGCCGTCAATATGTGCAGAGTGGCAATAATCACAAAAGGTGATGTGATGCAAGAGCATGAGCCACCAATTATCCGGTTCGGGATTATTAACAAAGCCAGGTCACGTGCTTTGTCAGGGGCCTTTTTATTGGTTAAGCACGGCGTGCTACGTCACTGCGTGTCGGGCCACCAATGGGAGGGGGAGTTCCGTGAAATATTTATTTCGTGTCGGGTGGAACTCCAGCGCCTATTCAAGCTTTACGCCACAATTATTGCGCGGTTAGGGTAATAGCTAGTGCTCCATGAAGCCATAACCCATGCAGGAATTATTAGCCGCGCCGCAGCCCCCTCCCATCCGAAAGTTCTTGCATTATACATAAGCCTATCTCGAGCTGCAGTACTTTATGCCGGCGGCGGTAGATTCTCCTAGTTTTCATTAAATTTTCACATTATCGTTTACATTCTCACCGCCCATATTGCTTTGTTCCCAGATGTATTCACGCTGATGGTCTGAAATAAAGCATTTTACGAAACTGCGCATGAAAGCTTCTAACACCATTTTAGAGAGCGAGTTATACAGATAACTGAATATATTATTCGGAACACAATTTCAAGGTAAATTTTGCAAATAGGTTTATTTCGGGTATTTCTTTTTCTCATATTTCACACGTATCTAAAGCTGTCATTAAATATTTAGCCAGGATGGGATGTATGACACTGGAAAACAGTAGGACTGTCACGGTACATCATGCGTATTCGAACGCTTCTGTGTCGTGAAATAAATTTAAAAGCTCCGTCCCTGCGCAAGGACACACAAGTGCTTTACGGAAATGTACTATAGTCGAATGAATTTATGCTGTATGGAGATACCATCCCCCAAGGCTCCGCCAGGTCCTCATTAATAAAGGCATAATAAGGGGCGGTGTTAAGGGGTGCCCCTTTCCCCTCACCTCTCGACCTAAAATTTAGAAAAATATAAAAATATATGCACTTTTTACCTATCTACCAGACAAGAATATTGAATAATCATGACGCTTTTAAAACTGACCCAGATTGCGCCATTACAACCTAAATATTCTAAAAGTTTCAACAGTATTGGAGGGGGTCGCCAACTCCCTCTACTATTCTTAAATCCTGTGTCCGCCCTGATAAATAAGGCTTTGTTTATGAATAAACTATTCAAATTTGTTACAAAACCGCACACGCGCATGAGTCACAAACGACGCTGGAGTTCCCTGGCAGAAAATGATTGTAAATGTTGATTACGCATAACCCGAAAGTTAAACAAGTTTTGTGGATGTCGTGTTGTATGATAAAGAGCATGGACATGTTTATAACACGATGATTTAATCGCACTTTGTATTTAAATTTAGAAGGCCTATGTATGGATAGACAACTTGAATAATTCAAGCGACTGTATAGCATTCAATGCTGTTGTACAGTGGTCTAATGGTGAGCCTGATTAAAGGTCACATGATTCTTTCATCCAACTTATCCTAAAAATCGTGAATTACTATGTTATATGGAGTTGCTGAAGAAACCTCGAACAGCGGTTCCCATGAACTCATTTAAATCCCCTAAAACACACCAGTTGACGTTCAACGTCAGCTACGTTCAACAGAAAAGAAGTGGTTTCTTTGATCCTTAAATGAAATCAAATGCCATCAGGAGTATAACCCTATAATTCCCCTGCTTTCCTTTAAAAATAGACATGCAGTGGGAAAAGCTGGTGTGTTTGTCGTGATAAATATTGCGCGTAGACGCCACAAAACACCGGCCGCTCCGATAAGAGCAGCGGCAATGGTTTTGTATCTAATGTCGCCAGTATGTTCCTCTCCACGGCGCCCAAATCGTTATCTGAGGAGCAGATGAAAGAAAAAGCTCCGATTTTAATGACGGATTTATCTTGTAATTTCAGATGATGTTCTTGGTAAATCGGTCTGTGTATGGCTCATATAGCCGCTGTTGTCCGATGCGGACGGAATATCCTATCGTTAAACGTGCGTAGAAATGATCATTTCGGCACGGACGTTGTGGTCTAGGTGTGTGCGGCACGATATAGAAGGCAGTGCTATGATACAGCTCCCTCGTCTCAGTTCTCCGGAACACGACCGACGACATCACAGGACCCGTGTCTCGTACCGATGCTACATTTGCTACTTATTGATTTGATAGTTTCCCGGGCCCTCATTCAATATCATGCTAAAATGTAAATGCTTGGTCTGCAGCCAAAGTCGCAGAGACATTAGTGCTTGCTTAACCGTCCTAAGAGGATATTCGTCTAAATTTTGCATGAGACATTCCGTGTGATTACGGACTGAGTACATGGCCAGACTTCCCCCGGGCTCAGGCTCCGCAGGTACACGAGATTAAACGTGATTACAACATCAACAAAGCATAGACCAACGTGCAGAAATTAGCCAGATGGAGGCCGAGTTTCTAGCGTGGGGTGACGCCATGACCGAGCGGCAAATCGCTGGTGACGATTCGGTCATCTACTACAATTGATGAGGCCACGGCAGCTAGTGATGACAGTCGTCAGTCTGTTAATGACGTCACTTCCTCCTTTGAGCTTTTACGGTAATTAGCTGCCCGTTATGCTCTCCAGACGAACAATTCCCGTTCATTGAGGCTAGTCGTAACTCTTGTTGAATAAAGACTAAGAAATTGATTATAAAAAATAAATACAAAAAAAGCGGTAGACATTAACATACACGGACATAACCTCTCTTATTTGTGTATATATAACTATATGTATGTAGCTATTAAACGTTAGGGTATGTATAAACAGCCGTATTCTTTAGCCACCTCAACATGTGGAATGTTCTATATATGCTATATGATATATGTAAGGCATAATATGATTTAACGTGTTTTGGTATAATATAATTTATAGCGTGTGTGTCAGGTTGCGTGTAGTATATTTATCTCCCATGCCTTATAAATAATAGATCCATATCTATTTACGGATAATTAATGTAATCGAAACGCTGATTGCCACGATAAACACATGGCGTCTTCATTAAATGTCTGTGCCGGTTACTCCAGCGCACCTGTTGTAGCTGTATATTTGAAAACGTGCCTATAATATACCAGGATTCAATAGGCAGAAGCGGATCCGGGGGGGGGGGGGGGTCCAGGGGGTCCGGACCCCGCCTTTTTCATCAGAAACAACGTTTTTTAAGGGCTTCAGACAAAATTTTGCCGCCTGGACCCCCCCCCCCCTTTTTCATACCTGAGGACCTTTTTTTAGGGGTTTCATTTGTCCTCCTGGGTTAGACCCCCCCCCCCTTTTCCTGAATCCTGGATCCGCCCCTGATAGGTGTAAGGTGAGCGTACAAAATGTTCCTGAAACGGGACAATGCGAAAACCGTTTGCATCTCTGTTTAGGATTTTACGTTCTTTGATATAATGTTGAGAATGTTTCTTTGAACAAACAGCAGGGGGCCTGGGCAGACAGGTGGTTAAGCGCTCTTCGCTGGTTAACCGGATTCGACCCCCGGCGCGGCTATGTGAGAATGAGTTGCAGTGGGTCCAAGATCTGTGGTTTTCTCCGATTTCCTCTACACTTATAAACTACCGAACGATACCATCCGAACCATGGGAAGTGCCTTGCATTACATATTATAACTATTTGAACAGTTCATCTAAAAATCATCCCTGTGAATTTAGGAAAGCTGAAGTATGCTGTTGTTGAGTTATCGCGCGCGAAAGAAAGTGTAACTGACGGAAGGACGGAAGAACGGAAAGACGGATTGGCACGGTGATCACTATAGGGCACCGCAAGTAAAGCGGGGCCCTAATTTATGTTAATATTATTTAAACTGCAAGAATGAAAATGATGGCACATATAGAAGCTTCAAGGATAACCCTAACCTATATTTATACAAAACGGTTGAATGCGTACATTTGTACATTATAGTATATTAATAAAGTAAAAATGAGATTGTCTTTTACAGAAATTCATAGTATGGCACGAAATTAGCAAATTTTTCTACCTAAAGTGGGGGTCCGGCAAGCCAGAAACTTTACCCGACCGAATTTTACTGGACGCCACATTTAATTAAAAAAAAATGTTTCAAAATGTTTGAAAATGTTTTACAGGGATTTGTACAGATTTACTATTTGAAATGTGTAAATTGACGAAGTGTAGCTGACATGGGAATCAGCTAGATGGCACGATAAAGTGTAATAATAAAGCTAAATAAAGATTGAATTTCAAATTCCGGTCGTCCAGCACTAATTTTGAGCCCAGTATAGTAGTATATCTTTACCTACCCTATAGACCTAATAATAATCTGTATTTCAATCAGCATGCCTTGTGAGATGGTATCAATTATAAGATAAAGAACGTTTTAGTGGCCAAAATTTAAAATCACCCATTATTTATCTATTATTATAGAATGAATAGATACATAGAAATGTCTCTTATAGTATGAAGCCAAAAACAGCAGGTTATAGGCACGTCCTCTTGGATACAAATTGGATACGATTTGTTCAGACAAACTGTCTGGTTACTTTACTTGGTTTGTTCATAACAGGGCCAACCAATGACTTCATCAGAAAACGGTTTCTGCGGAATTTGAGCCACAAGGCAGCCACCTGACGATCACGCAACGTTCCCACAAATCTCCTAGTCAGTCAAAGTTCCTGGTGAGTTAAACGAAACCTATGACATGACTTTTCAGTTTACCAATAAAGCTTTCGAATCGATTTTGTTTGAATCACTGTGTGCGCGTGTTTATTGCGGTTGCTATGAAGCCGCTACAAGTTTTTTGTAAGGCAATATAAACTCAACAGGATAAAACGAAAGTGAAAACTACGTGGTCCATACAACTGTTGTTTGTCTGATTAAGAAGGACGACCACAGTGCGCGCGGTAATGAGCGGTTCTCGTGAGGCCGACCATCCAGCCGATAATGTAATAACGGAAACGTCCACAATAGTAGCGCAGTCGAGCCTATAAGGGCAGATATAATCGCTGTTGTAAGGCCAAAATAAAATAAAGGTATGTTTCTAAGCTACTTTTTCAATAGATCAGTTCGAGATTATTTTTTCCCATTTCATTATACTTTTTCGATAAAATTTCATTTGATTTTGGACGACATGAACATAACAGATATTATTTTCGCTAAATTGGCCAAAGAACAACATCGCAAAAGCATAATTTTATCGACATTTTATATCTTATTTACTTGAGAGGATATGTTAATAGCGGGTAGAGCTAAAACTCGGTAAATTGCAATTGAAATTAATTTTTCTTAAAGGGGGGGGGGGGGGGGGGGGTTGTTATGTGTCAACATTGATGCGCTCTTTACTCGAGAAACTAACTTTTCATTGTTTTGGCAAACTACATACTGCAGTCAGGTGACTCACACATGCAATGCCAGTGTATCTGCAAAGGGCAGGGAAAAGGGCCGGTTTCCAGAATACTACAATGACTGTTTAAATATGGAGCAAAACAAAAAAAGTCTCGTCCCAACACGGCCCGGTCTGAAATTTTATACGGCCTCTGTATTCACCAAAATGACCATTGTCAAAATCCCAATGAGACCATGTGCACGAGAGCTTGATTGCAGAGCGTTTCAGGGTCTAAATAATTTAACGGTTTGGCTGATATACGGATAGTGATTCACTCATGTTTAAACGAGGTTCGGGCGAGTATGGTTTATGGATGTGCAAATATGCTAGTCCTCTTGGTTGTCTGTTTGTGTGTTTGTGTGTGGGTGTGGGGTTGTTAAGATGCGTGGACAAGAGCGAAGTTATGGAATGACGTTGCATATAATGTTCAGGTGAATGTATTTCAAGTAAGCCTAACATTCACTTTTATTATGGTTTTAATCATATGTCATCGCATACGTTCTGGTTTTGGCTCAGCTGACCAAGTCATCTGAGGTTTAGCGATCACGCCTAATCCGTTGTTTGGTTGTCCGTTGACAGGGCACAAATCATTCCCGTTAGACCTAGAAATGTCTAACTTTACATTCTGCGGAGTCCTTGAAAACCTCCATAGAGAACCTGTTGTAGGTCAGTTTGACCTATATTCTCGGGGTTATAGTGCTTGTTTGCGCATCCCAGAATAATTAAACATTTAAAAAAGTATAATTAAAAAAAGTATAATAACTCTTGAATGGATTATCATGAATCATGTTTAGAATATTGATCACGGACAATTTGGTCTGCTGATAATGGCGGCACCAACTGTATTTTTTATATTTTTTTTACGCATTTTATCTATTTTTTTAATGTAAAATGACAGCAATCGTATCAGTTTCTCAGCTGTGTCATCTGGTGCTCTGACACCTAATATGTTTATTTATCATGGGTAGTTTTATCATTTCCTGAAGACGAGTTTTGCCCCCTGTATTTGACTTTGTATTATATATTTCTGCCTGTAATTTTTGACCGTCAATTGACATCAGTTGTGCCAGTTTCTAAGCTTCACGATCATTTATGTCCTGAAACCTAGTACGCTTATTGATCATGACTAGTTTTATCAGGTGATAATGACACCCAATGAACACTTTTTTTAAATCTTCACAATATTACCTGTATTTTTCAGACTTTAATATTAATAGTTTGTAATCGTTAATCAAAAATTCAACTAATTTAATCGATAATGAAAGAAAACGACTAATCGATATAATCCATTAATTGGCAAACCACTACAGGTAAGAATTGTCTGAAGATGAGAATTTTCTTAGAAGCCCTTTTTTCGAGCTTTATGATCAGTCATGTGTACAAAATTTAACCTATATAGTGTCTGCCCCAAAGGAATTCTTCATATTCTGCCGTTAACATGGTCAATGGGACGTAAGAACCGGGACACGCTTGAAGCAATCGAAACGAATGCGATATAATTTGATTTACAGCACAGTAAAGCAATTGTTATTAACACCAAGAGAGACCAGTGACTTGCAAAACTGCCCATAGTGAATGAATAGGAGCAGGTTGTATGAGAGTAAACACCAGCTTTTCATGTTCATTGTGGTCCGTTTTATAAGTCGATATCTGTGCGCGGCAGATGGCACGGCCATGTTTATTATGCAGTATTCTTCTTCTGCCAGCCAGATGTTCCGGCCCTGGACAGTATACAGGCCTCATTGAAAAGCCTATTACACTATGTTACGCTACTAGCTTTGTTTCAACCATTGATCCAGAGATCACAGAGAGGCAATTTCTTTACAACGCATACTACGAAAAACACTATCGTTGAATCAAATGTATTTGGCTAAATTAAATCCTTGGCTTTCATAGATAAAACAGCCGGCAGTGATAAATAAAATAAAAAAAGACACATAATAAACAATCATAGTAATCCAAAAACCAGAAAATCAGATAAACAACAGACTACTGGCTGTAGGAACGTACATAAAATTTATTACTGTGGAAACTAAATATATTTTTTTTCTGTATCGTTCATATCATAGAATTACACATGTATAGAAACTATAAAATTATAAACAAAATCACATTATAGTCATGCATAAAAATTAATAACATATATAAATGATTCTATTTGGTAAAGCGAAATTTGCAAACTTAAAAATTTGATTTTTAAACCGAGAGCCACCAATATTTCCGCCGCCTATACCCATGCACAAAACTGGATATTTAATTCCTCACTAAAGTTAAGGGTTATGAATTACTATGTATCATAACATCCGGCAAGATAAAACATACTAGTAACGTATAAGATCAATATATCTTTGCGAAAACAAGGCCATTTTAATTAAAACATCAACCCTCAAGCGCTGGTGGAGAAACTTGTTTAAACTTATGAATGCTTTTAACGCATTCTCGTCTGCTTCCGATGGGCTTTTATGAGTAAAAACATTACAGCATAACAATACATTAAAGGCCACTGCTCACTGTGGCATGTTTATAGGTGCTTATCAAGCGAGCCAATTATATTGTGTTGCAACTGAAGAAACGACGTATCCCCTCTGGAGGTGCTGAAAGCGATTAAAGTTTTATTTTCGAACCTCAATGTATCGTAAATCCCTGAGCTGTCATGGTGGGAAAGGCCCACACACGGAAGCACAATACGACCAATCAGCGCACGAAGTCGTATTTGCTCCGGTAGGTCTTATGAGTTATATAAGTGAGACTCAGTTTTTATCGATCAAAATAATAATATTTATCGCAGATAAGCCAGCTCCGGATGACAATATATACTTTCCAGTGAATTACAGTAGAAATATTAGCTTGAAAACAAAATAGATCCCTTGTTCATAACAAGATTCACTTATATTCGTGTATAATTGTTAGGCGTGTAAAATTTATTACACAAATAAATAACCACTCACAAACGCACACAGGCACTTTGGGCTTACCTATATGTGCGGTAATAATAAATTAATAAAACTATTTAAATGTTACGGAATTTCCATGAACATGGGACAATAGTTCCTTACTGCTGGTCGTAAAAAATAATACCGTATTAGGTGACCCGTCATGTATCATGTACCCCAAATACTCAATTGCAGTTCCATATATAGTAGAAAGAATGAAGAAGAAAGTGTACTGATCTCGGATAGAAATAGAAAAGAACATAGTAACAGAGAAAGGTCACGAAGATCTATACTTCTGAGTTTCGTTCAAGTTTATCGTAAAAGTTTGAGTTCAAGTTTTGCTACAGTTTCGCCTAAGGTTAATGCTTTTTCACAAAAACCGAAAGGAAGTCATGACATAAGACACTATAGCATTACTATGATTAACGTGGGAAGTTCCCGGGGAAAGCTGCTGTTAGGGACCCGAGATCATTAAAGTTCAACAGAAAGCTTGTGACGGAAATACTGATAACATGAACCAAAGGTGTAGCGAATTCAGATCACCCCAGGTTCAGATTACCGGGGGTAACTTGAAATCGATTTCAACCTAACCCCTACGGTTAAAGAGTATCCCCTCAGAATAAGTTGTTCTTTTTCTTTTGTTTTACTCATAAAATTTTATTGCAATTTCTTCCTTTTTATTTCTCTAATTAGGTTGAACCTTTGTTTATATCTTATGTACATATGTAATGTGTACGTATGTAATACTGTTTAGACTGCTGTACTCGCTTTAAATCTTTCTTTAATTGTTTAATTCAATGAACCTGCCTTGAATTAAAAACATAAGAATTTATCATTTGGTTATATAAGCCAGGGGGTGATTCTTAACAGTGCGGGGATAACCCGAAAGAAAGTTAAGATTTCAGATTACCGGGGGTTAACCTGAAACGGAGGTAGCCTGAAGTCTCTACATAAAACAACGCCAAGAGAATTTAAACTCTGAAAATGCCTCCCGTGACTATCACAAAAATGTCCCTCGGGCACGCCGTAACAGTATACGCTGGTGGTGTCTTGACGTTGGCATGCAAAAGGAAATTTAGAAAAAGCCTACCAGTAACAAAGTTTTCAGCTCGTAGACATATGACAAATTAGTCCCTGATGACTTTCTGGCCCATGTGAATTCAGTGTTCAGGTCTATCATTCGGTTAATTTGGTTTGTGTTGTCATGCCTTATACTTTGCATCCGCTGAAAAACGCCCTCTTTCAGATAATTACAACGAGGACATCCTGCTTGAGTATTTGTCATTCTCTAATCTACAAAATGGCTGGATGTCTCCGGTGGCTTCTGATTTAATGCCGGTACAAATAATCATATTTTTTTCAAACAACTAAAGGACACATTAATTAACGTAACAGGGGCGGATATACACGAGCTGTGTTGCTTTTCTGTTTTCTGAATTAAAAATCAGGGAAATAGAGTAACGTACGCCTAATACCGAAAAACAGCGTCGGATTTTTCAGTCTTGCTCATTCTTTTCCTATAAACTCCTGCACGATATGCCAGAATTTCAAGCTCCATTTTCTAAGACCGGTTTCTCCTTTGTAAAACGGGAGATGTGCTCGTGCCTGGAGAAGTAGTTCTTAAGTGTAATCTTAATGCTAACAAATGAACCTCGCTGAATTTAATGCAATTATCGAACAACCTGTTGACTTAAAAACACGCAGATAATGTTGATATTGACTTGTGGTCCCTGTAACTTAGATATAAAAATGGGGGCTGGTCATAGGTCACCGATGACATCTGTATTATGCTAATATGCTTCATTTTTATGTGGCTTTGATGGTAACAAAATCTGGTTTTTAGGTGATAGTTACACTTAATTGTATGGATTAAAAGGGATCACAAAATAATCTACAGAATAATATAAGCATCCCCTATTTATTGTGACTTTATTCGCGTATTTCTTGATGACGAATCGACAAATAACAAACATTCAGGTGATACGCATGCGCATGACTCTTTTTGAACAAACGAAATATAGAAGCAAGTACAGCAAATGTTGTGAACAAAACGTTATAAATAGCAAAAATATGGTTTTTTGTTATTATTTGTCTAGTTCTAGTTTACATGACTTCCATCTCGAGCTCTTGGTCTGGCCGTTCTACATGAGTTTGCAGTTTCCCATAATATGCAAGTAAAGGTTAATCTGGTTGGTGTACCCGTCTTGCTTACAGAAACCTTGTAAACCCGTAAACATCACATACAAATTGCAAGTTTTCCCCATTAAACGGTTGAGACAAAAACCTTCAAATGTACCAGACGGAAAAGAGATCTATAAAAAAAGACAATATTTGAAATTATTAATTCATAATGGTAGAATTAGAATAAGGACGTCGGTAGTGGTAGGCGCGTTTGAATAAGAAGCGAAAGGTGCACGGTTCGAAACCGGCCAAGGACAAAGGCATAATGGTGAAATCTCGTTAGAACGACGACGACCATCTTAACTAGGTTATTCCCTGTCCCTTGCATATATAAACAAGAAAGTCAGAAGGCTTCACCTCGTTGTCAAGCCCTGGTGGAGAAAACCGAATAAGTTCGCTAAACAAGGCAGCGGTTAAGGCGAAGGAGATATTGAATGATTGCATCGTATAACGGCTGCGTGAGGAGTGTAAAGGCTTAATTACAACAGATCGTTCTAATCATAAGGCTATCTTTATCCTCATTCAACAGAGATCGTTCTAATCATAAAGCTATCTTTATCCTCATTCAACAGAGATCGTTCTAATCATAAGGCTATCTTTATCCTCATTCAACAGAGATCGTTCTAATCATAAGGCTATCTTTATCCTCATTCAACAGACAGTGCCACCAACAGACCACAAACCTATCCTTTATAAAAAGAAGAGAGTAACTATAAGGCACAGGGTTATAAGACCAAATTATTGGTTTGTTTAATAAAAAAAATTAAACATACTTTAAATTTCTATTCTGATAGTATTCACTAGGTTTATTTTTTTTCTAAACTATTCTCATGGTTTCACAGCTGCTAAGAAAATAAAAAAAAAACATGCTGCCATGACAACTAGTATAGGTATTTATACATACATACATGTATATATGAATAGATATGCGTGACCAGATGACCATTAACACAAAAACTAGTGAACGCTGCCTATCGTGGACCCCTATTTCACAGTGAGTTAATAGTTTCCTGTATATACCGGTAGAGATCCGGCGCTGTATTACCATTAGGCCTGCATACTGTGCGCAGGTGCACAGTTACCCATCGCTCATCTGGTTTCATTCCTTTTTTCATGTTATGACAATCATTGGAAACACAAAGAGCCTTTCACATTCGTGTGTTACATTATATGAGCGACGTTGTTTCTAAAGAGGGCGTGAACTCATTTTTAAGCTCCATAAACTAAATGGTACAGAATGGTTTGTAAACGTCAGTGTCATGGCCTTGTATAGCCGACATAGTCGATTGCTTGACGGTATGGCTAACCATATAATATTTTATGATACAATATTGTGTTATTTGTGTTAAATTGATGCAACGCAGTTGTAGGTTTGCGGTCACAACAGCTATAGACTATGAACCTAATCTGAGTGACTCTGCTAAAATGTCCCAAACCTTCTGGCAGTTCATGCATGATCTTTCGATTTCTAATACGAACCTGTAGCGATAGTTCAGCCCCTTTGATGTCAGACTGGTATTAAAAATCGCAATGGAAATCTCGGTTATGAAACATATTTTTTCTAATATTTGACACCGCCCAACGACATAGAAACAATATATAATCATAAACAAAACATACCAGACTAACCTTTAAATATGCTGGTGTGCTCTCTAGCAACGCCCACCATGTGCATAAGACTCTGATATAATTCATCATATTGGCAATGCTGCCTGTATTTTTTTTTTTAAATTTTTAACAGCATACATTTATGTCTCCCATGGGTTATGGGATTAAGGAGGCAGGACTGGTCTTTGTTAAAGTTTTTCCTTTGCGTTGAACAATCTAATGCTTTCTAATACATTTTCTGAAAAAACTAAGAAGATTCTCTACATTTTGGTAAATATAAACTTCGTTTTGGAGAAACATGTTTGAACTTATAAGCGTTTTAATTCATTTTGAAATTTAAACAAAAACAGTTTATTCCAGCACATCTGAAGCAGATACCGAATATATTTTTAAACTAGTCGAAAATTTTGATAAAAATCCCCTGGCGTTATTTTGTTTTGTGAGTTTATAAATTACGATCTTACAGAGTATTTAATTTTGAAACCCTCATAAATCATTAAATGTTTTTACATTTTCCAAAATTAAATCCTTCTAATTAAGTTTTCGCGTAAAGTAAGTAAAAAACAAACGCTTTTTAGTTGACATCTTAAGTGTACCTTTTATTGCAAAAACAAAATTCTTAGGAAATTAGCCAATCCTTCTACCTTAAAAGCTAAGTCATGCGATGGGCAAAGGATGACTGCGGTTACCACAGAGATAACATTTCGTTGCAATAGGACGGATTTCCGTTGCAGTGCAGTTTTCAGAAGTTGGTCTTATCAGTAAACGTAAAATGCCAGCCGGGTCTTCTATTCACGCGATATTAGTTTTTTCATACATGAGCAACAAATAAAGTGCCGTGAGTGAGGCAACAAAGCAAATATATATATATTAAATAAGAAAGGCATTAAGTTAAAGTATAAAAAGGTTTCAGAGAATGAGAGTCAACATTACTCTCTGAGGTTGATCCCCACGGTTTTATTTTTTTGTTTTGTTTTTAAATATAAAAGAATGACGTGTAAATTGTTCCTTTGATTATCAGAACTCGTGCATGATTGGTTTTCGTGCCAGGCCTGTTGACTTGATATTAAATGCAAGTCTCATTTTAATATTTCAGACGTTCTTGTAAACCTAACTTTTAAGTTCGATAAATCGCCTGAAATTTCATATAAAAATATAAATCATGGATTTTCCGGTTCACAATATGACTAAAGTTAGTATGTAAGGTTTACATTTTCTATTTCAGGAAAAAGTATATAAAAAGTGAACCAAACCTTACAAACTTTACTAATTAATATCGAGCTTTTCGGATTTGCATATTCCCTGATTACAAAAACATGCAGCTGCTAAATTGAGGAATATGCTAGGTTATTTTTCTTCTTATTACTTCATTACTTCTATTGGAATCTGAACAAACTACCTCAGACAGAATGGGTGGCTTTAACCAAACGGGAATAATGAATTACGAGAATGGCTTCAAAATTAAGGAAGACATTTGCTCCTACTCGTAATATATCCAAGGTAAACTACACCGCCCATTCCTACCATTTACTGGCGTTAAAGTGGTGACGTTACGCACCAAAATGACGCCAAATCGACATGTTACAGGTTCAACTCAGAGTGATGAATGACGGAAATCTTGTAACCAGAACTTTTAGACAGAAAAGGTTATTCGAATGTCAGGCACCTCACGCGTCTAATTTGGATTTTTGCTAAAAATGTACCAGTTTTTAGCTCCAGCCGGTCATTTATAAAATTTGGATATCATTTCTCTTTGATATTTTGTGACTTTACCTGTTTAGCAAACAATTCTATTAATACCGTGTTGTCCTCTTGTCATATGATTTTTTTATTGGAAATCTAAAATAAAAATGGAATTATATTATTTGGTGATTGAAGCTTGCAAATACATAAATTTAAATCAGGATCACGTAGATTTTTCATGGAAAATGGTTATAAAATAACACTCGTACGCAGCAAAAGTGAAATATGGTTTTCTTACTTAATATATTCGTCCCTATATTTATTGTGTTTTTGTGGGGATTTTTATCTCTGATTCCTGCTTATAAACAAATAAAAAACAAACAAACATAGAGGAATACATATCCTCTTTGCTGAGCTACAAATTGTATAGCTAATATACGAGCTGACATGAACATGTACGATCGCATAAAATTATTATGCCGCAGCAAAAAACATGTCTGACCTATTTAATACAATACTACAAATGTGTTGTTCTCGGCATCATGCACGCACAGGTGTGTGTCAATGTTCCGGCAATGATGTCCCTGATAAATCCAGCTGCTGGCGGTGACAAAGTACGTCGGGAAGTGTATCGGCCATATTGATGGTATATTGTACTTGTCAGCTACCAGTATAATGTCACAAAGTGCGACGTTCACTTTTCCAGATATAATTAGCACATAACGTAAACCGTATACGTTTATCAACAAATACACAATGTATAGCATACAGATATATATATATATATATATATATATATATATATATATATATATATATACGCAGACGGCAAGAGTTACAGTTACAGATTATTAACGTCACGGGAGTACACTTTCATATTTACAGGGGCAGATCCGGAATTTTGGAAAGTGAGGAGGTTACGTTTACCCCGTTAAAGTTCCTGACCCCATCTTCTGGATCCATCCCCTATGTTATTTTTAATATCAGACAATGCAAAATATGATGCGAGTTTAAAGATATCTCTCATAACAGTTGTAATTATTATGACCTGTAAGTCTATCTGTTATAAAATATTGGCCATAGGTTGAATTCTCAGGTGAAGGCGGAGGAAGATACACAAATCTGAAAGACTTCTTGTTTTCCTTACCGGTGATACTTCAGATATACAATATATGTGCCCAAAATAATATATATATATATATATATATATATATATATATATATATACACATTTATTCTTTTATTCGCATAGGTTAAAACGGTTATCCGGTTTGACAATGGGATATTAGAGATAATGAACCATTGGTGAGGGCTGTCCCGAGTTTCAAAACCAAATTTAGATATTTTCATTTTTTCCCAATGGAATCCGCCCCTTTATCTTCTTACGCAACTAAATCTTCACAGGTCTTCCCTGGGCCATATCCCATCCCTCCACCATATCTCGTGGATATATGTCAGATACGTGTTGCGTAATCATAAAAATAATAATTAAAAAAAAAAAAAAAAAAAAAAAAAAAAACGACACGAGTGAAAACTTAACCTCCTTGGCAGAAGTAAATATGTTTCATCCTCTAACAAAATATTGCAGAAATAATCATGGAACAAACGTAACAGTTTCTCGTCCGGGAAAAGATGATAACATCGACACAAGCAGCACTGATGTGTAATACGAAGCGGAACAGTTGTTTAAGAAATAAATACACTTTATAAAGGCTATTTAAAGTATGTAACTTTGGCTCAAGTCAAAGTGTGCTCAAGATTTAAATTTTTAAAATAACTAAACAAATGAAAACATTTTATCGCAAAGGGGCGCAATACATGCGTAAGGAGACTATATTCCAACACCAGAACTGATAATATCTACGGTTCCATGTGTGATGAGCAATAAAAGCTAGTTTACCGACTGAATTATTAAGCTGCCATTATTTTACAATGTATCCTGGCTCACACTGGGGAAAAATATAGTTTTTCTGTAAGATAATGATGTTTTACCAAGAAGGTGGGCCTTAATTACTATGAACACGCATTGGATGACGATGCTGCAGGATGCTGCGAGCACGCATCTCGGAGCTCCCCGCAGATCAAGGCGCTGTGCACTCAACAGGTCCTGTAACACGGCCTGCTTTATCAACGCAATAAAACCGCAGATACCGTCCTCAGAATAATAAAAGATTGCATGCGTTATTGATTAGGTATGGTCTTTGTTTGCCTGTCTTGATAAAGCAAAAGTATCCAGATGGAAGGACTTGGTGATACGCTCCCTGAGGGTCTTCATCAAAAAAGCAAGGTTTATGTGTTTAGAATAAACCCAGGGCGTTATACGGTATTAAAATGCCGCTGCGGCCGTGGCGTATTGCTGCTATGTGGTTTATTTCGTGACGGGCCACTATATGATAATCATAAAACATACTGCCAAGCATAAACGCATGGATAGAAGACCTACTTACGACGCTACCGGCCATGGTTGACGCAAGCTGACGACAGTAACGTTGTACAGTGCTGGGCACGAACAGGGTGTGCGGTTGGTTATATTGATGAAGTAGTCCGACCCAGCTGAGCGTCACTCCGCCCTCCCACAGTCATCCGGGCCGTACATACCCGCACAACTCCACCATCCGGTCTGCCCCCGGTATGCCTCGTTAGGAGAGACGCACGCACGCTAGAAATTGTCCCTCGCTCATATTGGTCGCATATATAGCGCCCGTTAGCTACGGTGTCTTTTGGGATGGGCGCCGTAGTGATGTTATTACTCGAAGGGCTGCAGAAGCAAAGGACACTGGCACTCCATCACACCTGTAAATGCCTGCTCTTGCTTATCCGTGAAATTACCATCACCACAGAGACAGGATCGCGGCTACATCTACTTACGACATGTCACAATCGCTATTCCAGTTCTCGCCTCTCGGCGGTGATATAATGAATTCATTACCCAAACCTGACGACATGCTTCGTTCCTAACCCTGGCAGTCACCAGACTGTCTTCCTAGAGTCCCGCGGTCAATTAATTACCGGAAGCTCAGCCAGACACACATCAATGACAAGAAATGTCCACATGTATTATGTCTCCATCAGCATAAACCTCGCTCATCACAGCAAGTCCACAAGGTTTTTGCTATGATTACGTCTTCAAGACAAGACAGCCTGCTCTTTTCTGTCTTCTCTCTTCATTTCTCTTTTTTCTTCTTTTCCCTATTTTCTCTTCTTCTCTCTCTTTTTACTATTTGTTCTCTCTTTTTTTTTCAATCTTCTTGCTTTCTTCTATTATCTTCTTGTTTCTTTAGTTTTCATCTCTTTGTTTCCATTTTCTTCTCTACTCTAATCAGCACACGTCGGTGTGAATAAATATATATCACTTTAAATCGTAGTATTTCACAATTTCCATTCTTTTAAATGTCTGACTTATCTCATCATACACCCATACAACACATACAATATATATATATATATATATATATATATATATATATATATATATATAAAGATATAATTTATCTAGATGTTTATACACAAACAGGCCGTAAGTTTGCAATCAGGCAACTGATAAATTATTGACATAAAATCATTTTAAACGTTAATTAGTTTTAATGATGGTTTAAAAGAATACATTCAACTAGATTCGTATGTCTGCGATATCTCTAATGATATTCCCTTGGATTACTCAATGTGCGCCCTTGTAAGCAATTCAGGCAACTGATAAATTATTTACATAAAATCATTTTAAACGTAAATTAGTTTTAATATCTTTAATGAAATTCCCTTGTGCGACCTTATTTGCCTCTTTATATCAGGGGAGATAGGGCGTCAGCAATCATGCCCTCTGTGCCTGCATCCCTGGACAATCAGTCTTATCTGAGCCTAAAAATAGAAACAATTCCTTACAGTAAATGCTACTGAGTTGATGCTATTTAAATATCAACAGTTACAAATGCATTATAATAATAATGTCTTCACGGTCAATAGGCAAACAGATTTTTCGCCGGAACCCACCAACATTCAAATGTAATGACCATAAGAGACATAAAGTGCAATTACTCTTTTTCCATCAGGTATTTAAGCAGTCGGGATCAGCTGAGGTTTCCGCGTTTTTCCTTCACATTCGGTGATTTTTGACCCAGTTAAATGGACAGATTCATCAATACTTGTTGTGGCCGACACAGTAAACTTAATGTCTGACACAGCGACTGAAGACGGGAAGCCCCCGGTGTAACCAATATATCTGCTCTTGCTGTGCAAGTACAGAGTCCGGGCTTAATCAAGGAACAACGGAGCAAGAAAGCCATTTCTGATTAATACAAATCCAGGCGGATACACCACTCGAGAAAATTTTATATTCCCGTTGGTAAATTTCTAGGCAGAATTATAACATAATAATTTCCTATTGAAATTTCCCCAAGGAAAACTGCCCCCCGTCGGGAATTTTAATTTAGTGGATATGCTTTATATAACAGCCAGTCAGTTAAAGATTGCATGTTTTATCTCACAATCAGCATGAAAGCAAAGCTTTATAAAACTAGAAAGCACTCAGAGACCGCATACGTCCATAAAAATCTTGAATACCAAGAGTATGACCAGGATCCTTATCAAACGTAGGTGTTTGGTAGTGGAGCACAGGAATATACAGATCAAAGTTGAGCGTAATGTGTGTCACAATTGAAAAAAAAAACTAAACGGTTGCATAACATGCAGTCCAGCTCTCCGTGGAAGCTAAACAATGGTGGCTCCAGTTAGGTGACACTTGTACTGCGCACATTGCAAGTGGTTGAAACTTTTCAAATATCCCCTGATATTATATATTGATGATGGTTATGTCATAATTTAATGGTAAAATATCCTGTGACCATATATATATATATATATATATATATATATATATATATATGAAACAAATAATGGTTTCAGGGTGTTATCATAACATTCAATAAAAATCATCAATTCCATTGTTAACTTGTTGCATTCAAAATGTGTAAAAGGTGCCGACAGCGGCGGAAAAATAATATCTTCATGCGAAAGTATAGCTAATGATGTATAATGCGTGTAGTTTTTTTCACGTTTGGCTCCGGAGAATAAGGCCCTTGGTTAGGATCCAAGGGCATAAAGCTGAAATCTTGACAGATCTCAGAGCTCAACGACAAGTTAAGACTTCTGAAATCCGTTGTTATGTCGTTAGACAAAACACTATCAATATATCATTTTTATTGGTAGGTTAACTCTATCATCATTTAATAGACATTGCCAGAAATCAAACAAAACAAACCAGAATGCACCGAATAACCTCCGTCAGTATTCTGGTTCACCAGATCCTGATTCTTACCAAGACCATGATCAAACCGGTGCGTGCTACGTTAGCGCAGGAAATATGAATAAAAGCCGAGAGAAATGTGATTCAATGTTCACCAACCTGGAGGCTGCATCACAGGTCTGCTCTGCCCGAGAGCATAAGGCGGGTCTGATTAGGTGTACCTGCCGATACATTGCAGGTGAAAACTTTCATTCCGTTCTGAAATTCCTAGTAACAGTGTTTCCCTAATACTTGTGAAAAACGACGATCTCGATTGGCCTGAATGGCAAAGACTCTTTCGAGCAAACACATATTATTGTGGTCCAGGCTACCTCCAAAATGTAAATAATTGTTTCTTGCTCTAATTCATTCTTCCCACAAATCAAATGTTCAGCAAAAACTTTCTGTTTTGTTTTGAAAAGAGTTTGACAGAAAAACTTTCCAAACAACAGTGACAAAAATGTAATAACTCCTCCATTTATAATCAACTGCCGTGATATCACTCAAAATAAAGTCATTCTAAATTCGCTACACTTGTTTCACACTGCACTTAAAAGTTCCCTGTAAAAACCCATAAACCTAACATGGACTTCAGGAATATTATGTATTTTGACTAAAACATGCTTTTTGTTAATTTCTCACAGATATGCCAACATGGCACTTTTCTGCTAAATTAAGTAAAGAAATTACCAAAGAGGCAAACCAAAGCACAAACATGTGAATACTAATTCTCGTTAGTCGACCAATTCAGTTAGAGGTGCTGCAATCAAGCAAAAACAAAAGCATTATATAAAATTTCAATTGGTAAAAGGACCGACAGAGACGAATTTAAGCAAGTGAAGTCCCTGGGCTACAGGAGACCTTAGATGCTACAATTCAATAGCATCTATCCATGGAAAACAAAACCTCGTTTTTTTCTACTAAAAGGACACGATTTCACACAGATGCGACCGTGTTTTCTTGTTCTCATTGTAAAAAGTCAAGTGATTGCCTGTTGTTTCTGAGTTTAGTGCTGAAAGGATTGTTGCGCTGGACTCCTGACCGAAGGTTGTGACCGAATGGACTTGGGGGGGGGGGGGGGGGAGCTGATTCGCAGACATAGGAGGTTGTTCAAAGTTGGGAATATTTACATATATATATATATGTATATATATATATATATATATATATATATACTTTTTAATATTTATGTGAAACATTTTAAATATATTACAGGTTTAAGGTATTATGTCTCCAGTATAGGTGAATTGTAAACTACAATTACATGCAAATATTCCATTATAAACTCGAAATTAAAACTAGGTTCTATATTTCCTAATATAATAATATTTCATTCCCAATATATATATATATATATATATATATATATATATATATATATATATATATATATTATTCTCTGAATCGCTGGGGGATGATTACCTAGACCAACCCCATTGCTAAAAGTATGTGTGAGTGGGGGGGGGGAGGGTATATACCCCTACCCCCTGTATTGACGCCCCAGATCGTATGCACCCCAGGGAGATGAGAAAAACTAAAATTAAGAATGGAAATTTATCCAAAAGATTAGGAAGAAAAAGTATAATGACGAAAGTGACGTCATCACTGATATTACACTATAACTCACTACCTTTACTTTTTCTATCAAACTGGGCAAACATATTAAAGATTAAGGCGAGGGAATGTGTTCCTGAACCCTGGATTTCTTCGTGCAACCGGCCGGTGGTTCCTCTAGGTAGGAGTCTTTGCTGCATCGCACTTAGTTCATTTGTACATCGTTCACTAATGACCCATAAAAATCCAGTACCATACTGTAGACAACCTTAAAATTCTTATATGATTAACTTGGACATATTTCACGTTGATTCTTCTCAGGAAAACAACAATTAAGTGTTTTGAGTCATACACGTGCCTGTGAAGTGGATGCTGAAACAACTGCATCCATATCACGTGAATCAATATCATTTGAATACTGAATACTGAATTATGAACTGTTCATATGTCAACATCGATGGCTTTAGTTGTTAAAAAAAACAGCGCTACAACATACGAAACTGCGGGAGAGTAAAAAGGCCGCAGCGGAGCGGCAGTAATGCGCATGATCTGAAACCGGGGCTGTTGACTCGTGGGAATATTGACTGTAATTTGAATAAGCCAATATACATTGCCAGATGAAGGGGCCGGTATTGCCCGGTTATATCACCATGCACAGCTGGTCTGTTGTAGATAGTTGTAATGCCCAGCATCACCTTGCAACAGGCTGTCTTCTCATGCACTCAAGTTTTATTAATACACAATCTTACACCATGACGAGCCGGTAAAATGGCGAGTATTTGCTAGTACTCCCCGAATATGTAAAAGGAATCTTAAAATCCTCTTTAAAATGGGTCCATCTGGGATATTACTTTTGTTATTAATTTATACACTTATTCATGTAAATAAACCGAACACATAAAAGCGTACATTACGCTGCATGAAAGTCGTCTTTAAATAAATATTCATTTATACAAAGCTAGGATTGAATAAACCACATTTGGAAAAAGTATATACAATATCGACATGTTTTGTTGATCAGATGATAAATCTTAAATAAGTCTCTTCACTGTGTAAATAAAAGGCTGATATCTGTATTAATAAGGAAACTGCATACATATTTGTCCCCACCTACGGGTAAAAACCAAGTTTCCCAGTATAAGAATACACTTTTACTGGAATTAAAAAAAATGATAATTATTGCGAAAATAAAGCCTTCTTCAATAAAAAGTACTTTAGTGGAAAGCAAGTCGAAAGGTGAATGAGTAGTATTTAATAATAATCAAAGATCTTGTATATGCAAAGATTGCTATTATAAATGATATAGACTCGTTCTCTTATAGGGCCCGTTTAATTATTAGGATCTTGTGCACATATTATTGATATAATTTAGTCAAATTATAATGGTTTACTTTGTGCAGGTTATTAATGTAGTAAGACAGCGAAAATGGAACAATCGCGAAAAAAAATGAAAAGTGGGTATCGCGAAATTTTAACCCTGCGAATATGAAGCCAACCATATTTTTGGGTTTAATTTGCTGCCAGGAACAAACCCGCCATGCACTGTCGTATACATAGTCAGAGCTACTTCGGGTTATTTTTGTGTCCCTCATTTGTATTTAAAAGGTCCATCAGACGGAATGCTCGAAATGCAGCACGGCATGTGGTTTATTAATGAAGTCCGTTCCGAACAAGTAAATTGTGTGACGTCATCAGGAAACAAGATAGAACTGCAAACCCCTATGATCCTTAGCAACAGACGCCCGAAGATTTATTTCGTTTTCTTTTTTTTTCTGTGTGCCTAACAGGAAAGAACCATATAGCAACGACGTCGTCTGGTTCACCAAAAAATTGCTGTTCTTACAATATAAAAAAAAACAAATGAAAGCAGTTCTCGACATCTATATACGCCGGCTGATTGATATACATCATATATATATATATATATATATATATATATATATATATATATATATATTATTGTATACTACATTCATTCAGACGATGCTTTGGGGTATATGAAGCAGCTATGATGGACTTTTTGAATTATTCAAAAGGCGCCATCTGCTTTGCAGAACAGACGACAATAGATGATATCAAGAATATGGTATAATACATCATCGAAATGAATCAGAATTTCCATTCGTGTATGCATGTATGTTCAGGTATGCTCACATGCTATGCTGTCTTTGAGGACCGTGAAATAGATCAGGAGTTAAAACTTGTTGCACACCATTTTAATTCGGATTGGATTTTTAAATAGGGTTGTTAATGTAAAGTAGCCTCCCTTTGGCAAGAACTCTCCTGTTTTATGATAATGTGTTCCTTATTAACAAGATGGAGAAAATAATATTATTCATTTTCAAGTCATTATCCCAAACACAATAGGGAACAAAAGCACCTGAAAAGGTACATAATACGCCGGTGCCACGAAAGTGTGGTGACCTCTGACCTCATTAAATTTGCGTGGATTTTGCTGGAAATCGAACTTAGGCGAGATATTTTATTTATTAACATTTCTTTCGAGTTCAATCAAAATCCATCATATTCCTCGTGGCCTTGACCTTTGGCCCCGTGATCTCAAAACCGACAATATTCTTTATCTGTGGGTAGTGGAGCCATATGTGGAAGATGAAAGGTTTTGATCCAACATTTTGGCTGAAAATGGGTCCACAAGCTTCTTTAAGAAATGGGTCCCATGGCTTTGACCTTTGACCCAGTGACCTCAAAATCGAAAAAGGATCTTCATTTGTGGGTGGGTGAGCCTTATGTGGAAGGAGAAAGGTTTTGCTCAAACATTTTGGCTTAAAATGGGTCCGCAAGCTTTTCAGGAAGTGGGTCCTATGGCCTGGATCTTTGACCCCGTGACCTCAAAATTGAAAGAATTCTTCATCTGTTGGTGAGTAAGCAATAAGTGCAAGATAAGAGGTTTTGGTCAAACGGTTTGGCTTAAAATGGGTCCACAAGCTTTTTCAGAAGTGGGTCGTGGCTTGACCTTTGACCCGTGACCTCAAATCGATAGGGGTTTTTCATCTATGGGTGAGTGAGCCATATGTAAAGGATGAAAGATTTGGTCAAACGGTTTGGCGTAAAATTGGTCCACAAATCAATTCCGGACGGACGGGTGGACAGACGGTCAGACAGACGGACGCACGAACGGGGGCGTCACTATATCCACTCCTGCAACTTCGTTATGAGGGAATAATAATTAAGTGATCTGCTTCTTTATTTATGAACACCTCTATGTAAGACGTATTGAGGTTAGTTCCATGTCAATACAGGCATAATTTCGAATGAAAAAATACAGAATTGAGAGTTTACGGATTAGAATGTTAAAATTTGACTGCATTGCGAAGTCTTGATGTAGGCTTAATGAAATAAATTTGTAATTAAAATATCTATAAACAAAACCTGAAGACATGCATAAAATAACTGAAAAAGGGATGGTCCAAAGCCCCTGAACCCCCCCCCCCCTCCCGATCCGCTTCTGGTTAACAACAATGGAAACAGGGAACATAAGGGCAAAGTATAGGGTATCTTTATAAATCTAAAGGCCTGACAAATTGGTCTCGAGTCCTGCACCATTGATACATATACATAGGTGGAAAAACTGCATTTTGAAGCAGTTTTCGCTATATAATTTTACAGACTGACACAAACGCACCTACACATATTATTATCATATTAATTACGTATACTTTACCACACAAATGTCAGACGAAGCTCTTGGTAGATGAAGCAATCATTACGGATCTCGTCCGTTATTCAGAAGGCGCCATTTGCATTATAGCAGACGACACTCGATTATATAAAGAAAAGCATGGCCCCCAAATCCCTCTGTGAATACCTCCTTTATGATAATGCTATACATTTGTCGAATTATCCTATTTCATATGGAAAGCAGTAACACCAGACGTATCGCATTGCCTTTAGTGATACAAAAAGAATGTCATCTACAATTAATTTGCATTGAAGTATCTTGATAGACCCTCACAGTTTGAAAGGTTCTATGTGCTATATTGATTAGGAAAACGACCTACAACACGTTCTTTGTGCCATACCAAAAATCATTTGTATTGTTTATATCGATTCTTCCAGAGTCATTTAATACAGTGCTCGACATTTTCAGAGCCATCGATAATCATTTAATCATTTTGGGCCTTGTCAGATCGATAATCATGTTTGTGCTTGTCAGAACCACCGATAATCACGTCGATAATCTTTGTCAGAGGCATCTACATTCGCATCGTCATCTTTGTTCGGTCGATACTTTGATACATCGGTATATCGTTTTAAGATTTCCATTTTACTTGAGCTGCCTTAAGAAATCCTCCGATATATCATACGAAGCTTAAAGTGTAATGCAGTACCTCAACCACGAAATACTATATATCAGCACATTTATAAGGATCCATGAATATTCATCGGTGCCACTTTGTAAAGGTAGAGAGTTTATCTGACCGACCTGGGCATACTCTCACAAGGGTGTGTGGAGTGCTCAGATGGGTACAGCGCTATAGAAATGGCCATTAAGTCCTACTTAATGGATTTAGATGTTTTATCAACACGTTCTCGAGGGCTCTTACCAAGAGAGTCCTTGTGAGAAGTGTTTGACCAGCAAGATCGCCAAAACTTTACACTTGAGAAAGCAACTCTTTCAGGGTACAGCCTACAAAATCTTGTAGGTGATAGGTCGAGCAGTTCAATCAGCACAATCAGCGATGTGTTCAGGATTCTAACAGCTACCACACATAGCTGTTATTTTAAAACAACTTTTCCAATTATAAAAATAAGTCGTTCAGACCGATAGTATGAAATAATTCAAGTAACAAGTGATTAAAACACCCCCTTTTTGCAAGAGTCAGTATAATGTAGTATTACTGAAATGTTTGTCAATTTGCGACTTATATAAATAAGTATAAAATATAAAATCAGAATAAACTGTCAAGTGAAAGTACTCTTTTCGACAGTCAGCATCATGTGGTACGGATCAACAAGTAAATCAAATAAAAAATTCGAATAGTTAACAAAAGAAGTCAGGATGAACTTCCAAGGTCAGTTTGGAAAGTATGTGCAAGAGGTGCAGTTGTGAGTATATAACATCAACACGTAAGCCGTTGCAGCGATTTCAAATTACAACCTCTTCAGTTAACCGGTGGCTAATTTGATATCGATTTCAAACTACCCACTGCGATATCAGATTACCCCTAAAACAGTAGTTTCTTCATTTTATTTACTTAAAATTCATATAATTTCTTTCTTCTTGATTTCCCAAATTAGTTTCAATCTTTGTACATCTTATACTCACAGGTAATGCATCATGCAGTTTGGCTCACAGTCCATGAAAATAATATTAGAATATTATTAACATTTTGTGACAATTTTATTTCATATATTGATTACATAATTTAAATTTCTTATCTTTCATATGGTTATTTGACACACTTTATCATAAGTTAAAATCACCATTTAGTAAAAGCAGTTAGGGCTAATCCGAACAGTAAAAATCCGGGGTAACCTGAAGGGGGGGGGGGTTACCTTTAGTCTTTACACCAGCCCGACATGAATGCTCGGTTCCCACAGTCCGTATTTAATAGGGCTGTAACTAAACATTATCTAATGATACGATACGTACGGCGATCCTTCACCTACGATACGGTACACGATACGGTACACGATACGATATATATACGTAGTATCAGGGTTCAAAACCAGAACCATTGCTCTAGTTTGTTCATGTTTGCAATGCCGTTGTTTCCACACATCTTGAATTATGAATAGTGAAACAGCCTCTACAAATTGTTCAATCGTGCAGTTAGCCATTCCAATATACATTTAGAAAGGAAGCCCGTCCTCTTCTCGGGCAGCTATCAAAAGCGCAGCAGATGTATTACGTAGACAGATGTAAATCCATGTAAACAGACTACAACACCACCAAATAAGATATATACTAGACATAGTCCTTTTGCAATTAGTCATCCATGGAATAAGTAACATGAAATTTTAGATATTGACACAATCACAAGAAAAAAACTGTTAGTCGTCGACTCGTCGTAGATGAAAATCAGTCAATAAAGCAGAGTTATCACTATATAAATGGAACAATTTATTACCCTTTTTGGCCATAGAGTGAACTCAGATGACTGATTCCTTTGACAGCAGAACGATATTTATGATATTTTATACAGCCATTGATTAGTCAATTAATTGTTTTCAGGCCTTTTATAAGCGCTCTACTAATACTGCACTGCAGAACAGAGCAGTAAACAGTGAAAACCCGGAACAGCCTAAAATGGTAATGTTAAGTCTTTTTGTTAATGTCAAGTGCATATTTTTAAGAAGAGTAATTCTGAGATGTGTCATTTGACACGAACAAGACAAACCTGTCATACTTTCATTTGAATTGTATCGTGGGTTGATTATTTAAGCCTCTCTCCGTAAGAAGGGAAGGTTTATAGGATTGATGAGTTTATTTATTTATTAACATTAGGGTCAACAGGTTTTGTAGGCGGGCATCGCCCAACAACATCGATTTTTTTTTTCAAATATGCCTGGTTTTGAAAAGCTGACCGTTAGGCACAATATTAATCAATGGCTGGTGAAAGCTTTGACATTTACTATTGACCTTAGCTGATTCCCAATTATCGTCAAGTGGGGCGGGGGGGGGGGGGGCTTCAAGTGATCGCTCCCATATACATTTAGTTAATTATACTTTAAGAATTTTTTTTGGTTGAAGTAACCGCCTCCATTTTTTAATGCTTGCTTAACTAAAAATCTCACCGCCTCGATCTCCAATGATCTCCCGGCTTTGAGTCCTGCGCTCTACCCCTGAGCCACAGAAGCCGGTCTTAGTTAATTATACTTATGATTGAATGATTTTGAATCGATACCAGCTCCCATGTTTGTACACATCACGTCATTTCTGCGATACGTCTGCCATAGCGATATGTATGTGTAGATACTGCTCAAACCATACATTTACCGTGGATTCTGAGACCCATCAGCGATACGTTCAGAAATTTAAAACAAGTTCTAATTTATACGTCTGTGTTTCAAGTTTACTATTACCAGGATCCTGGTAAAACGTTTGCTACGTAAAAGCCCAGAAATATATAAAACCAAGCGTAGGGAAATGTGGGTCTCGATTCACTCTTCGGAAAAAAAACGAAAGCGGCTCCAATAAGTAGACAACTGAGCGCAGAGCAATTTTCACCCTTTAGGAAATATATATTTAAAGTTTCCCCTAATAATAGTGTATAACTTTGAGCCTCAACAAACAAATTGCCCACTCTCGCGATGGTAAAAAGTCTTCAGAGAAAATGTAATACGTAATCAAGATTACCTCCACATACCTCCACAAAATTATCTTCAAATTTATTTAATCACATTTTAGTAACACACGTACAAACCAACCTGTATACCAGCGGCGGAGAAAAACACACCTCCGCCACCTGGCGACGATACAGTACTTGAATCATTAAGAAATTAACGGAGCGTTTTCAGCTCACCATGCAAATCTAGTAAATCCACAATGCCGTTAATTTAAGTCATGATTGGTGGTGCGAATCACGTACATTAAATTGATTACGGGCACAAATTGCAAGCAACGCTGACTTCCTCTCAATACAATTAACACGTTGTAATTAAATTAAACCCTAGGTACATTTTTAAAGCAAAATCATTTTCGATTGATTGAGCTGGCTTTCCTTATTTAATTTTTTCCTGCTGAAATGCAGAGTGCTTCATGCAGAATATTAAAATGCTTATATGATGAGGCTATACCGCAGCGGCCCCGAGAACTATTGCTTTCCCCAAGTAAGAAATTGTCCATACAGCACACCGCCACGACTGTAAAATCACCGTTTTATCACCGTTCAAACAGACCGAAAAGCTGGGGCAAAACCAGTGGATTTTTGGACAACGTTATTTATGTATTTGTATTTCTGTATGGATTTTCCTTATGTCGTAGGATTCCAAAGGCTAGAGGGCACTGGTGAATCTTTTCCGAGGGCATTTTGTTGTATCCACCGAGGGTTTAGCTTTGTCCTCATTCACTATCCAGAGCGACTCCTGGCCTTGCGGAGCTCCCACCACAGATTCATCAAAACTCCAAGTTTTGCTAATATTTCAAATGCACCAGAACGCGGAGGAATTATTTACTATCTTCAGAGACCAGGAGCTAATTGGCCATCAAGGGAGTGCTAGCTCTCCGATAAAACATCCTACAAATTTTTTATACACGATTTGAACATTAATCATTGGCATCTGCTTCGCTGTGACTTTGGCCACGGGGACTTAATCATAGGATCACCTCATCTTGTGACGTCATAGTCTTCTCCGCTAAATGACCATGAGTAATATAAAGGTAATTATAACAACACAATAAGGCAATTACCGCAACGAGGCCAATTAGCCGGGTTTGCAGAGTGAGCTTTAGTTTCCGGCGTACAGGTTTACATTGAGAACAGATAACACTTAATTGGATGATCGTATTCCGGCCAGTAAGTGCCCTCTTTCATCGACGAGGCAGATGCACTGTGATACATTTACTAGGATTTTATGTGTATTATGATGTAATCGGAGACTTATTAAAATACAGGCCTGTATTTGCTGAAGGATATTACTCAGCAACTGATTGAGTGAAACAGTAGTCATACCACACATACCAACCTTACGTCGTCAGAAGCGCATCCAGGAGAGGGGTCCATGCAGGGGGTCCGGTCCTTCCCATTTTCGGCCACCGCAACCTTTTTAAGGGGTTCAAACCATATTTGCGGCCTGGACCCCCTTTTCCGTACCAGGGACCTTTAATCAGGTTTTGTAATTAGTTTTCCTAGATTGAGTCCCTCCTTTTCCTAAATTCTGGATCCGCCAGTCATCGAACATTCATAAGTTAGACCCATGGACAAAACCCTATGTTACAAGTGTTAAGCAAGAATGTCACTCAAAAGAACGCATATATATCCGCAAAGGTAAAAAAAGGAACCTTACTTGACTAGAGGAAACAACTTCCATATACAAATTATAAATATAACGGTAGCACTCACAGAGACGCATACACAAATGTTTTCGACAAGATTCGTTTCTGGCATGTCTTACCTAATTAGAATGTTACTGTGTAATGAAAAGGAATTATGATCCTTTTATTCTAAAACCTCCTCTAGTTTCGTTGATGGTGTTAAGAGCCTTTGACCACAAGGTTACCACAAGGTAACAGACAATACGTGATACAGGACAGATTTTGATATATATATGTAGGTATTACATAGGTGATAATAACTGATATAAAACAGGGTTTGTTATATATACGTTTTTCACAGCTGCTACTCTGGACTAGTACAGGGGATTGTGCCCAAAATACAATTAACTCAAGCTGTGGCCACGGCTTAAGTAGATGTCAAGCAGAAAAAAACAGCAAAAAGAGAGAAAAAAAAAGAAAAACCGCCAATACTTGTTGAGTGAATAATTCAAAAACAGACACGCCATTGTCGCTATAGTCGCACAGTATTAGCTTTAGTGGCGATAGACTCTACTAAAAGTCGGCATCAGGCAAAACACGCCATAGGAGACTGTAGTTTTAGTTTCTGTCATTACTTGGTAACATTCTTTTACAGTAGGCCGCGTTTCTGTGAGTGGGGTATTGGCGTCAGGCACGCGATCGGACTATTCCGAAAGAGCGGCATGCTATTATTGATGGCGACCGCGGAGTGATACGTTTTCCCAGTCGTCCTTGGTGTTCACAAGCTATTTCGTTTCAACCGGCAAATCGTGTATATATAACGAATCGAACCATGTTGATATTGCACTTATCTGGGAAATATTCCAAGAAATGCTGTTACATGCCACGCACAAAATGAGTTTATATTTAATATTAAAGTTTACTTTCAAAGGAATTTTTTAATATTTTGCCTTACCGGCGTTCCTTCCGTTGTTAACAAATGATACTTGACAAAATGTATAGCAAGAAGAATGGGAAGTAGTATACACGAACAATAAAGCATGTCCTTATCTCGGCCTCTATATCGCTCAGCACGGAAGATTTGTGAGCTAATATATTTAATATATAAAAAAGCTTGTTTATTTAATAAATGTATGTGTCTTTATAATTTTTTCAGTGCTTAAGTTCATTGGTTACATGCAAGGAAACCGGTAGTTATTACCATAGCAACGAGTAAATCTAACACTATAACAGGTCGAGCCAGACGCATCAATACGTACGTCATTCCAAAAGTGTAACATTCCGATACCTGTAGTCTGACAATGTCAAAGGAACTCGGAATCTGCTTTCAAAATAAGCAGACACAAAAGTAAATGGCATAAAAAAAAACATTTAAACATATATATGCTCTTTAATGCACATACATAAAATTATATTTAATATTCTAAAATATAATTACCTTAATAGGGCGCAGATAAATGGGTTTTGAAACAAATGACTCACCTTTGCCATATCTGTGTTGTTGACGTATATATGGTCGTTATATATGGACGTATATACAATTTAGTTATGCCAATTACATTCACGAGTTTTAGAATGCTCAATATTCTCAATCGTCAGCTGACCTGCATACAGATTTAGTTGGCAGTGAATGCTCGCAAGCGGTCTGCTTGCCTCGTTTTAAATCCTTCGACTGTCATGCGCGTGGCAGATAGTTCAATCCGTATAAAATACTCCAGCCCGCCACTTCTCAAGAGCGTTGTGCTCAGTATAGCTGCCAGTTCTGTACAAGGCAGCTAGCTAGCTTGCTGTAACAGCCAGCCAAGAGGTACACCAGCCTTGCACTAGGTATTCCACTGGGCAAGTTTGAAAATTTACCAGCAACCGGCTATCAATCGAAGCGGGAAAGCCAGTTGAAAAAAAGGCCCGACGTTCATGACTGGCCGGCAGGAGGGATTCCTACACGTACACATGAAGGTTTGTTCGACTGATTTCCCGAGAGAAGTCAAGAAACTTCATTCTGCATCTTGTAGAAGCTGTGCAGCTCGAGATTACAGCCTCCAGTCATTATCAAAACTGATTGTTCTTCACTTACTAAGCCTGTTTTTTCTGTCTCACCCAACATTTGTAATTAAATATTTACACGCTACTGTAAATCATTTTGGCGAGGCCTCGTAACGTCCATTGTAAACACAGGTTAGGTCTTCACTACTGATACAGTGACAAAGGAGAGAAATTTGACTTGTTGCTCCTGAAAATCACATTGGTTTAAGGTTGAATATCTTCAATTACGGTAATCGATTGGTTATCAATATTATCGACAGAAATGAATATGCCATGGACCGACACCACCAATCGCTTTATTACCCAAAATGTTCAGCCCTTATCTATCTCAGACCCTGGCGTTCCATGATTTAGTGGACATTTTCTTCGCGATACTGAATTTCGATACTCTGCAATAATCGATACTCGATGCTCTTTTATCGGGATTCCAGGAACTGTTAATGGGTTCTTTTGAGAAATCCTATACTAATAGTAAAACAAACCAACAAACAAGAAACAAACTAGCAATAGAAAGGAACAAAAAATAGACAACCAGACTAACGCCGTAGAGCGTAAAAAACATGAGTGAAAACATTACCTTCTTGGCGGATGCTAAAATCTGAGTATTTTCTTTTACCCTTCTTGTGGTCGCCACTTACATTGCATTCAATAGTACTGACCCGCCAAACTAGCGACACCTATCGGTGACCCGCCAAACTAGCGACACCTATCGGTGACGACAGTCGCTGAACGTCGTGGTCTGGTACATCGGCAAACAGAGGTCATAATTGCTCATATCTTACAAATAAAAATTAAAAGCTACCATATCTTTAACGTCGAGGTCAGTGTCGTACCTTATAGGATGTAATTGATTTCACTTGACTCATTTGAGCGGGTAAGAACATTCACAAAGTACAAAGTCTATGAATTTGACAATACCTTTAACCCAACAGCATTTTTAGCATGATGTTAGTAGGAATGAATAACTTTCACAGAAAGTGGGACCTCGGGATGACTATCTATCAAACTATAGACAGGGAGGCATTTGAGGATCGATGTGTCTGCCGAGGCTAGATTTTCTCTGACAAAATCGATGTAAGAATAAATCAGTTATTTAGTCCAGTCCACACCATCCGGGTCCGAGTGCAAGTCCGAGTCCAGGTCACTTGAGTCCAAGTCCGAGTCGATGAGGTTCGAGTCCAAGTCGGAGTCCGATCCAATACAAATATCCTTAAAGTGTAATATAAAATTGATTTTCAGATTAGTTCACACATGCTTTTGTAATGATGGTAAATTACATTTATAGCTCGTGATGCTGAGCAAAGCTTGATATATATATATATATATATATATATATATATATATATATATATATATATATATATAATTATTTTGTAATATTTTGTAAGTAGTTCGCACATGTACATAAGTCTTTATAATAAGTGACACATTTTTGTTTCTATTGGACTCGAAATGAACTCGGCCTTATATATCGCGTCGTTACCTCCGATTCCGAGTTCAAGCCCGAGTCCAGGACTCTCGAGCCCAAGTCAGAGACCGAGTCCATAAAACAGTGGACTAACTCGAGTCCGGAATCGAGTCCTACATTATTGATTAAAATGATAAACCATTGCAGGAGATCATACAGGTATGTTTTTAATTATTCTGACTCCCTGTCGCACGGGAAACATTGCAGCAAATAGTGGAGAGGCTGTGTTGATATTTTATTGTTATGTCCTCCGTTTGAAGTTAATTGTAAAGTCTACACATATCCTAAAGTTTTATTCGATCTATTAATACATGTGTAATTTATTGTATCTAGTCTACTTTCCTCCTCTACACAATGAAAAAAGGGATGCCTCAGATTAGCATGTATAAAAACTAATGAGTATTTGATTGTACACAATTATCTTTTATGCAATGGAATGTTTAACAATATAAAGTTAAAGCCTTATTATCATTTTATTTTAATTCATACAAATAGTAAATGATTAAATCATGTTAGAATAAAAGTAACATAAAAAATGAAATCTGTATTCCCGTGCTTTCGCATCAGCGGCAACAAATGAAGGTCCCTTACCCCGTGACATTTAACGTCTTCCTAGACCTGTACATTTTAACCTGAATTAATTGAATTAAAAGCACAGACGGAAACGGGGAGTTTTGTAAAACAGGATTAAGCTTTTGTCTGCAATACATGGACTGAAATACCATGTCCTGGACTGGTAATTAATTGCCCTGATTTTAGTATAAAAATAGCTAATCATTTTTTTCAATTACTGACATTTAAGGCAAATACGCTACGCACAGTTAATGAGAAAAAGTTACTGAAAGCATTGCATAACGAATCGTTCATTTTGAAACACTTTAACGTTATAACGTGCCTTTGGTCTTTGGGAAATAAAGATATTTGTAGTGTTATCTGCACCCTTAGTCTGTCGCTGCATCTCATTTAACTTGCTGTTTACGGATTTGTCAATTAACTTCATCCCTGGAACTACTGACTCCTCAGTATCTCAAAGGACACAGCATGGACAATGTTCGCTGATATGTGTTAATTTTGCACGGGTATTTTCATAATACATTGCCGAAAACCTCTCATGTAGGCATTAGTTCCTAGGCAAGATTTGAGTTAATAAGGACCACATTTCTTCGTTCTGGATTTTATAGATTTTGTCAGAAACAATGACAGGATCTCCCAAAATCTTTGAAAAAAGGTAGCGGTGATTGAGTAGTGTGACTCATCTTGTAATCAAGGCATCCTAATTAACCATTGTTTATTTTGGGTATCCATGGGCGCAGAGCATCGAAGGAAGTCCTTTAAAATGAAAAACCTGTTCCGACGCCTGTCTTCAGAGAGATGAAAAGATGAAAGAAAAAATTCCTTGGGGCATCAAGGGGAATTGGAAGAAATGTAAGAATCATTTGAAACAAAGCATCTGGCACATTGCTTGGAAACAATTCGGCAAATATCTGTGTTGCATCACTCCCGGCGGGAACAGTTTTCTGATAATCTGTTCAAAGCATTCCGGGGGGATTTCACTGTGACAGGCAGCAGGGAACGGTTACCATATTCCTAAGGCGTTACAGGCGTCCTTCAGGACTGATCACATTTAGAAATATAAAACCTGTTGGCTCAAAGGCAAGACGTGACATTCCCTGAAACCTTTTGAGCATTTTAAAAAAAGCACCATAGCGCTGCTGGAGTTGAATTAATAACACATGCATGACAACGTTTCCGTATTCTGAGCTTAAAACATCATCATTCAATTCTTCTTCCCTCAGGACTAAGCTGTAGTCCTTTCTAAAACTTCCATGGCTTCGGCGTCTTACGGTCAAGCAGTGTTGTTATTTTCCCAATTATTTATTTGTTGTAAAAAACTTTGCCCTGAAAGCTTCATATTGACCTGCGGGCTTCGGTCCGATACTGTTGCCCTCGGGTAAATGTGCACAATCAAAATGTTCCAAAGTATTTATTAAAAGCCACGCATTTTCAACCATATTCCGTCTTTTTTTAACATTTACGTGCATATTTATTTTAATATAATATATGGAATATGCCTAGGACGTCACCTTTACAATGGTTTTCATGCACTGGAGACGTTTATCTTTCCGGCCAGTCTGACCCTAGTTCACTCTATCCAGTTGATACAGACTAACCGGGCTGATATAACCCATATCAACCAGGCATATTGCACGGAATCGTGTGGGCCTTGGCACCTTTATCCGGGGGTAATATGCGTGGTCGGTAAATAAATCACCATGTAAGTTGTAAAACAAGTGGCTACAGAAAAATAATAGTCATAAAATAGTGGAAAAAAAATTGAAATTCTTTGATTTTTCCCTATTGAATGTAATTTCATGCCAATTTTTCTCAAGGGGCGTCAAAGAATTTATACATTTGCCAGGGCTGATATAAAAATCTGTTTCAATTCCAAAATGAGGAGACTGAATAAAATTACCTCCACAAGGAAAAGTATCGTACAGTCGGCATCTTCGGTTTAGGTCTCATCAAGATATTTTGACAGAGCTTTTGATGATTTTCGACAACTGTTTATGGAAGTTTTTTCTCTCTGTGAATTAAATAATAAGTAAATCAGAATAGTACATTCAACCGTAATCCGTTATTTTATGGAAAATTGTTTCGATTTTTAATTTATTCATTGTCTTTATTTTGTATGAAATAGCATGAATTTTCCTGTATACATGTCCTTTTATGTTAAACATCAAAACGTTCATATTAAACACCACGGCTAGTTTATAATTCTGGATAAATAAATAAGCAATTTAAATAACAGCAATATCTAACGCAAAGTGCAGTCCAGATGATATGGTCCTTAAACATCATGCATGTGAGCTTATAGCTTAATTGGGCTTTATACGATGGTATAGGTCTAATACTGTCTCTGCCAGCTTGACGGGTACTCGGAGTGTGTCTCCCCGAATGTAACGCATTAACAGATCAAATAATAATTGTGTATCTGATGGAAGCAATCTATCTAATGTGCTACAGTTCGTTCTTTGAGTCAAGGAAAATGAATGCCAACGCATACATCAAGCCCGCGTCTGGGGATCTCGCAGTCGGGAGGTCAACGGGTTTGTTTGGCAATCAGTATCATCAGTTAATCTTAGATTTCCGTCAAGACAAAGCCATCAAGTCGGGAGGCACCTGCTGGTAAACCGCCAGACCAGAGTCCCCCTCACAAGGCCTAGAATACCGGAGGGCGGGCGTCCATTCCTCGTACATTGACAAGCAAATTAGTGAAATTTAACGCCACTGGGTGATGGATGGCCAAGAGAAGCTAGCCAATTTGTCCACACCACAATGGTTCGTTATCACAAAAGCTGTAATAATAATAGATTCAGCCCCCTGTTAAACTCCAGCGCGGCGTCCGTCAGTCATCTCGGGGCTTTAAGCTAGTTCTGAGCTGATGACGGCGCTAAGCTGATCTCGATCCCCTTTAGGCTCACGCCCGGCTCAGACCTTTGTGGTTGCCCGCGCAGTCGGCGGCAGTCTCGGGGGGCATCCAGGATTTACGCAAGGCGATGTCTGAAGATGAATTGCTAATGCATACATCGATAATTTACAAGGAAAATATCAGACATTTAGAAAATGTTCCCCTGGGTATTATTATTTTGCCATTTAAGAGTATACAGGACTCTTTCATAAAAATGTAATAAGAAATAAGTAATTTCAAGCAAAGCTTCCTTAGCATTTTGTGATATAAAACGGTTGACTAATGGATATGATACTAAATCAGTAAATGAAGTATTGTTCATATTGTTAAATATAAAAGAAAACCAAAATAAAAAATAGGAATATTATCAGAATAACAAATATAGGCTAAACTTTTCGTAACATCAAAACAAACTTTTTTTATTTCTGAATATATATTACTAGAGGCGATCCAATATCATGTTTATCTAGTTTACATTGACACCTGCAGACACACACACTAACATATAGCCATTCAAATATGCACACCCAATCACATATACACTTTCTGCAAAGCTTACGTTAAACAAAAGAAACTGTAAAGTGATAGCCTTTATTCCGGGAATTCTCCGGGATTCCCCAGTGAACCAATCAAATGACAGGTATCAACTAGGGTTTCTGCAAAACTTACATTAAACAAAATGATGAGGAGTCATATTATAACCTTTGAAGAAAACTGACGTCATCAAAGTTCACAGGTTTAAGCAAGGATTATGAAATCACCCGACTTCTGTAGTCAAGGTGTTGAGCAAAGGCGCAAAGTCGGGAGATCTTGAGTTCGTATCTCAGCCGAGGAGGTGAGATATATCACGGTCGGTCCCAGGGTGAGCGCTCTGCAGGCTTAATGGGAAGGCCGTGCCCCACGGCCTTGTTTCACTCACAAGCGGGTCCGCCTTTTCGGGGGTTCCTTGATGGTATGACTCAGCAATGGGGACGATTACACACCCGTGGAGGGGAAACTGTGCTACTGTCCTGTCAAGCAGTCCTAAACTCGACTGGATTTCTGCAGATAAACATACTTGATTAAGCTAGCATTGGAAAATGCGCCTGTTACCGCTAACATGAAATACTTTAAGAGGTGAGGGGTTAACCTGAATGACAGACTAATAGGTGGATTTTCAGTGAACATTTTCCAGCCCTGAAGGTATAGTGTTACAGAACCTAATATCAACAGAACACGTAGTCGCAATGAGCATAAATTTTGTTACGGAGATAAAAAAAAATCAGATTCTGTAACACTAGGCAGCGTGAAATGTTAAGGGGGAATGAAAAAAGAAGTCAGTTTTTTGTTAACAAATAATTATAATTTATTCTTAAAACAATCCTAACATAACAATAATATAACAAATAAAATGTACAGTACCAGAGTGTCCAGTTCCTAGGCTTTTCTGGATACCACAACTGTCACAGCTCAACAAGTCTTTTACATATATTCTAGATGACCAGTTCATGCAAATCTTCTCAGAGATTAGTCAAGTTCAATCCCGAAATCAATCTGTTGTAATCCAAAGGTGATGTTCTGGTAATAATCCCCAAGGCAAACTGAAGAATTTATAAGAGTCTGAAGAATATCTTTAAGTTCTGCAATTATCGGAAAGGTTCCAATACTATCTCACACTCTTCCGTGTCCGCTGGAATTTCTCTCTTTCTCTCTCTCTCTCCCTCCCTCTCTCTCTCTCTCTCTCTCTCTCTCTCTCTCTTTACGGGCTCTCTACACAGCCCCTAATTTATAGCTTTTCATTCGAAAATACTAGAAATCGAAAACTCCAAAGAACAAAAGACACGTTATAGGAACACACCTGAAACATCTAGAACAAGGAACGCTGTATTTCTACACTTCACACCTAATACACGAGCCAGCCCAACTTGCACGTCTCCCATGGCAACGAACTTGCCTGCCTAACAGACACATGTAACAATCCTGCGCACAATAAACCAGGGCCTGCCTAACACGAATCAGAATGTCAAGAGACACATGATGCATTCCTGTTAGATACCTGTAACAATAGTTATAATTGAACGTGCGCAGACAGTTGCCCAAGAGACAACTTCTCAGAAGACATAAGGTAACTGTCCATACTCTTCTTGAAGAGTAAGACAGTTTCCAACAACTAGTTTTATTAAATTGTTACCATGTTTGAAAGTATAAATGATCACAAGTGAGCACTAATAGACCGTTATTTTTTCACTTCCTTTTTTCTCTGTATTCTATTTTTTCTGGATCTATTATAATATTAAGGGTCAATTAAGGGCAAAAGTATGAGAGGCGGGTACATGTTTGTATTAAGAAGCAAAGTAGAAATTTTGGTGAGGGAAAATTTAAATGTTTATAACATTATAAAGGCACCGTTTGCACGTAAGCCTATTGTTTTTTTCTATTTGAATGATATTTAGTTGTAATGTGGGGTTAGTTTATTTACAATATACTATTATATCCACTTATTTTTGGTAACTCTGTCATAAATCTGCGAATTGCAACTGTCTTCTCCTTCATTTACAATATCGGTAAATGTCTACTTAATCATTTTGTAGGCAATTGCCTATATCATTGATATTTTGGGCAGTTGTCGTCTATCTCATTAACACTGTGGGCAATTGTCGTCTATCTTATTAACACTGTTGGCAATTGTCTTTTTTTCATAAATACTGTGAGCAATCGTATTCTATCTGATTGGTACTGTGGGCAACTTTCTTATCACAATGTGGACAAGCAGTCGCCATAACACTTGGTGGTACAGGCGTGGAAGTCCTGTTGCTCACGTTGCTCATTTCGTAAATGACAAACTGCCAATGTTGGGTGCAAAGATCGCCCTGTCTTTAAAATAAAGGTTCTTAACTAGTGCCAAACTGTCTGCATGCGGGTGGCTTGATTGTGCATGCAGACCCTCATCACGGAATGGGCGTTATGCAGACCCTCATCACGGAGTGGGCATTGTGCAGGTCCTCATCACTGAGTGGGCGTTGTGCAGGCCCTCATCACGGAGTGATATATATATATATATATATATATATTATATATATATATATATATATATATATATATATATATATATATACACACTTATATTTTGTACCCACTGGTAGGTGACCGTTGACATCAAGAAGACAGCAAGTCGACATCTTTACTCGGTTTAAATAAAAGATTTCAGAATCGCAAATTGATTGTTCTTGCTTTTTCTCACTTCTGATGGTCAGGGATCAACTTCATTATCTTTTGATTAATATAACAGTATTCAGAAGAATTGTAACAATGACAAAAGTGCGGGTAAAGCGTGTGCACTTCTAGAGATAGATATATCACTGGCCTGGGGTCTGCTACCAGGTTTGATCAAACGTAAGATTACATAGTGCCTTTAAGAATATTTACAACAAAATCTTTCGGATAAATTCACAATTTTAAAAATATTATGGTTGAGAACAGGACGGCCACGACTTCCCCCACCCTTTCTGGGATCCCCGCCTGTTGCAAGCGGTGATGTCATTTTTGGCTAATATGGCTGCATGTACCGGTTGTTGTAAGTGATGTAATGACGTCATTTAACTGTCGTGCTTTTTAATTAAAAACACAATATACATATATATATATATATATATATATATATATATATATATATATATTTGGAAGAGTCTCGTTAAAAAAATTACGTGTGATTCAGCATTTGCCAAAAGGACTTCCGTCATCGGGGGTTAGATAGACTGTTCGCCAACGTTATAACCATAGATCTATCGCAAGTGAAAAGTGAAGTGAAAATTGGCGAGAGCCTTTCTAAACGCCTTACTGAAACCAATCGTACAGCTGTCAGGGATCATTTTAAGCCACTCGTGCTTGTGTCTTTTCCATGAAGAAGCTGCTCTCCGGGGGGGGGGGGGGGGGGGGAGTTTGATTTAAACAGGACGCGGAGACAGGGGAGGAAGCTAGGACAGAAGAAAATTTACTGGCGTGATGCATGAGCAATCTTTTCCTCAGACGTCCAGAAATGATGTCCTCTCTTTTCATATCCGGAGAACCTGGAGAACCAGACTACTGCATGTCTTATTGGTGGCGTAAAATATTGACCAAGGTGATATAAAACTCCCATCAGCTTACTGATAGGTTTACGTCTTTAGGCTCAAACAGAATTCTGTAAAATATGAACCTGGCTAATCTGTAGATACGGGTGGACTTGGAAGAAAAAAGGTCCGCTCAAACGTTAATACCATATTCCCATCCGACATTATTTTGTTACCACAATCAAAACACATCAAATTTTGTTTACATTATCGGGCAGTCGGGGAACTTGGCGGTCTTCAGATGGCCCATGCAGTCATCCACTGAGTATACTGCACCAGTAAGTGCCGGTGTTCATTTAAAGGAAGAAGAATTGGTGATGCCTATATGTGTACAACAAGGATACATTTCGATTTCAAAATTAATTTTTGAAAGCTGCAGCAAGGATAATTGGCGATGCCGATGACAGGCTTTAGTGCCAATGCTTGTATAAAGGTTAAGAGCCGCTGCCTTCCATACATACACGTTCTAATACCGTCAGTAAGGATAAGAACTGCCGATCCCCGCAGCGAGGGAAGCCCGATCTTGAAGCATGGGTAATTGCCGAAGCCTATAAAGTAAAATGTCTGCGCCTAGAAGAATCGCTGGATAAACTCTGATTCCCGTGACAGGGATATGTTCTAATAGGTTCAGCAATATCGTAAATACATGCTCAATCCTTGCAACAGTGGTACTAATTAGTGCCTGCAACATGAAACAGCAATTGTTAACGGTTACACTTGCAATGGATGCAACAGGAAAATTTGTTCATAGCTGCAAGAGAGCCAGGAGCTAACTTCTGCAACATGGATACTGGTCATATAGGGCAAGCTGGGAAACTTACTGGCTCAAGTGACAAAAATAAAACTTGTGGCTGCGACAAAGGTCCTTGCTGATACTTGCAGTGGAATCACCAACTGGAAAAGTTTACACCAGCAAAAACGCTTAATTAAACTACACTTGATTTGCTTTGAAATATTGAAAGACAATTACGATATTGGTAACAATGTTTTCTCGCGTTTCAAATTGGGAATATAGAAAACCTATTGGGTATGGTGGATTTCATTTCGATTAGTTCTTTTCAGAGTCAACGGTAATTGTATAGATTCTTTGATAATCACATGAACTCTTACTAGAGCCATTGTAGATAAGGTACTCTGGTTAGGGGTATAATATACCAAGTGATGTGCAACGCAACAGTGGGCAGATCGATGGAGCCACTCCCCACCAAGCCAGGCTGCCACCTAGCGTCATCTTGTGTTACTAACGTGCGTTTTATGCCAGTTTGTTAAACGTTAATAAGTTAAATTAGAACCTGCAGCTGTAATCCTACGCTCCATTAGCAGCGGCTACGCTACGCTCGACTATTCGCTACACTAACCGCTGCATTAAACCGCGGTTGCCGGTCAGGTTTGGCCACTAGGCGGTGCTGTCTCTGTGGAATTCCCCCTGCGTTATATTTAACCTAACACATTGCAGGTATCACCAGCACAAAAGGATGTTCTTCGAGGTACCGGTCACTTTACACTTTTTTTACACCCAATTGGAATGTAAACTATGCAATCGTCAGCTTTCAACACAGCCTGTATACTGACTTGAGGACATTTATACCCCACTGTCTGCATATTTCCTGTGTTGTGTGCCGCACGAGCTTGCCCCGCATAGCTAAGTTTGTTTACACGCGCGCTAAGACAATCAGATTTCTTCTACCAGTTCTGCAGATTTTTTTTTTTAAACGCAGGGCCAATCAGATTTTACTTTATCCAGCGCAAACTGACTGGGTGTTGCCAAACCTCAAGAATCCTGCTATTTCTCACAGCGTGTGAGTGGAAGGTCACTGGGCCGGGAGGTCACGCGCTGTGTTCGGAGCGTACTGTTATCCGAACGCCATACCTTTACTGGACATTGCAGGTTACTCATTTGCATTGTATCAAAAACAAATTCCGCGGTATTCTGAGATAATCCACAACTGGATCCTAATAATCTGGTTAAAAGATTCGTGAGCGATTTTTATCCTTGACAGCATGATACGAATTCATTTTTATTGGGTTATTATTACATGACATGTTTACCGAATAGCAGTTATTGTATGTCTTTGTAACTTCACTCTGTTGCATGTTCTAATCGAACACTGATTGCTTGTAAATACTTTATGGATTTTTTGTGTGTTTTTACAACAAAGAGAACGGTACGTAGGCGTTAGATGTATAAATAATCATAGTTACTGGTCATATTTGATTTACGTCCATGTGAAATGTTCTAGAAGCATACGTCATGGGTAAGAAAAGCTTTTATAGTACATGGTAACTTAAACGAGCCGTCATTCAGAGAACAACCACACTCCGTTTCGAACAGAAGTAGACAGAGCTTCATACTCTGTAGTGACTGCGTGTACACATCTTTATCCTGCAAATTGACCATATTTAGCTCCCAGAGAAGGTACCTAGAGAGCCGATGGTTTGACATTTATTCATTTTGAGGGGGGGGGGGGGGGGGGGAACGGGGCTTCGTTAAAGGATTTTACGAAGTATCTGAAACATCATCTTATCATACCAAATTAATGAAGAATCTAGGCATTGCTGAATAATTTCCTCTGGCAACTGTATCCTCCTGGACGGTGCTGGTCCTATACATCTCCACTAGATGGCCGTTATCTAGAGTTTAACATATCAGAAGAGGATATAACCCTATTGTCAAAATAAATTCAAATCGGCAAGCTGTGCGTGAAAGTCCTGTATGTAGTTTCGACCTTATCTGATGATTACTGGCATGAAGCGGACTTAAACCTGGTAGTGTTTAAATCAAAATAAGATTTAAGGTGTCATTATCGTTCGCTTATTATATATCTTTCACTTCAGACGCAATAAGACAAATATTTAAATTATATGATGCACCATTCGACTATATATACATTTTGATATTACGCTTAAATTAAAAAAAAATAGTACTCTAAAAAAAAGGGAAAACCCGGCTTTCGTTTTAGCTTTTCTTCCTCAAAACATGCATGCTTGTCATTTTAACATCGTTTATTATACGACTTGTTATTTATAAAAAAAAACCAAACAAACAAACAAACGAGACAGTGAGAGTAACAAGGAAAACGTTTAATTGTTAGTTTACAAGATGGAATAAACGTACACAGCGTTTAAGTAATGTTAATATAACGGTCAACGTGAGCATTTTAGTGACGTAATAAAGCTGAGCTGTTACTCGTACTGCTTCATGAATAAAAATGTAACCGCCCGTGTAGTAACCGCAGCAGGGAGTCTTGTAATTTCAGTTCCGTCTTCGTGATAATTCTCACACTCGCTGCATGAATGCTACAAACTCTGAAACAAAAATATAACTGATTACAAAGGTGAATCCTAATATCATGTTAAGATGACAATAATACTGTAAATAATACAATAAATAAATATCTAGAATAGGGGATATATATACAAAATGCTCCTCTATTATATTTCTGCTGATAACCAACACAAAAAAAAATTCAGACCCAATTTGATGAATTAGGATACTTTTTTGATAATTTTGTAAGGAAACTTACACTTTCTTCGACCATAATGGGAAAAGGTCAGAAATATATGAGGCAATTTGAATACAATGAATCAGTCAGAATAAAAAACCTTAAGATGAGCTCAGGTGTCATACCTGACATCTGGCGGCAGAATAACTGATTAGGCCTGGGTGAATTCGGGTTACTCCTGTTCGAGTGGAGGAGTATTTGAGGTACGCACCTTTGTAATCAATTTTGCCGTCCTTATTCAGATCGACATCTGCCATCATCGTCTTGGCTTCCTGTATAGTGTCTTGTTCACCGAACATCGTCAAGACAGCCTGGGAGATAAAGTTAAAGATATAATACAGTAAAGTATAGTATAGTATAAAATATTAATACTATATATTAATTGAACCCCTGAAAAATTGTCATATTGAAGCTCAAAAGATAACTTTCTTCGATTCATCTCATTTTATTTACTATTTTGACTTACAAAGATCGCCATTGAACCAAGAGTTGCTGTCCAAAGGCTTTCAACAGAGAATAACTTTTGTATTTGGCAAAGGTTCTGCAGGTGTGTGCCTAAGGTTTAATTTATTTTAAAGGTGGAGTTCAAAGAGCAACCAGCTAATACACGTATATTCAAAGTAGAAACTAAGAAATACAAAAGATAACGCAACACGCAAAACTACGTTTCAACAATGTTCTATACAAAAAAGAAACAATCTTATATACCATACCATAACAATTACCTGATGTAGCTTGATTTTTTATCCTTGTAAATTAAGTATGTTTATATTTTTTTTGTCAGGACGCCCCCTAGATTATTGTGTCCGCTTAGCATGTAAATCCAGCAATACTTCTCACTCACTAAACCCTAATTTCAAACATTCTTATCTGCACAATCCTATAAATAAATTAGTGCCAAACCTTGTGTGACCTACCAATAGTTCCTGTTCTGAAATAAATCCGTCGTTGTTTTTGTCGAAATACCCGAAAGCCCCTCTGAGATCTGCTTCCGGGTCAGGACACACCTCCATGCGTTTTCTCATAAATCCAACAAACTCTTCAAACTCTATGCATCCGTTTTCTGCCAAAACACGAGACAGATTGTTGTATTTCCCCCCTCAGCCAAACACTATGCCTAATATACCCCCTATGGAAAGACATTAAAGAAAAACTTTATTTATTGATTAACACATAGCGAAACCTGTATATATATATGACTAATCTGATAGTATTACCACCCACCATACTTTTGTTTATTGTGTAGAGAGACCATGAAGCATGTCCGTGAGAAAGATCCAAAACCAGAATTAATGTACCATAGAGCTGCTTCTTTTAGGAAAAACTAATACCTTAATTCCTTACGTGACTGTCCCTGGGCTATAGGACCGAACAAAATGATTTTAGACCTCGAAAATTATAGAAATTTTTGTATTAATTAGAACAAAATTCTCTGCCCAGCAATGTCATAAGCAAATGAAGACAGAAACCTATAATTAAGCATGTTTTCACAATTTCTTTCGAAGGTGGATATCGAACGATCAACATGGTAAGTTTATGAAATCAGCGGGCACGTTAGGCTACACAAAAAATAATAAATGTTCAAGGACATGTTCTTGGGAATTTTTACTATTATGACTATTTCTTAATTACCAGTACTTGGGAATGTGCAAGCTTCTCAGGAAAACAAAAAAAAAAAAAAATATGAAAAACTGCAGCGGAACAACAGAGCAACTTTTTTTGTATGGCCTTATCTGTCTAATACTTATAAAAGGATGTTGGTCCACTTTTGCCCTCAATGTTCTCTGAAACCGTGTGCTATACCTCATTTGAAAGGTTTTTGTTCCCGCCGTGACCTCTAAAATTTTAGAATAAATAATTTTTAATGTACACATCATTTTGAGTGATTTTGTGTGGTTTTTAAATTGCGTGTAGGTTACCACCGAAAACAGCCGAACTGCCTTTGGCAAAGACCGCAATCTGGACTCCTTGACCCCACCCCCTTCGGATCCGCTTCTGCTGTTAAGGAGGAATGCATATTCACTTTCTTTTTAAGGAACAGCATCCTTGCCTTAATACATACATTTAATTCAACGTTCATATTTTCCTCACATCAATCTATCCTGTATTCTTCTTACAATAATAATACACCTATGTGTAACCAGTCACAGACCTTCGAAAATCTGGATGCCCCCGCGTCCCATTCCGGTTCTTCCTGATGTATGAATTTCTTGCCACGAGCACAGCGCCATAAAATAAATGTACAAATATTTGTACATATCTTATTAAGAGTGTATCCTACTGAGCATATATATTTCCTCATCTCAATTTACATTCCTCATCCCCCAAACCTCGATAAAAGCAAGATTGCCACGTTGATCAGTTTGTAATTAAGTTCCGAACAATTTATGTTTGTTTCCATTAATCACGTATTGTACTGTGTTCGTAGATCCACTCCGGTCGTACAGTACACTCCAGTGCCTGTTCTTGGTAGTCCTGCGTACGTGTCTTTACAAGATTAATTTTCTTCAACCTTTATGGTAAAGGTAACCTCCTCCTTTTTCATGATGCTGGCTGGACTAATTATGTACATCTGTGGACCGTTTCGTATCACGTGACAGGGCGGCAGCACACGAATATCCTGGCGGCAAACAGGCTCCGTGTACAGAACCTGCTGTTCCTCGATAAGTAATCGTCCCAATAGCTTTGTTATAATACAAAGGAACTCCCGAAAGGCGCACCCATGTGCGAGTGAAATGCGGTTGTGGGGCACTGACTTCTAGTTAATCCTACTTACGCTCATCCAAGGTGGGGGCTGACGGTGAAAACTTCACCGCTCCTCGGCTAACGATATCCCGGCTATAAATTTTTGACTGTCCCCTTGGACCACAGATGTCAGTTCACATTTATGTATTTCATAATCACGGGTTAAAACTTCCCATGAGCGACAGCGAATACACACTTACCGTCGTCGTCAACATCTTTGACCATGTCTTTGAGTTCGGCGTCAGTGGGGTTTTGTCCTAACACCCTCATGGCGTCACCAAGTTCCTTCCCAGATATGCTCCCGTCATTGTTTTTGTCGAACATCTTGAAAGCGTCTTCAAAATCTGAAGAAAGAATGTCACGTGACTATTCCTGGAAACATGAAAGAACCACGAGATGTACGTACATGTCGCAAGGTTTTTGACAAAAATCTTTATAATCTAGAAAAGCTCTAGGTTTTCATCTTTTAGCGACAACTCAAAATCTGATTCATTTACAAAATAACGTTTTCCTGAGGAAACAGCATGAAAAAAACAAACATACAAGGCCAAGTATCTTCATATTCTCACTTTTTCTGACCGGATATAACTAAGCCAAAAATCATTCTCTTTATCGATATCAAACAAGCATTTCAGAAGCGGATCCAGAGGGGGTCCAAATCCCCCTTTTTCAGCCGCCGCGACCTTTTTTTATAATGATTTCAGACCAATCTTTTACGGCCTGGACCCCCTTTTTCCGAACCTGGGGTGTTTTTTAGGTTATATCATTAGTATTCCTTGGTTGGACCTTTCCTATTTTCTAAATCCTGGATATGCCCCTGCATTTGGACATCATTCTTTAATTGGCCACATCCTTTAATGGAGTATCACTTGTTTTCTTATTAGAGACTCAGGTAATTAAATGGGAAAAAATGGAGCCTTCTGTACATACAATTTGAGATTATAAACAACAGTCAACAATGGCTAACCAAAACACAGCTTCAGATGGCTTCTTCAGCTTTCTCATGAATATTGCTCGGATTCTGTGACATATGGTTTGCAAATGTTTTAAAAACAAAATTTTGAATTGTACACAGGTATGTATCGGTCCAAATGTGATGTAAATAACATAAACATGTACAAAATATAATAGCATTCATTTATTCAAGAATGGTGCCCAAATGTATATAGCGGGTCACTCTGTGAAACTCTTTCACTTTGAAATTGTGAAGTTAGTCTCTCCAACAGACGCCAGATGACGCTACTCCCGGTGTGCAACTACCTTTCTATCATGCTATAATCAATAATGCAGATTGCTATAGATAAAAACATGTTTCAAACATCTTAAGTGGGCGATATTTATTAGTGTATTATGGTACAGAATAACGTGTCACTTGGGAAATAATATTACCACTAACTGTATGAATCATGAATGACAAGGAAGAGAAAAAAGGTCAATGACAATCGACAGTGTGGATCCCCCCGTCAGGACCCTCCCCTTATAATGTTGCAATTCATCGTAACTCTCCAGTAAGATCGGTTCACCTGCTAAGCTGCTTGACAAAGGCTGCACTTAATAGTTATGAATGGACCTGTCTCCATGTTGCTCTGTAATTGAATTAACAAGCAAATTCAAGGAATTTATGTCCCCCGCTTCCGCATTCAAGTCTGGGATGATTTTAAAGTCTGTGGTGACTAAGTGCAAATAGTTTACCATGCTCATTAGATGGCAGCACCTGGCAGTTACTGCAAAAAAAATCAAGTAATTTATGTCACCCGCTAGCGACACCTGTTGGTTATTAGTGATACTAAATGTGCCGATTCATCATATCAAACATGAAAGATGCTATTGTATTATTCTCTTATCAGACAGACACAACAACACCAATCTCTCAAAGGTATGCATAAGAGCAATCACTGGTCCAAATCTGATTAAAGTCGGATAATATTTAGGAAAGTTGTCGCACGGAAACGAAAAGTAAAAAAAAGGACAGTCAGACAGACGGTCAGACGGACAGACCTACAGACACACCAAAATCAATGTCCCCCGTTCCTACAAAAATATATGGGGGTGATAAAGATTACAGTTTCATAAGGTGTCACCCAATAACATTCCTGAAAAAATCATCAAAATCCGTTTATAACTTTTTGCTGAAATTCAGGAACAGACACACAAACCAACGAAAGAGGGGAAAGCATAATACTTCTCTGGCATGGCGGAGATATAATAAATAAAAAAGGGGTGGGGAGAGGAAAAAAGCAATTAAATGGTATACCTGAAGTTACGGTAAACCTCAATTAAAGCAACTTAATATGCCCATATAGCAGTAGTTGAGTAACTTGCATTTTGGTTTAACCAAGGGGTAAAGGGGGGTTGGGGGGCATGTTTGGTGAAAAAGATTATGGTGATGTATACCGTGCTTTCTGGATGTTTTATCAACTAGTTCTTTGGATTACTGAGTTACATTGGTTGAATACTCACAGGTGTGGTGTGACAACTATGAGCTCAGCTATTCGCTGATTGGATCGATCCAACTATGTATGTGCTGAGTTTTTTTGTAGGAAGTCAAGGGGAGCAGGAACTCATATATCATCCTTGAATGATTGTTCAATTTTAAAATGAAACGAGTCTGCGATCATAAAACATGCTGAAATAATAAGAACGCCATATGCACGTAATTAGGCTATAGGAGGAAAGAAAAACAAAGAATTGTTTGTAATGAATGTGACTTTACCGATTTTACGTTTTTAATAAATGCTAAGGATTCAAAGCTTTAAAAGAGGACACGATTTACATATTTGTTCTGGTATTGTGAGTCTTATTTCTACCAGAGTTTTGACATAGTATTGAATCTTAACCGAATTGATTTTATTTTCAGTTAAATGCATTTAAGTGTATTTATCAAACACTATAATGTGTGCATGGGACATTCATTCACCCAGTCTCTGCTGTAAACCATACTTTTCAGACAGTCCACACTTTATCAAACTTAAAACAATCCAATAAAGTATCTTTCTCTGTATTAAGAATTCACAACATAGGCTACCCGTATAGGGGAATGAATCCAAAATAGTTCACAATAAGTTGAACAAGAATAAAACTCTATAAGAGACATAAAAGGTTAGCTGGAATTAAATGATATATACCTTTGAGTTGTTCTGCCGTAAGGCCTTCCATAGCTGACGGATCTAGTGGTTACGTTCTTCGTAGCAATGTTTTGTGTTTTCCCGTGTAATGTCGATATTTATGGAGCAGTATTATAGCTAACAGCTAGGTGTAATACCACTTGCGTTGTGTGAAAACACAGTGACTTAGTGACGCAGGTTATGTATGCATGATTAACACATTCCTCCAGACAGACTCGGTTGTTAGGCAACTGGATTGGTCTGAAATCATAATAACAGCATAATTTGTACAATGCAACAATAAATCAATCCGCATGAGTAAACGTTTCGGAATGTGGTGTGTATAAAGGTTTGTAACAAATATGTGTGCGGATGTGTAAATTATAAGGTCAAACTCCGATACTCAAGTGTGAAATACAGCACTTATATTTACCACGTTTACAGGCTTTTATGATTATAAGATCCATGCATTTTGAAGGTGAACATCAAACGACGGTCAATTCCATAAATGTATTATAAATCATTATATTTGGATATTTCATAAAATGACACACGTTCAATATGCAAATACTTACCTGTGCTTCAAAAGTTTGCTCTGTCCTTCTCGCGGGGTTGGTGCATGTACAATTAACCTTTTTAATTTGCTTCTGTGGTCAAATATTACTAGTTTGCTGTAATGTCCATGCAAGTACGCCGCGTTTTGTAGTAACGTACAGTGACGTCGACCAAGACATCGATCTTCTTACTGCGGAAGTTGGCCACAGTAAGGGTCTCTTTACATACAAGTACATGAGCAATCCGTTTAAACATGCGGCGCCATGACGTCTTTTGGTTCAGCTCTCGGATTATGCATTACATGTTTAAGTGTCAGAAATAGAACGTTGAGGCTTTCGTATTGCAGGCCCCTGCGCGATGCATTCCTCTGCTTAAATCCAGGAAACAAAAAGAAGAACAAGCCATGACGTTGAACGCATTGCCCACTAAGCTTTTCATTTCTTGTCAATAGATTCACAATAGGGTCAGCGCCCGAGTATTGGTAATCAACTGTGCGGAAACGGCAGAAAGTAGTCAAGCCATGACTTGTCCTGTAAGTGGCGTCAGTAATGGCATGGCTGTTGGATTAGTCGACAAACGGCGTCCGAACGTGTTCCGTATTGTCCCTATTGGTCAGATATAATACTTGGTCTCAGAGATTATGTTTATTAAGCAAAAACAGGTAGTTTCTGAGGCACTGCGGGTATCAATTTTGAGCCCCGTATGATAACTGTTTATTATAATTTTCAGTAGAAAATCTCCATAAATTGTCCTTTTATTGTGGTCTGCCTTTACTTAAGCAAACCCCGGGCAGTTAACCCACGTGACAGTTACCCCAGACGATTACCAACCGGTCGATTTCCTCCAAGAAAATTACCCCCTGCTACAGCTTATTGCATATATACGCAGAATATACTGTTAAATGTATACATTAACAAAAAATAAAGTTCCATTTAATGTATACAATTATAGGAGTTAAAATAAAAAAAGGGTTTAAACTAAAAATGGAATTAAATTATATATCATAATTTCATGATTTGTTTGTTATTGTTATGATGCTTGTATATAAACTGGCTTTATAGCGAGTCTATAATAAGTGTCAGATAATGTAAGATAGGCTGCCTCCTGTGCCCTGGACCTTGTAGTTTATGGATATATTGGATTATTTGCAAGGCATTTCCTACATCTTGGCCATATACTGAACATTTAATGTAATGATTTTCTTTGTTAAATAATCTCACGTTTTTGTATTGTTTTGTATTATACATTTTTTTTTAGAAAAGCCATGATTGAAATACACATTGAAAGCAACATAAAAAAAATATCGCCCATCATATTATTCTCAAATTCAACTACCACTTTCAAATGTATGTTCTAAACCGGGAGTAATTGTCCGGGGGGGGGGGGGGGGTAATTGTCTCGGGAATAGTTGTCCTGGGGGTAGTTGTCTGGAGGGGGGGGTCGTTCAAGGTTATGTATGACTCATCTTTTGACACTGATCCACCAAGTAGAAAGCAAAAGATGTAACCAAAGTTGATCATACTCTGATTGATATACTACGTTTGTAGCGTAAAATCTTTATCTTCGAAAAGCAGGGGGATGATTACATTGATCATCCCTTCTAGCTGAAAAATTCGGAGATATACCCCCCCTGACGCCCCTGGGAAGGAGGTATATACATGAATTAACAAGATATTTCTTGCCATAGTATCCCCAGACAATTACTCCCCCCCCCCCCCTCCTTTAAGAAACAGGCGCCATATCTTCAGCAGCATATACTGACACTTGGCAAGCGAATTTGGTTCTTCCGTCTATCAACTTAAGAAACAATATTTTCACCAAATATTGGGGCTAATACATGAATCACCCTTGAGAAAAGAGCGTTAATTTATTCTACAAAAACTGGAAGGTAGGTGGCGCCACCTGTCTGGTTTACGAGAAATTTTTCCAAGATGGATAGATATGCCAAATTTAAGACCAATACCTTGAACATATCCGAAAATTTGAGCAATTTTCACCCAATGCACATGTATAGATTGAGGCCACGCCAAAACGATTGCGGATTACGCCACCAGTTTAGTACAAGATGGAGGAGTCCAAGATCTATGGATATGCACATTTTCAGGCCAATAGGGCAAATCACTCCTCAGGAAAGGGGATTAATTTATTCGACAAAAACAGGAAGGTAGGTGGCGCCACATGTCTGGTTTACGAGAAAACTTTCCAAGATGGATGAACATGCCAAATTTCAGACCAAAACCTTGAACCACTCTGGAGATATGAGCATTTTTACCGAAATCAAACGTACGGATGGACGCCACACAATTACGATTGCAGATAGCGCCACCAGTCGTGAATACAAGATGGAGGTATCCAAGATCAATGGACATGCACAATTTCAGCCCAATCTGTCTATTAGTTTTTGACTTAATTTGCTCTTAGTACTGTTACGTGTCATGATCCCAATTTAAATAGGCTTCGTCCTCTCACCCATATCTATCCACATGTCAAGTTTGATAAAGATCCGTAAAATATCGCGTCCAAACGAAATCTCTGCGGCGGCGGCGGCGCGACCGTGCTTTAACCATAGTATCCCGACTTTGTCTCGGGATACAATGATTGGATTAAAATCGAACAAAGAAACATGATATGATACATGGGAATTATATGTCGCATAACTAAATGGCTTCATCCTGAAAAACTGCTCTGTCTATAAAACTCAAAATAATAGTGTATTATTAAAGAACTGTGTTTAATTTATACAATACATATAAGGACAAATGTTATTTAAAAGTTCAAATCTTGTGTTTTCTAAATTATGGGAATTATTTAAGATGTTAAGTAGCCATTATGTAGTTAATTTACTACGATATTTGAGTCCAAGAAATAAAATTGATAGCGTAGCTGATATATTTCTTTGTAAATCAGGGAATATTCAGAGACCATATATGAACTGGATAGTTTTCAGTTTCAGTTTCAGAGCTTTTATTAAAAGGAAATTCTAAAAACCATACATACATAAACCCATTCTGTTATAAGGGTAAAAATCGGGGAAAAAATAGTTGTGATTCAGAGTTTGATAAAAAAATTAAATAAGAGGCGCAAACTTCATCACTTTAAATGACCCTGATGGTTATATCAATACAATACAATACCATACCATACAATACCAAAATTACATACAATACAAAACAATACAAAACAATACAATACCATACCATACCATACCATACCATACAAAACAATGCAATACAAAACAATACAAATAATACAAAACAATACAATACAATACAATACAATACAATACAATACAATACAATTTATTGGCTCTTGACAATACAAAATTGCATGGAGCACCAGTATGATATTAATAAAGAAACATAATAAAAAATTACATCAGACTAGGTTTTTTATTATGTCCAACATTGATATTCATATATATATATATATATATATATATATATATACATATACATACACACATAAAATAGATTATAAATTTATTTATAGAAAAAGGAATAACATGTATGTATACATATATTCTATTAACTTTCCTTGAGATAAATTCTGCAGTATATATTATTAATATTGAAAAGTTTCTGTGACGTGTATGTGTGATATTCATTGGTCCAGTCACTGGACATTTATTTGTATCTAATACTTATAAAAGGAATTCGGTTCATGTTTGTACGCATTGTTCTCTAAAACCGCGTTGTGTACAATATTGTGCCATACATCATTTTAAAGGTAATTATCCCCGCATTGACATAAGCGATATGAAAATAAATAATTTTTAATATACATATAATTTTGAGTGATTTTTCCGCATTTTTACCGAGCACAGCCGAACTGCCTTCGGCAATCACCGGAATGCGTGCGTCGTGGTCACTTAACCTCTCACACTAAGGACTATTTTTCATAGAAATAACGCTTGCTTTCAATGAGGGATTTGACCCACGTGCGTGGTCAGTAAAAGAGAAAAACACATGTTTCTTGCTTTATGAAAGGAGAATTCAACCCAGGAGGATTAATGACAAAACCTAAATCAAGGTCCCAATTTCAGGAACAGGGCTGGGGTGGTGTCGGGGATTTCAGGCCTCAAAATTAGTCTGATACGATGAAAAAAAGGTTTTGGTGGCTGAAAATGGGATACGGACCTACTGCATGGAGTCCCGCTGAGTCCGCTTCTGCATTATGATGTATGCATATTTCTGTTTCAATCTTCAGGAACAGTTTCCTTGCAACGTACATTTAATTATCTTTAATGTGTTCGTCACATCAACCTGTTCTTTATACGTCCAACGATAGAAAACAGTCAAATATCAACGAAACACAGTATGCCTCCGCGTCTCATTCCGGTTCGCAAAGTAAACCATCACTGACCAGGTCTTTAAAGTAAACATACCGGGATGTGATTTTTTCCGCGAGCACAGCGCCACAAACTAACATTAAAAAATTATTTGTATATATATTTCTCAGTAAATATATCTCCTAAACCGCGGTAAAAAGCCCGGTATACCGGGTTTATAAGCTAGTTTGTGATAAACAGAGGCATTTTGACTCTTCCAATGCATTTAGTGTCAGATAAACTGACAGATGGCGCCCTTGTTTGGAATAAGTATTTCCTCTTTCCCCGAGCATCACAGTCGCGAGACAAGCGGTATCAGAATCGACCCATGCTCACAGTCTGACATTTGTATACCGTATTCTGGTCTAAGCTCATATTTATACATAAATTAAGCAAAAGTATATACTAGTTAATTGCAAACATACACATCATTATTTGAACAAATCAATTTATCATACGAGGTTTTGCCGCTGTTTGGTTTTAAAGTCTGATTCGTAGTTTTATGTTCTTCCCCCCTATTATCATGCGATGAAATATTTGTTTTTTTTTCTTGGTAAATATTATAACTATTTTCTTAACTAATAATACGATAAAGATGATGATGATGATTATAATTATTACTGTTAATGCTATTCTATTATTATTATTATTATTGTTTTTATTATTTTTATTATTATAATGTCTTTTCATATCCTATGACTCTCACCTCTGGTTGTTTAAGAGACATGTAAAGGCACTCACAAGGTGGTTTCAAATGATTATTATTTTATTTTTCCTGTTGAAAATGCTACATGAACTATGTGAAGAATCACAAGAGTGGTCACAAGAAAAGGACTGTAAAATGTACAGCCAGATAAGACTTACTCAGTGGGAAGGTATCTGTTCAGACAATAAGCCACAACCTTTTAAAGTTGTTTATGTGAACAACCGTACCTTGACCTGCGTGTAATCCATAAGCCAAGGCTTATCTTCTCTAACAGCACTAAATCCAAGCGGATTTATCACGTGATCTCTTATCCGCTTATCGTCTGCTACCTTCCACACCTGTCAGAAAAGAAACATTTAACAGTTTGCGAAAAGAGGATTTTAGAACAGAGGATGTTCTGAACCCTGGCCTTGGGTAATAAGTGTGCCGGAAGTGAAGAAAGACTTTATACACTTAATCATGCAAAAGTAAATCGCAAAAAAATGGCGAGAAACGCGAAATTCAGCTCCGTTTTAAGGCATTGAGGTATATCTTTATATTTTACATATTTCTTGATCCAAACAGTGAAGGCACCCGCCCCGCCCCTTGTACCCCCTTAACCCTTCCCTGGAACGACATTCAGCCCGGGTAAACTTAACAGTTATGTAAGTAGTACACTTATATATATCGCATGGTCTTTCCTGGCTGATAATGCTTGATAAGTGATAAACCAGGACAGATATCTAGCTCCGCCCACATGTCAGTCACATCTTTTCGCCATGTTTATAAAATGCACCTTAAACAGGTATAAAATCGAACGCACATTTTTACTAGTATATATACATTGATAATAAAACTGGATACAAATGAAGGTAAAAGACAGTGTTAAAAACCAAATATTTCATAATAAAGAGTATGATGTAAAAAAGGATTTGTCTTAAAAGGTAAAATGTTATAAGTATATTGCATAAAGTAATAGTCTGGTCTCTGCAGCAGTTTGAGACCATCTTGACCATCTCATTGGACAACACATGGCAGACGTCTCAGCAGAGGACAGTCAACTCTCGTGCGACGTAGATGTACGAGACCAGCACTTGTCCGGTGACGGTACCAGCAGACGTCCCCGGCAGGAACTGTCAAGCAGACGACATCTTCATAAATCAGATTTAAAAGGCAGTATCTAACAGACGAAGTCATCGGTTATGCATATCCAGGTAGGTCATCCTTTATTCATGAAGTTATATATTTATATATTTGTGTGTGTGTATATATATATATATACATACATATGTATATATGTTCCTTTATAGACAATTTGTATATAAAGAATTCTTAATATTTGATAATCAGTCTAATATTTCAATGTATTTAAAAACAAAAAACATGCACAAACGGAATTTTGTTTATTACTAAGCAGGGATGAATTTGCAACGGCGCTCACACATACATTCACACAGGCACAAGCGCTCTTTGGAGAATGTTCTTTACACATGTGACATCAAAGGTTGTCATCGTTATATATGAAAATAAATATATGAATGTTTACTGCTTGTACATATAGGCGTGTGAACATTATTTTCGTTGAGGGCGAAGTGGTTTTGGGGTGGGGGCAGAGGGTTGTAAGATATGGGGGGGGGGGCAGAGACGTTTGCAAGACAAAAATCCATATAGAAGAATAATAACCAGGGGAAACCCCGTAGGAAAAGACTGTTTGGGGAAGGGATGTGGAAGGGTACCGGCCAATGGCCCATAAAAAATGTTTAAGGAGAAAATATATATTTCAGTTAACTTTACACTATTAAAATTTAAGACTGGAAAATATAGAGGGGGGGGGGGGGCAAACTATACCATTCCCCCCCCCCCAAAAAAAAAACAACTTTTATGTTGGAGGGTAATCGTCCCCTTTACAACCCCCCCCCCCCCCTTTCTCGCGCCTATAACTGAGAGTAAGGCAGTAAAGATTCAAAATTTATACTGCTTGAGGAGCCCCTGGGCTAAGCATCTTGATGCTCTAAATGCCCCGAGGTGCTCGGAGAGCGTAAATCATTTTCAGTCAGTCAGTTTCATCTGGGTCAGCTTAGAGGTCAAGTAGTTCATCTTTACTGATTGAAGAGTATTGTGGAGTGACCACAGCAGATGACCGGTCAACAGGATCTATCCATCAAGCAGACTCCCTCGGGATGAACAGGAAAGTGACCCTGTCATAATATGTGTACTTGCCCGGCCGGACAGGCCGAGTCACTCTGTAGAAAAGATCTGTTGCAGGTCGGAGAATGAGTAAACTAGTAGACGTTTCTTTAGAAAAACTACAATTAAGTCAGCCAGGAGTTCGTATACACTGTCGTTCTGAACTTGTTCACCAGAGTTCTCTACTGCACAGTTGTGATCCAAGTTTGATGATTGATTATTATATCCTCCGAAAAGAAGGTCATGTTTTCACCTGATTTGTCTGTTTGTCTTTAGCTAAAAATGTGAAGGGATGGGACATTCAATTTTGGTTCCGTATAAAGTAGGATTAATTTGTCTTAGCAGGGGTGTGTGCTCTACTTCATGCCACTGAAGAACCAACCAATTATTCTGAACCAACGGCATGTAGTTAACGACCAAAAATGCGCAAGGTGCATTATTCATACCTCAGCTCTATACTAGACTGGCATGACGTTAACTTTGGTATTCCTCAGAGCCTGGCACCCCTTTATAAGAGAGTCTGCGTTTGGTAGTGTAGACAAGAGTCATATATATATATATATATATATATATATATATATATATATATATATAAGGTTTATGGCAAAAAGGTTAATATTCATAATTTATTAACTGCCGCCAGGAGGTTATGCGTTCATCCCCGTTCGACTGTTTATTTTTGTGTGTGGTTGTGTGTGTTTGTTCACGCAGTCATGAAAGAAATCACATGAAGTTTTTAGTGCACCTCGGGAATTTGTCAATAAAGAATCGATTATATTTTGTGTGTGAATCCGCTTCATGATCCTGGTGCAGGAAGGACTTTTAGGAATATTTACAAATGTACAGTCATTTATGCAGGAATGAACCTGGAAATATGGGCCTAATAATTGAATGCAAACACGGGTTGAGGGGCACTTCTGCACGAATGAACCTGCATGGGAGTATGGGATGAATAAGAGTGCTAACACGTTTTTGGAAGCATCACACAATAAGCCCTCCCCCCTCCCTTTGGCGGAGGCCTGCATTCCTGAGAATGTACATTTGTAGTGCTGTTAAATATTTCATAATCATTGCGCAAGAGGTTTCTTGTGTTTAAAGAGACATTGGATATTGGACTTGATTAATGAAGGACACTGATAAATAAATAGTTTGATGGGAGAAAGAACCAGGTGCGTGATGTTTACATGCACATTTAACTCATAATTAGAAGCAAGGCTAGGAGGACGACGTCTTCAAAATATATATGATCCTTTAGAGTGTCTTAATTAATATCACATGAAAATATTTAACTTCTTGAATATTCACACACACCAAGCATATATCGCAAAGGGAAACCTGAATCATTCAATTAAATATCACTACAATATGCACTTCTAAACGAAGGGTATAAAAACACCCCATATAATCCTCGATATTCCATTGGGATTAATACAAACGACTGCATGGTGGTTACAGTACTTAAGTATGTACATTGTTATCCCACAATATCTTGTTGAAAAAGTCTAGGGGTGCATATATAGGAGACATAATTTATGCCCGCAGAGGGAATTTATGTAATGTGTTAAAACTGCCTCCCTTCTACGGTCTGTAGTTAAGGTAAAATAACATAAATCGGGGCAAAACTTAATTAATTTAACGGTTTCACTCAGACTTTTTTATTATACAGTGGCAAATAACAAAAAATAATTTTCAGAACATTTTGTTGTAATATATTCTTTTTATAAAGAATAAATGTGTATGCTGTATTGCGCCCCTCCGCGCCACGTCTGGATGAAACTGTGGGGTCATCACTCACGAGTCCCAAGACTGCGTATTGTGTGAAGCAGATTAAAAATCCGCCAGGGTTAAATGCCATACACTGCAAGCACTTGTGTAAACTTTGGCTTGTCAGCAAGGTCATCTGTCTCCACTCATGTTACATGCATCAAATTACAGACCCGGATGCAAACTTCTATAATATTTCCTCAACACGACAGATTTAATTAGGCATTGTATTTTGAGTCACTTGCCAGTCAGATAACTCTAATTTCTCCGTCTCGTCTGTCATCGTTTGCTATGCTATAAAGCTGGGAGATGAACCAGATATTAGTAGAATTAGTCTTCCCAGAGCAATAACTTCTGGAGTCTATTACAATTATCTTCTGGAGAATAACGTCTATTAAATTTCTCAACGATTTTCCTGTTTTATTCACAAGTGGTGCATTAATTATTGCACTACAGTTCGTACGTTTTAACCAGTTATTGTTAATGAGATACACATGTTCTGTGATGGTTAATGCTGTGGTGACATCTTGCCATGCATCCGGCTGGGTGAGAAACAGATGGGTCCTCTCACTCTATACCTGCCCTCTGATCTATGGGCTGCTATATATATATATATATATATATATATATATATATATATATATATATATATATATATATATATATATATATATATATGTCTGACCGACTCCACAGCCGTGTATTGTGTAACGAAGAATGATAACCGATGGGATAAATTGGTTTATCAGCCAGGTCATCTGTCAGGTATGTATGTCACCAGACAACTCATGTTACATGCATCGAATTACAGACCTGCGTGCAAACGTCTATAACAGAAGCTGATCCAAGGGAGGGGGTCCAGGGGGTCCGGCCCCCTTTTTTTCATTCGCCGCAATATTTGTAAGTGTTCCAGGCAAACTTTTGGGGTCTGGATCCCCCTTTTCCCGACCTTTGTGTTTAGGTTTCTCATTGGTCTCCTGGGTTGGACCCCCTCTTTTCCTAAATCCTGGATCCGCCCCTGTATAACATTTCCTCAACACAACAGATTAAAATATATTTTTTGTTCATGTCAACAATAAATATAACTCTTAATTTGTGCAACGTCAGTGATATCTAAAACGGTATGTACCTGATAATGCTAGCTTCATACGGTTTTGTTATTGTGTAAACACAGTGCTGGCTGAAATAGCTCTACAAATTGTGTCATGGACACCCGGTAGATGTCAGGCATATCACATGTGCCACATGTATAATTGTATCCGCCAAAACAGTCTTCGGACGCCGCTGCCGCCGCATATGTTTCCGGAGAACAACTGGACAGATTTTTTTTTTTAATTCGGAATCATGATCGGGTCAAATGTGAACTGCTGCGCCCTCATTTTGGTTGACCTCTGACCTTTCCTCTCTGCCCAGCGTCCATTTGTGCGCTCGTTTCCACACATAAACTCACATATCTCGGGAACCGTTTTGACCGATCAGGCTAAAACTTTTGCACAAATGTAGCCCTTTGATAGCTTTATAACATATACTAAAATGGGGGGGGGGGGGCACCTACAACCATTTTTGCACAACGTCCATTTGTTCATCTGCCTTGGGATAAAAACCACTCATATCTCTGCATTGGTTGGACTTATCCACCTGAAATTTTGCATGTGTACACATCCTGGGTAGCTTTCTTGATTTTATGACGGGTTGCGCCACCTCATTCACGTTCAGGCTGCAGATATCCAGGCTTATATCTCAAGACTGGTTTGATATATCCTTTTGAAATTTTGCATGTGTATAGATCTCACATAGCTCTTTATCAAACGCATATTTGGTGGTGTCACCTGCAACCATTTTTGCACAGCGTCCGTCTGCTTGTCTGCCGTGGGATAAAATCTCTCATATCTCGGCAGTGGTTGGACTTATACATCTTGGATAGCTTTCTCGATTTTGTGGCAGGTGGCGCCACCTACATTCATGTTTATGCTGCAGACATTCAGGCTTATATTTCAGGAATGGTTTGACGTACCCCCCCCCCCCTGAAATTTTGCATGTCTATAGATCTCACATAGCTCTTAATCAGACACAAAATTGGTGGCGCCACAGCGTCCTTCTGTCTGTCTGCTGTGGGATAAAATCGCTCTCATACAAGTAGTGGATTGACTTCTCTGCCTAAAATTTTGGCATATGTATACAACTTGGATAGCTTTCTGGATTTTGTGGTAGGCTGCGCCACCTACATGCACATTTCGGCGGCAGACATCCAGGCTAATATGCAACACACCTCACTCTATTTCCCCTTGCCACTCAATCCATGCCTCACTTCACCCGTCCCACTCTGATTTCGGCGGATACACGTAGTCGGTTGTCGACTACCCGCTCTAAACTAGCTCCAGGAATACTTGAAAAACTGTACATTTCTCTTGGAACAAGTGTTTAAGTTAAAACTCACATGTCAAGAGTTAACAGACTTTACAGAACATTTCAGAAGATCGATACATGGACATATAGTTGAACAGGCCGCTCTTGATGCACTACAATGTGAAGACCATGAATCGTCATCAGGCTTCATAGACTTTATACATAAAGAATACTACAGAGTTGCAAATTATGTGGAGAGCTCGGATGTAAACAGAATTCCGCTACATATGCTGATCGATCCGTCTACACCTGAAAAATCTCCGATTCAACCCAGAAAGAAACAGAGGATGGTTCCTGAATAATTACTAAACAGAAGCTAAATAGGAAACTCCGAGTTAAGATTGTAAAACCATACAGCAGTCATCACACGGCAGATTTCGTTTATCAAGCTCCTGCGAACGGAACTTTTCGTCTTAATATTTTCGATTTTGAAAAGTGGGGATCTTGAAATTTCAAGATCTCCACAAATTCCACGTTTAGGAGACAGCCAGGGCGGGAAACTAAGTTTCCCTCAACTGTGCATGTCTGAAGAACGAAAATACAAGCTCTAACTAACTAAAGATTAAACTTATTTGATATACTAGAATGCTAAATCGACATTTTACATTTACCTTGATTTAAACTCATATATTTAGAGATTTATCATAATTGACGGTGATCACACGATACCTTTGTCATGTATCTTCTCCGCGGCCACGCCACGGAAATGCCTTTTTTTTTTCTTGAACTGTTTGTAATGAAGCAAAGTGTGTCCTATAGGGCGTAGTTTACCGTATCTCCACATAAGTAATTTCACCCCCCCCCCCCCCCCCCCGGGCACGAATGCAGCGCCACCTGACGGCAACTGCTTGTGCATATCACGAGAGAAAGAAGTTTGTTTCAGGGGCTGCATGAGGCTTCATAGAATCCGACACTACAAAATGTTCAGTTCTTCTGAGAGCAGAAACAAACAATTTTTTATTATATTGATAAGATATGTTTTAAGTAGGATTTGAAATCAACACTTATGTGTTACTTATTAATCAACAAAGTATCTTTATCTATATTGCTATCATGTTATGAATACTGTCACCCTGTTGAGTTGCTGTGTTATCTAATGACATTAAAATAGGTTAACACTCTTCGCTTTATCACCGTCTCTCATATTTGGGATGAAATTGGTCTCTCAGTGGAAAAAAAGGAGCACGGAGGGTAAGTTAGAGCACATAAAAAATGTCCGGTTTACGTCCAGGTATTTATCTGTGCATGCATGTGAGTTTGTTAAGGTGGTAGAAATTTTAATAAAACTCAGTTACAATTTTTACACTTTGTTTAACAAGAATTTCAATTCAGATTTTGCCAAATTCTTAAAGTTATATCCATTTGTGTAGCTTCATTAAGAATAGCACGTTCATTTGAATAGACATTCATGCTACAGATACATTTAAAATTAAAAAAAATAATGAATAAATTCCATATGCTCATAGACAAATTGCTCATGTATAATCAGCACCACACCCTTTATTGTTGCTATACCACCAAGCATGATCAGACTCACTGACCCGGAAAAACTAAAACTCTGTATCCTTATATACCAGTACATGCATTTATGCATGTATGCATATCAAACGTATTTGTCATATATAAAACCTGCTTGACTTCCGATTATCAATATCCATGAACCACTGAAGGAATGCCGTGAGCCACTGAGCATGACAGACGTAATTAAGGCAACCATCAGCAAGCAAAATTAGAAAATATTGTCAAGAGGACCAACTCCTCTGACCAGCTTGAATGTGAGAAACTTTTACTTTGTCTCTTGTATAAGAGCATCTTAAGAATGACGAAATTTCTTTATGTATAATTAAAAAGAAATAAAAATTTAACCAGGGATGCAATGCATGCCCTGAAAATTAGAAGTTGAAAAAATGATTTCTCTATGGCCGACATCTCTAAAGTAATAAAATTAGAAAAATTCTTAAAAAAAGTGAAAGCCTTGCAGGCGTGGATACCACTAAGACACCCATATACATTAAAGATGTGCCCATAAGAGACCTATTAGATTCAGCTACCATGTAAATTAGATTTAAATATGAGTTTTAGTTTATATACATATGATAAATTTAATTTGTATTGAAATACCTTGGAATATCAAAGTGGAACTATGTAGAAAAATATATGTAGAAAGAATTAAAATTTATGCATAATCTAACTTTTGTTAATCTTTGTGTTAGCCATATTAACACCTTCACATATTTAAGTTATACAGAATCAAATTTAAATGCTTGATTAAAATTTAAGAAAAAAAATTAAGTTTCAATTTTAAGTATAAATGAAAAGAAAAAACTTCAGAAACTTTCATAATAAATGTGCTTTCATGTTATTTTTAACAGGGACGACTGCTATTGAATACACATACATTTAACTTGCCATGCAAATGCACTACAACTGTTAATAATATGATATCGCTAAGCTCCTAAGCAATTTTAATATTATTCATATCATATTGATATAGCTTAATTGATACACATGCAGAATCTATATTCCCAGTTGGCGGTACTTTTCGAACGAAATCGACATCACTGAGACCATGAAAACTAACTTATGTGGTCAAAGCCAGCTGTGACACTGAAACTTACAAGAAAAAAAATTGTTGATTTCAGGTGCCTGGACACGTACACCTGCACTTAAAACCTATTGAGGTATGAACTCTGCTGAATTGTCTCGTCTCAATTTATAAAGAATATTTGATGCTAGTTCATTATTGACAATTATTTATGTATTCATTATTTTATCTGACTTACAAAGTGAAACGAACCAGCTTTGATTTAAAGCGAAATTATATTACTGATATTTCAACGGAAAATAATTTTTTTTGGCATTCCAGCAATCATCATCATGTTAAACTTAATTTCACCTTTGCAAAAATAATGTTTTTGTTACGTTGCGGGAAAATTAGTGGAGTTCGGGAAACGAACGAATGATTCCGAAGGGCGGTCATTCACGATTCGCGGATCTTATCAGCGGCATCTCTTTGTGCCGAGGATTACTAGATTTATGGCCCTGTCAGGCACATGGGGCACAGACCAGACACGGACTTGTGACTCCAGTCCTATAAACTACTTGGTAGAACTGATGCCACGACCACTACTACTATTACAACAATACTACTAACACTACCATTACTACTACTACTACTACTACTATTACCACTACGACTACTGTACTACTACTACTATAACTACTCTACTACTACTGTACTTCTACAACTAAAACTACTGTAGTACTATATACGACTACAACTACAACCACAAATATATACTACTATACCCCTACTATACTACTATTACCACCACCACCAATACTACTATTACTACTACTATTAATGTTATAACTACTTCTACTACTATACAAGTACTACTACTGATGCTAGTCTGCAACTGTGGTAGTTTACTACTGCTACTACTACTACTACTGCTACTTCTTCTACTACTACTACTACTATACTACTGTATCCTCTCCTCATGTAATATTACTGGAACATTTAGTGCCTTAAACTTTTATATATACCGGGATCTCAGTTTTAAATTTATGCATATCGGTCTTTAAAAGCCGTGCCCTTGAACCAAAATCAAAATGATTTATATCTTCACTGACCTTTATCGGACCTGTCTGAATAAATGGACTGAAGACAATTTGAAATGTCAGAGTTTCATGATCTACGAGCGATGTTTAACAATAACTGACATATCTGACAACCTAACACGAATACATATGATGTGACCGCTGAACCATCTCGGGGCGTTTCATCAATGCATTTCCCCTTAGAGTATGCATTTTACGTGTACTGTACGTCTGGCCTATTTGGATCAAATGGTCTAACTTCGTGGGTTTTGCCGAATGAAAGCAGACTCTAGGCAGAGGCGCCCAAAGGAGCTTTGCCGCTAAAGATAAGGTAGGCTAGAAGGTTATTCATTCCACAGTTGTCTGCCACCCATGACCAGTCCCCATTCACTCCTGGGAAGAGAGAAAGATCGCACACTTGTTGCAAAGACTGGGTCTTTGCGCAGACGGCGGTCAGAGCGGGACGCGAATCCACAACCTTGCCGTCACAAGTCTAGCGCCCTAACCATTACGCCAATACACTCGACATCTATTGCATTTTTTTTTACCTATGTATCGCCAACGTGTGGTAATTAAATGCACTCGTTAAGAACAGACAACCTAACCGCTGAACCATATCGGGACGTTTCATCAATGCATTTTCCCCCTAGAGCATGCACTTTATGAGTAATGTACGTGTGCATGGCCTGTTCGGATCAAATGATCCACCTTGTGGGCTTGGCCAAATGAAGGCAGACTGAGGGAAGAGGCGCCTTAAGCAGCTTTGCTGCTAAAGATAAGGTAAACTTATACTTTATGAATTGACATTAGCAAATGTTACAGGTCATGATAACGTATTCCAAATCTCATTATTTTATCATATAACATAATTGCCTATGACAAAAATATTAATATAGATTTTATATAAACTGAACACAATTCATGGAGGGAAAACATTTTTTTCTGTTTGTTTAAAAAAACATGAGGTTAAGTGATTTGTTCAAAAACTATTTGCACATCTATGTGCACTGTCAACTCAGCAGTAACGTCACACAAGGAAATCCCCTGTGACTAAAAATTCTAGATCTCATCAAACGCTTAGTATTTCTGACACTGTTAGCTCCAAATTTTCAGGGAAGAATAAAAACAACATGTATTACTAGATTTAAGCCATTTTTAAATTTTGCCTGTGACGTCACACTTTGCACCAGCCAATCACATCAGGGCCAAATAACTGTTCTGGATGAAATCTACATCGCCACGTACTATTACGTTTACGTGGCCTACAGATGCACCGGACCTGAGTATATACATGTAATACCATTCGTCACCGATAGGTGTCTCTGCTTCGGGTTAAAAGATCGAAACTGTTCGGGAATAAAATGCGTTTTGACCCATCTCTTATATCGCCTTCGGTCCTTAATTAGAACTCCACCGAGGGGCGAAGGTATATTATGCGTTGCCCTTAGGTCTTCGGTCCGTTGGTTGGCGCAAAAACTAATGAACAACTTGGGGAAATTTCCAGGATTCTTATGGGAAGGGTCCAAATAAAATTTATTAAACTTAGGAGGTTATCTGTTTCATCATCATCATATATTTTTCATTCAAAGTCATATACTTTCCCATTGTGACACAGGGTGATTCTTTTTGTTCCAAGGTTCAAGTCACCCATTGACAGGAATTAGGGCCACTGCTTGCTCTTCCTCTAACCAGGAGAACCCATGTTTTACTGAACCATGGCACTGCTTATACACATAACCGGTTGGGTTTTGTAGGCTCCGACTGCATAATTTAATTCTTCTTCTGTTGGTTCAGGACTTTAATTATTGAACCCTTCCATATATACTCCTTTCATATTACACAATATCATAAAAGATTCATATAACAAATGTAAAAGCTACTGGGTTTGTAGTCTGATATCACCGGCGATGTCAGTCTCATCCGACTGTTACGGACACTTTGCCTTCCTGATCTGTTCATTTTTGTAGCTTTCCTCGGCTCCCTGGGTAGCATACAACACACGTAGCCATTTCAAGCGCTACATTTATTCTTCATTTTGACTTATGGTCGGAGAAAGCTCAACCTTTTCGTTAAGACTTCGGCGGGTCTAAGCACAGACGGCGGTTAGAGCGGGCCGCGAACCCACAACCTGTCGGTCACAAGTCTATAGCGCCCTAACCATTACGCCACCATGCACGCTCCATGTGAACTGATGCCCTATATATTGCATTTTTGTGACCTTTGTATCGCCAACGTGTGGTGATTAAATACACTCGTTAAGAACAGACAGGATCCAAATGAAAGAATCTGAATTTCTTGGGAAATTTAAAGTAGAGCTACAATGCTAAAGAGCGCCATTTAGTACCGTCCCTTTTATTAATTTTATGATATTATCATTCCTTTGTAATGATTTTACAGTCTCATTATGTCTTTTATATTTCGCATTGTACATGTACTTTTATGTATTTTTATTATCATGTTCCATTGTTTATAATATCTTGTATATCTTGGAAGAGGGCCCTGCTTATAACAGAATTCTTATTCTGGTACAGGCCACCCTTCACAATATTATAATAAATAAATAAATAAATTTAATCTGATTTGCCGCATACAATATAAATCAGGTGACGTCACAAATCTTGGCACAGGACTGCACATAGAGGTTTTTTAAGCCCTCGTGTTATGATTAGATTCGTTAATTATTGAGTCGATATCCATGCCATTATTGTATCAGTTGCCAACAGTTTTTTTTTCTTCCTGTCTCTGGACACGGACTTATATTACTCTGACTATTTCCCACATTAATTGTTGTATAGGTTTGTACATGTGCAATCTTATGCATGCCATCACTGATCAGTATAATTTATCATGCTAATAGAAAGTATTCATGTAACTGCAGTCACGAAAATGTTACTTGTTCACGAATTAAAATGCATGGTGCCATGTTCCAAGTTGTTTTGCTGTGGGAAAATAATTCAGTTTGGCAGTGGGGCGATTGCGTTGACAGGGATCGCAATTTCACTTTATGATGCCAAGGTCGGAATATAATTTTTTAATTCAACTTTATTCCACTGGAGACGACAATGTTATATATTATGAAAATATATTTTTCGAAAATAATTCATCAGATTTAATTGTCAACCTGGTAACATGATTAATAAATCTCATTAAATCATAAAATAAATCATCTAAATCCAACTGGGAATCGTCCGAAAGGTTCTGTTTATATACAACTGGTATACCCGTCCAACTACATGGGCCCCGCCCTACTGACAAATAATCGTTTTTATGCGTGAGCGTACTCATTGTGCTCTTGATTCTGTGTACGGCACGTCATGCACTGAAGAACAAGTTGCGTGCCAGTTATCGAAATAGGCATTTTCCCACAGAACAGTTTATAAAACAAATTTTTTTAGCTTTTGTATTGTGGAGCTTTTTAATTGAGAGATATCCAGTGTAAATACTGAGCAAGCATTCTTTGCACATAAAATGTAACATTCGAAACGTTTTTTGTGTGATTTGTAATCTTGTGTTCTGACATTTTTGCAACGAGATTCAGGTTATTCTTTTCTGTGTTGTAACGTATATAAGAAGTTAGTAAACATTAACCTGTTCTTCCATAGTGTTTGGTATGCGATATATATGACAGAGCATTTGGAATTGAGAAGGTTATAGTCGTATTAGGGGTCTGTCATTTGTAAAAGAACACGACCATTTTGAGCAATTTCCATGTAGTTCACCATAACTGATGATGTTATATCATAACTGGCCCAGGCTCTCCCTGGCCAAAGAAAACTTCGGAAATACGAGCACTTCTGCCAGGGGTTTTGGTGGATGTGTTTGACAGTATGTATCTGGGAAATTTTGGTTAATGATTAAAGCAGTCACTACTGACTGATATTCCATCATCACTGAGTCTGCGTCCAGCTAATTATACCCAGTCAGGACTGAACCTGTGTCCCAGGATTCTTGTCACAGGCGGGACGGGGGGGGGGGGGGGTGGCTCATAAAGGTAGGGGCGGGTAACACAACGTCAATTTGTCAATGTATATATTCATGTGGAATCCAGTTAAAGAACATATAAGACGTGTGAATGTGATATGCAGCTGATATGCAGCTGAGTATGCGTAGCATTGCGTGCCTCCTAAAATTAGATCACAGTGACCTTCTTTTTTATACGCTATTCAGGATATCTCTCTCAAGCTCCTGGACTCCGACTTGAAGTTCTGCCGTCATCCTAAAACATCCTAAACCATAATAACATTTAATAATTCCTTAAACTTACGTGTTATATTTTGTCAAGATAATCACGGTTTAAACCAGCTCTAATGGTTTTAATTACTAATCCTTGAGGGCTATATGGGGTAAGGGAGGTTGCTGGGATGGCAGCTGTTCGGGATATATATTCATAGGAGAACAAGTTATCTTTTAGCTGGTGTTAAGTCTAGCATCAGATCCTGGTGCTGACCCTGTTAATTAACACCCTGAGAGAAGTGACGACAAGAAACATGTGCATGGTAACTCTTATAGTACATTCTTATCGTTAATATATTAATCACTTATTTGTACTCTGATAACATATGTATACTTTACACTTCTAGCTCGGGGATTAAAGGATTATAAATCACACAGTGGCACGTAGGACTATAGAGCAGGTGACATTTGGCACAGCGTCCGTTATGGGAAGGAATCTAAATCGGACAACAAGCCCTGGGGGTTACCAGATAAACGACGTATTTTATTCGTGTTTACAAGTTCACATAGTAAACGTATCAAATAACCTATTCCCTAAAATCATATTAAGTTTACGTTTCTGCGGATCGGAGAAAAGAGGGGGATATCTGGTCGTGGGGTATGGTAATATTTAGTGGTACCGTGACGCTTTTTCAGTTCAACAAACATGTTAATTTTCAATGATGCCACATGATGAATTTGCTGAAAATATCCCTCAAGACACCATTTATATTACCATAATGTTAAGTTTTATCAAACCTAACCAGGGGCGGATTTAGAGAGGACGCGCCCCGTCTATTTCAACCTAAAAACTCTGGGAAATAGAACAATGCCGTCTCATCTCCCTATTATATACTTCTGCATGCGAAAGTTATGGGTAAAGTCTACTATTTCTTCCAGCATACTTGTTTACCTGCATGTTTCACAGTGAGAAACTGCATGTAGACCCCCCCCCCCAAAAAAAAAAAAAAAACACCTTTCTGAGATCCTGTACCTGCCACAGCTGACAGAGGACCTTTAATCCAAGCCTTTAAACCAGCTTGTATAGCCAGTATATACAGCCCACTGTATATGCATATGCATTGCCTGCATATACTCTACTTTCCTACTGATTATTAAATTGCCTTATTATAAAATAAGCACTCTCTGCAAGATGTGTAGCTATTATGTTTTACCCATGGTTATTTGTTTTTTTTTTTTGTTAGCAACTTCACTCAAAAATTTAATTTTGATTTTGATGAAACTTTGTAGAGGGTCGGGTAACACCGACACCCAAATTATAATTAACTAATGTTTTAGGTAACCTTTATTCCATTTATATGTTTTTAATTCTAAGAATTCCATAGCATTTTGAGAAAATGAGCTGGAAATTTCTTTTTCCTAACCGAGGGCTGAGGCCTTCATTGGTATTTGAGGCCGTCTTCTAGAGCCAAAGCCATATAAATTTCATTGAATCGCGCACGTTCTGTAGCATTCCTATATGTATAATATATATGGCTTGCAGTATATTATATTGACTTCGAATAGACTTGAAATTATCCTTTTTTAAACGAGTAATAGCTCAGTCAAACTCCATGCGTATGTAATATATTTCCGCTTTATATGGTGCATTTCAAATACTTCATGAGTTTATGTGCGTTTAACAGGAAATGGCTATCCCTACCTTTTCCGAATAACCAATATAATGTAAAGACAATATTGAGGTTATGAGCGAGGGAAGGTCACCTAAACCACTAATGCAGGGAAAGCTTTTCGCCAAGTATTTCAAACTGTGTAGTGAATAAAAAATTCAATGAGTTAACCGTCTATACATATTTTGCAGAGAGAGAAACCAAATATTTCATGAATGTTTTTTGTGTTTGTATGGTGAAAGTGACAGGTGACTGTAGGATTTCACAGGCCTTTGCTGTAAAATTAAAAATACACGTCAACTGGTTATATCGATATGCAACCCGAGTGTAATATCGAAGTGATATCAAGTATGGCTATATATGGTCCTCTTGGGTTATATAATACATGATACCCATCCAGGATTTAGCGATATCCAATTATGCACATGCATGCAACATAAATGAAAAGGACAAATTTTCTTAAATACAGCCCCTTCTAGACGCGTGTATTTTAACAAGTATACACACACTCACCCCCATCCACCCTCTCCCCCACACATATCGCACCCACAGTACAGTAACCCTGTAACTCACATTTTTTCATAAATTGACTTTTCATGCTTTTCTGAAAAAGCATATTGATTGCTATCGTATAAACGGAACTTACTTAATTAGTTTATTACTACAAGCTTAGTTCAATAACCATGTAACTCAAGTTTTGCTATTGCAATACCTCTGTAACGTGAGTTAGATGTTAATTATAACTGCATTGGGCACACGTGTGTTATTGCTGTGTTCTTGTGCATGCAACTGGATTTACAGAGATACTGCACTAAACATACTCCGAATAAAGTTGTCATGCAAACAAAAAGGCAGATCTGTAGACAGTGTAATTTTCACATGATATCGATATTCATGCTATTAAAGTATATTTTAGTCGGGCAATACAGTTTTTAGGTCAGTTGACTGAAAGCTATAGCGATCACCCTTTGTCTGGCGTCCGTCCGTCTGTCCGTTAACTGGGCACAAATCGTAACCGCTGGTCCTGGAATCTTCAAACTTGACATCCAGAGAGGTCCATGAAAAATCTGAAAGTAGGTCTCTGTTACCAATATTCTTCGAGCTATGGGGCTCCGAAGTAACCCCCAGGATAATGGAAAATTTGAAACAAAAGCTCTAGTATCTGAAAAACTAATGCATTGATCACCATCATTATTTGCATGGATATTGATCATGGAGTGTTTCATCAATTTCTGCAGATTGGTGGCGCCACCTGTATTTTTTTTCGATTTTTTAACGATTTTTTTCTCTATTGTTGCGGCCTTAAAAGATGTGGTCATCTGTAAACAGGCCACAAATCGTAACAACTGTGCCTAGAATCTTCTATCTTAAAATGCAGGGAGCCCCATGAAAAGTCTCCTTGGAAACCTTAAATTAGGTCTCTGTTACCCATATCCTCCGAGCTATGGTGCTCCCAAGTAGCCCCCAGAATAATGCAAAATTAAATACAAAAGCTCAATTCTGTGAACAACTCACGCCTTGATCACCATGATTCTTTGCATGCATATTGATCATGGAGTGTTTCATTAATTCCTGCAAACTGGTGGCGCAACCTGGATTTTTTTTTTTTAGATTTTTTCCTCTATTCTTGAGACCTTTGATGATGTGGTCTTCTGTTAACAGGGCAAAGATCGTAATCACTGCATGGACCCTGGATCTTCCAACTTGACATCAAAGGAGGTCCATGAAAAGTCTCCATAGAAAAACCATAAACTAGGTCTCTGTTACGCATATCCTCGAAGCTATGGGGCTCAGATTTTGTGGCCAAAGAATTAAGAATTTGATACAAAAGCTCAATTATCTGAACAACTAATCCGTTGATCACCATCATTCTATGTATGCATATTGATCATGGTGTGTTTAATCATTTTCTGCAGACTTGTGGTGCCATCTGGACTTTTAAAAATTGTTAAGAATTTTTTTTCTATACTTTTGAAACTTTTAAATATGCAGGTGTCTGTTAACAGGGCACAAATCATAACCGCGTTCTTACTTGACATCAAGGTAGGTCCATGAAAAGTTCTTGGAAAACCTGAAATTATAGGTCTCAGTTATGCATATTCTTTAAGCTATGGGGCTTATAAGAACCCCCCCCCCCCCGAATAATTGAAAATTTGATACCAAAGCAAGGCACAAAACATAACCATTGGACCTAGAATCTTCTTAGTTGACATCCTGAGAGTTTCTCAAAAGTTCTTCTCAGAAACCTGAAATTAGGTCACTGTGACATATATTCTCCGAGTTACGGGGCATGTTTGAGCACCCCAGAAAAAAATGCAAAATACACACAAATTGCCTCATTCCTCAGGAATGAATGGATGGATTGTCATTAAATTTGGTGTGCTTATGGGTCTTGATGAACTTGAGCTAATATGCATGAACTATGGTGCCACCTACATTATCTTAATTTGTTGCCTGTGCAAGGACATTGTCAACATGTCAGTCGACAGTGCGTCATGACCCATTGTCTCTTCTTAATATACAAATTAAATATGGATGCCTAGTTTGATAAGAATAAAAAGACAAATGTTAATGAAAAATTTTTGACAGGACAAAAAGTACAGACGCCATTCACCGGCTTCTGTGGCTCAGGGGTAGAGGGCAGAACTCAAAGCCGGGAGATCGTGAGTTCGAACCTCAGCCAATGCGGTGAAATTTTTCACGGTCGGCCGCCACCCAGGGTGAGCGCTCTGCAGGCTGAATGTGAAGGCCGTGCCCAACGGCCGTGTTTCACTCACAAACGAGTGCGCCTTCTGCAAGGCACAAAAGGCGATATAACCTAGCTATGGGGACGATTATGCACCCAGGGCCCACAGGTGCAGTATTCACCGGGTCGGTAAACGACAGGATATAAAAATGAGAGGAAGCGTGTAATACTGCCCTGTCACGTAGTCTGAAACTGGAATGGAATTCTGCAGATGTACATATAAGTAGTTAAGTTAGCATTTAAAAAAAAGCCATTCATAAAGTTATTATAAGTAATTATAGAATGTAACTTTGGTTTTGTACAGCATTTCAGAAATTTGTTTTGAAAATATTTTTGGAATAAGTAGACGAACACTATTTAATAAGGACATCTAGAATGAAAGGACTGATTTTGATTAATGAATGATTGCTTACTGTCAACATGCACTGCTAGATATAATATTATATTAAGATTTAATATTATTAAATTGTCTTAAACGGAAATCGTGATAAGGTTGTCATAGTCATAAAATGCATTCTAAAGAATTTAATACTAGTTCATTTTGTACGGCTAAAGAGTAATGAAAAAGGGTTCATTTTCTGTAAATTTCGATACTTATCATTTACTAACAGTAGCTGATGGGAAAATTCCCTAAATTATACAGTTACTGGTTCATATTAATTTCTTATTTCAAAACTAAATCGACTTAATCCAAAATATTATGGTTTTAAATCTAAGACTATTTCCTTAGCCAATTCTGAATACCTCTATGATGAAGTATAATTAAATTCATTTGAATATAAATTAACTGTAAAACATACTAAATTTCAAAATTTCAAGATTATCTAGTATAGATATGCTTAAAGCAAATTGTTTGTCAAACAATAAGAATAATAATAATAAAAGGTATGATTTTTTGGCACTGCCCTCCGCAATTTAAATCCCCAAGACCAAAGATTTTATTTTGATTTTCGATCAAAAACTTACCAATATTTGAGCTTCAGCCTTTCAGACGCTTCTTTCAAGGAGATAAATATTATAGTATAATACAGTAAAGATAAGATTTCCTCTTTTATGTATGTTTTTACCGGTTTAGCAAAAACAATTATTCTTTTTTCATTTTTTTCATATGACATTTTAATAGAAACATATATAAAAAGGATCTAAAAAATCACCCGCCCTCATTGATCTCTGAAAAGAATGCCCTAGAACTAAAACTTATATTGTTTTATCTTAAACAACCTATTTTGTGTCTAGGGGAAATTAGATGAGTTTAAAACATTAAATATAATTAAACAGATTTATAGTTATGGCAATATCCAATACTAGTTTTTATATATAAATATGCAAGGTCTAAACAAAACAGCACAGGTTTTCTTCCTGACCTGTTAAAACTAGTTAAAAGGAAACTTTACATCCACTTAAAATAGATCATGGGTGATGGAAAAGACAGCAATGTTTGATATAAAAGCAATGATAAAGACTGGCTGATAAGCTTTAGCTGGTTACTTATAGTCTTCATTATAAGACCAGCTTATCTGCATCCTTGAAAGTAGCAATAATTCTTAAAATATTAGTCAAGGTAAGTCATATATCAGTTAATTAGATTTAGAGAGTCATATGTGGCAAACTAGAATCATATCCAATGAAACATGTACGTCATCTCGCGCTATCGACCGATATATGCCTGCAATGTAAACTGTTTGTATTTTGTAAGCAAAGGTCAAGGTCACAGCAGAATGAAAATGATTTTACCACTTTTAAGGTACAATGTTTATCATAAATAGATGGAGGTATGTCTAGAAAATTAAAGTTTTTAATTGCATATAGGATCATCTTCATCGGGGTAAACACTGGCCCCTGCATGGTAAAGGAATAAGTCTTTTAAGGGTGTTTAAATATGCAAATTATCCAATTAAACATGCAAAACTAAGATTTTTATACAATTCTCATTTGATTTTATGGGAAGACATACCAAGCGTTCATTAATTGATGCACAAAAAATAATTAATTTAATTGTGGAAATATGACTGTAGTGTATGTTATTGTCCCGGGCGATAAGTCTGTATCTCCCTTATTGAATGAATCACCTAACCAACATAACACAGACTCTCATATATTGAATTTAATCTTTTACGTATGAAGCATATTTAAGAAATTTCCAAAAGTATGATTTTTATATTAGATATATTTATATATATATTTGTGAGTGTTTGTGTGTGTGGATGGGTTGGCGTTTGTGCGTGGGCGTGTGATATATCCTGTATGTCAGGATTCGTCTCACAAGATACTTTGAGTGTTCATGATACTCCAAAAATGTCATTTTAATCGACGATCTTCAATTTACTGATTTTCCATCATGCATCACGTTGATGGATTTTGTTCACTTGTAATATTGCTGCTTTTTCCATCATACATGTATAATGAATTCTCACACATGGTGGTGTAAAGCTGATTTCACATAAGCCTGCGCGGCACAGTGTGCTATTATCCATTAAGCCTGTAATATGTATTAAACATCTGTCTATTGTAACTTTCTCTATATGGGAGGAAATTCTTTTGTTCTGAGTGGCCAATTAAACTGTAGTAATACTCGTTATCTTACACCTCAATAAAACTGCCACGTCCGCACCCCTGCTGTTGTTAGCAATATATGGATGTACTAGGATCCATTACAAGAGAGATTAATACATCTCGTCAAAGATGTTCAAGACTTACAAACAGGAAACGTTATTTATGCTTATTAATACGCATGGCAAAGATACCCACTACTCCAACATGGGGAAGGTAGAAGATTTAGTCGGTGACGAGAGGGTAAAAAAAAATACTAAATTTCATTATTTCACTATTATTTCTCTCCAACCGTGGTACGAAATTTTTTTATAATATATATATATATATATATATATATATATATATATATATACTGCACTGAAACTGAAGGTTATTGAACGATTATTGAACAAAATAACACATGAGGTTACCAATTAAACTCTCAAACCGTCAAGAGTATTTTTATAATCAAGATATGTACAATGAAAACATATATAATATTTATCATATTGCATTGGAATGTTTATTACATGTCAAGGGGTATTAATGACCAGTTAAACTTTACCCTGTAAATGGGTTGATAGGTCAGTTAAACGAGTCCTAAACCGACCTTGAAAATTGATCTCGTGTATATATAGTACCCCTTCTCAGGCTCTCTGGTCACTCGTACAATATACTGGGAGATGACAGTGAGGTTTTCTACCGAATATTTATTATATTAATATTTTATGATAATCGATCAAGACATGGCGAAGGCTTTACCCAACAGGAACCAGGGTACCGGGGTGACAGACGACGATATCAAACAGGATAAATTCCCTTCGGACGGCATTGCGAGTGGACGGCTCCAAAATGGGTTAATTAAGTGCCTTACAATTTGATATGAATATTGTGTTTTAACAAAGAAATAAAAGTTTGGATGGCTATGCTTGATCTTCTGACATGTTTCCTCATTCACTGTCGGAAGTCACCAAAGCACCATCCTTCTTTCGCGTATACGTTCATGGGCACGCTGGTAACGACGGCTAAATATCTTATCTAATACCACGTGGTCTTTTCCTTTATCACGGTATCGATGTTGAATAATCATATATTACTGCTTAGCAAGGTTGCCAGTGTGTACAGCTGGTACATATGTTAAGGTCGTCCCTGTATAGGGAGTTAAACCGTGACAATATAAGACATTCGTAGATGGATATAAAAGATTCGCACATGCGAGCCTTTGATGATTTTTATCAGGGGCAGCATTATACTATCACATGCCTAGCTTCATCAGCGTATTGAAGACCTGTTGGCATATCGAGTAAAGGAAACAACTTTCTTTCTACAACGCCAGGACTTCTTTAACCTTACCCAATTGGCGATAATCTATATACCCACGTGTCACATGGCAAACTCTTTGCCGGAAAACTCATCATGACATTGTGTATCCCCGGGCGACAGATGATGTAGCCTCAGTTAACCTTTTGCCCGAGTGATACTGAGGCCCAGACATTCATTCTGCGTCACCCTGCCTGATTTCTCGGCTAGGTGGCTGTGTTTATACACACATGCATGCAATATACAACTACATATATGCTTTCGCGCAAATAATATACATTGTATGTAGATTAAGTAATGTCATTAGGCCTATCTGTTGCATTGGAAGATAAATATGACTCCTAATATTACAACAACAACTACTTTTACTGCAGCTACTACTACTACTACTCATGATAAAAATAAGGAAAACCGGCTGTGGAGAAAGTTGCTATTCATAAAAGCTGATGTTTTAACACCCTAATTTAATATTATATATAAATATAAAATGAGGATTATTTAATAGGCTTACTCTTAATATGTCATGACAGTTCTCCATCTTAGCAATTTTTAAAGATCTTTGTTCTACAAGCGCGAGCTTATTTCATATACAAAATTAAAAATTAAGAAACAAATTAAGCCTTTAAGTCAGGGCCCACACGTATTCACACAAATGTGAAGAAATATTTCATTTACATTTTATATAAAATAATACATTTTCAGCAGACAAACTTTTAAAATATGGTGTTTGCATATTTTATATCATCGTTTATTGCGAAGTGTATAAAAAATTGAAATTTAATCATAAATCTTGTGAACAATCAGAAACCCGAGTCTGCGTGACAACAAGCCTTGAGATGCGGTAAAAATTATGATATATACACCTTCATTGTGAAACAGAAATGAATCTGCTTGAGTAATGCTTATTCATATACTAAGTTTGTCTTTGCAAGTAAAAAGTTAAATTTCGATAAAATTTCAAATGAAAATAGAATACCTTAATATTTTAATAAGACAACCTAAGTTACAGTTTCCAAGATCAGTCTGTCTAAATTATTTTGGAATGAGAAAATATAAATTATGTGTGACAAAATCCTTTTCACACAGGCAACTCCTTGTGAAGGTACGCCTGCATTTTTAAAATAAAAGTCGAGCTGCATGGATTTCACGGTTTTTGAGATATCAAGGCTGCGACGCAGCACATATCAAATCTGACAGACAGACGGACTGACCGACGTGATATGGGTATTAAGGTCTCAATAAATGTCTGTGTATATAGATTATTTGTTGACAGGCTTGCGTAACCAGATGTAAGAATGATAAATGAGAAGCCATTAGCTTAATACCATAGGGCTGCATATCACACCGGGAGGTAAACATTTTATCATGTCAGATAGCCATCATAACAGGACCTTGACCTAGACCGTTCCATCCTCTTATATACATCTGTTTTTCCTATGAAAATTGTGATGATTTACATTTCAAAAGAAAAAAATAATATTAAAGGTTAAATCATAAAAAGGCCTAATTTTCAAAAAGGCAAGTATAGGTAAATAATTACATACCTTACAACTTATTTAAAGAAACAGAATCAGTTTATATTTTACAACATATAAGCCCAACTTATGGCAGCCATCTTCATTATTCACATGCAAAAACAGTGGCAATTGACAGCTGCTGATTGGATGATATCATGAAAACACTCTAAAAAATATAACCAGCTAAATTAAATGACAACATTTAGGCATCGAGTGGTAGGGACTTCAGGTTATTCATAATACATGTTCACAGCATGTTGGTCAGTTCGTGCGTGTGTCCACCTCAGAGGTCAGTTTCAACCTCTACTGCTACCCAGACATCTGGTGGCATCATTTTACTTTGACCCTGACGCTTACAGGGTGACACTGATGATAGGATCATGCTGAGATACATAAATTTGAATTCTGTTCCAGCAGTTAACTTAAATCTGTGTTTCATCATGTTCCTGACACATTATACAAAAACAACTTTATGAGGTAAACTTTAAGGAATCTTTATGAGGGAACTTTACATCCACATGAAATATGACCCAAAGATTATACATGTAGAATATGGTATCAAACTAACATACAGCTATTACTTACGGTAGCTACCCTTCAACCTTTTTATGATTGTTTAACCGTAGTTTTACGGTTACTGCGACTATAAACAGTCAAATCATGAAACTAGCGGATTATAAACATGCATTCTCAACTAAATACTGCGGAATTGAACGAGCCTTATAGGGACATTTGTTGGAACATAGCATAACACATTATGATAAAAATATAATAACACTTTACTTTTTCTTTTAAAGTCGGTTAAAAATGACGCATGATATAAAAAAACGAAAGATTTTGTGTCGGGCATGACTTACATAGACGAAGCGTTTGGTGCAATAGAGCGTATCCTCATATCACATTTTAATGGCATTCAGGCATAAATTTACACAATTGACCTCAGTGCCAACTCACCTCAACCCCCCTACACACACTCCCTTGAACACGGTATTGGTGGCAGTCTGCATACCTTTATACCTATATTTTACAACATATTTTGTAAACTTAATTTTAGTGGCACTGACTTCAACTCAGCAGTCCTCCCCTTGAACATCCCCCCCCCCCCCCTCCTACGTTAATGCCCCCTCCCTTTTCATCCGCCACATTCGTCATGCCTCGAGCAACCAATCAGCGTGACCAATCGTGGCATCGCCTCATGAGCTAGTAAAGCGAGACCAGCTTGTCCAAGGCCAGCCCGTATATCGTTTAGGCTGGCTGGATGAGTGACTAATTAGCTGTTGACAAGCTCAACGTGCAGAGTAAAGTCCTTATCGACATAGCGGAACCACCGCAGATGAAAAATCAGACTTTCATGGTGCTGACGCGAATCACTTTGTGTGCATGGTGCTCTTTAACATGACCGGCAATGAACTTGTACGTTTTATGATGGTATCTCTATTTTCATGACGACAGAAGAGAAGATATACCTCGCACGGTAAGTTGCTTTTGTTTCAATTTCTCCCTTGTAAAGTTTAAATCCTCGATGGTTTCATCGAGAAATTAGAGCAGAGTGACCGACTTCCCTTTAGCATATAACTTAACTAAATCATTTTTTTAATGATTTAATCTAGTACCTATAAGAACCCTCCAGGCATCTTCTCTTATCCTTCCTGTATATATAATACTCGTGTTCTATGACAAAGCATCATTCTCAAGCTTCAATTAAAGTGATGGAGCTACACAAGTTAACCAATTAACAGCCACTTCTACTCGGGTGTGGGACAGAGTGTCAGACATTAAGCCCTAGACTGCACTAGTTCAGACGAGACTGCATGAGCAACTGAACATATGTAAAAAGGAGAATACATAAACACAGGCCCTTGACATCATAATAAAAAAATACCACTGTAATAGTAGTAAAGAGTACTCTTTATTACAATTACAGTGGTACTAGTTTAATCATATTATATACAGGGCTTGTGAAAAGCAGGAAAATATCACTTTTCTCAGATCATTTTTACTGATACTTGTAGAAAATTATTAAAAAACCTCTACCATATATAGGTTAGATGAACACATATACCTGTTAGGTTCCCTCCTGTTGCTAACTACATTGTGATCTGTTGATCTTTTCTTAAAACTAAAAGACTTAAATCTTCAGGATTTTCCCTTTTTAATATTAAAATACATGCTTTTGACCTGGTTACCAAATATTATTCATTCAGGAGCTAGAAAAAGTTTTAGGCATTCATAAATCTGAATATCTTAACATAATTACCAGAGAGTAAACTTGTTTACGACTTAACACAAAATAACAAATGATACTGTTAACATTTCTGACAACTTACTTGTGCCATTCTTGATACGCTAGGTATAGTTTACAAGACTAAATGTTATATTCAGCTGGATCTGGGCAAAACAAAGCCTGGTACTGCTAATTTGCTATCGCCTATAAAATGGAATGTCAACCAAATACCAGCGCTGTGTTACACATGCAACCCTGGGTGGTATATTTAATGGAATCTGGTACAGTGGATAACATATGCGATAAAAAATTAAATATCTTATTAACTGACCTAGTGTTTCAAATTCATTGGTCCATCTTATGTCTCAGATCCACGACATGGGCTGGACTAGCAGCTACAAGCGTCTGTAAGCCATGGCATGTAGCATTCATTTTAGATAATAAATAAAATATCATGAAGAAAAAGTGCTATGATATCCCTAATTAAACAAAGGAAGGTAATTAAACATGTCAATAATACTGTATCATCTAATTATAATTAGCATTGTTATCTGACCATATCCTGTAATCATACACGACATTATTGTACGAGTACTATTGTTACGAAGACAAATTGTTGAGGGGAAAAATCCTGGGCGAATCTGGGAGTCGAACCCAGGTCGGTGGCGCACAAGTCCGGCGAACCAACCGCTTCGCTGGCAAAGCAAGCATCACTAACGTGACAGTTCGGTCCGCTTTTCTTGTCACCCCGTAACACTATATACAAGCTACATGTATACCAGTAATATATACGAGTTACATATACCAAGCAGTGACACTATTTGTATCCCCTGACAAAGTCGGGATACTATGGTAAAAGCACGGTCGCGCCGCCGCCCGCAGAGATTTCGTTTGGACGAGATAATGATAAAAAATGTTTCACGGATCTTTACCAAACTTGACATGTGCATAGATATGGGTGAGGGGACGAAGCCTATTTAAAATGAGGTTATGACCTTTACTAGGAGAGTGACCCTGACCTTGAATAGACCCATTTTGGGAGAAAATCACACAAATTCTTAAATATCTATAAAAACAATAAACTTGCATGGATTAATCCAAAAATCAGCTTAATCGAAGATCTTGGATAGTGTTGCCATCTTCCAGAAACTGGTAGCGCAACCTAGTATCCTTTTCTTGTTTTCGTGCCATTTAATACCCCCATCATTGCCGCTTTACAGTACTGTGAGCATTATAAGTAAAAAAAAAACAAAAAAACTAATGGACAGATGTATTTCATATTATGCATATACATAGACATGGGTTATGGTTTGATGTATTTTTTTTAAATTGGGGTCATGATCTTTTCTAAGAGAGTGGCTTTGACCTTGAATATTGCCATATATGGTGAAAATCCCACAAAATCATAAATATCTCAATAAGGGATGCATGGATTGGTCCAAATCTCCAAATTGACCGAAGATCTTCGATAGCTTCGTCTTCTGCGGAAGACCGGTGGCGCCACCTTCTGTTTTTTTCTTGTTTTCGTGCCTTTTAATAACCCATCATTGTCACTTGACAGTACGGTGACCATTATAAGTCTATAACTAATGGAGAGATTGGGCTGAAATTGTGCATGTATATGAATCTTGGATACCTTCATCTTGTATTGAAGACTGGTTGCGCTATCTCCAATTATTTTGCCGTGACGTCCATCTGTATGTTGTGCTTTGGGTGAAAATGGTCATATCTCCGAAGTGGTTCAAGGTATTAGTCTGAAATTTGGCATGCCCATCCATCTTTAAAAGTTTTCTTGTAAACCAGACATGTGCGCCACCTACCTTTCCGTTTTTGTAGAATAAATTAATGTTCTTTCTCAGGAGTGATTTGCCCTATTGGCCTGAAATTGTGCAAATCCATAGATCTTGGACTCCGCCATCTTGTACTAAAAACTGGTGGCGTCATCTACATTTGTTTTGCCGTGGCGTCCATCTGTACATGTGCTTTGGGTTAAAATTGCTCATACCTCCGGAGTGGTTCAAGGTATTGGACTGAAATTTGGCATGTCTATCCATCTTGGAAAATTTTCTCATAGATCAGACAGGTGGCGCCACTTACATTTCCGTTTTTGTAGAATAAATAATGCCTTTTTCTGTGGAGTGATTTGCCCTATTGGCCTAAAAATGTGCATATCCATAGATCTTGGACTCCGCCATCTTGTACTCAAGACTGGTGGCGTCATCTACAATTGTTTTGCCACGGCGTCCATCTGTACATGTGCTTTGGATTAAAATTGCTCACTTCTTCGGAGTGGTCAAGGTATTGGTCTGAAATTTGGCATGTCTATCCATCTTGGAAAATTTTCTCGTAAACCAGACAGGTGTCGCCACCTACCTTCCCGTTTCTGTAGAATAAATTAATGTTCTTTTCCAAGGAGCGGCGTGCCGTATTGGTCTGAAACTGTGCATGTATATAGATCTTGGACTCCTTAATCTTATACTCAAGACTGGTGGCGCTATCTGTCATTTTTTCGTGTGGTGTCCATATGTCCATTTGTTTAGGTGAAAATTCAGGCGTTCAATGTCTTCAATGTCGTATATCCATCTTGGATAGTTTTCTCATCAACCAGGCAGGTGGCGCCTCATACCTTACCATTTTTATAGTATAAATTGATCCCTTTTTTTCAAGGTGATTTACCGTATTGGCCCCATATTTGGGGAAAATTTTAAATATCAAGTCGATAGAAAGAAGAAACCATGGTCCCTGGCCAGGTGTTAGTATATGCTACTGAAGATGGGTGGCCTATTCTTAAAGCGAGGGGGGGGGGTAATTGTCTGGGGATACTATGGCACCTGCAGTGCCAAGATATATCTAGTTATAACCTGTATAAAATGTACATGCAGCTTTTGAGAATAACTTATTTTGAAAATGATCTTTAGTAGTAGAAACCCCGATTTTTATGGTTATTGCTTTAATCCTATCGGTCCAATGGTGTAAATATCTTGTTTATACCATAGGGTTGCATACTACAAAATCTGATGAAACAACAGTCCCATCGGGAAAGTTCACGGAATACCGGTGGCCCAGCCCTTCCGGTTCCCTGATCGTTTTTGTTAGCCGTGTGGTGCAAATAGGACACCCATGCTCACTACGTTGTTCGGTGCGTTTAGGCTCTGTTGTGAAAATGGTACTTTATTTTCTCGGGTCACTACACTGGTTTTGGTTACCTGTAAACACTTTTCGCTCGAAATATTTCTTCGCCACATGACTTTACTGACGCTTAACTGCCTCCGCAACCTTGATCATATCGTTATGTTCCGTGGAGACTGTCTTGACATGTGAATATAGATATTTATTCATATATACTGTCAAACAAGTTACAATTTAACTTCACCTGAGCATGTTTAATATATAAGCGACAGGTATATAAAGAAATATAATATAGTCAAAATATATAAAGAATTATAATTTAGTCCATTTATATATATATATATATATATATATATATATATATATATATATATATATATATATATATATATATATATATATATATATATTTATATAATCTCTGGTCTCAATCATACTGAAAATTATATTTTATAAAACGATTTCATTTCTTGTGTATTCATGTTTAGCTCTTGAACTTAAAATATCCAACAAACTTATCAAACCTGAGGCCCGCCACACGGCGTTTCATCACGTGATAACCTGTTGGTCCACAACAAACTAAACTGCAGACATGCAGCTACTTGCACTAACTGATCTGATAACCCAGTAAACCCATTTTGAATTTAGAATTTTAATAAGAATTTTCAACTTCAAATGATAACAACCTAAAAGTTAGCCCTATTTTTGTATTTTACTTCAATTTCTCCTTTGCTTTGTCGTCTGTGAAAAGCCTCTACTGTGGGTTCTTCAGTTGGTTTTTAGTCAGTTACACAAACAAATCTTATAATTTGCATACCTAGCACTGCATGATGTCTGGTACTATTTAATACAAATTATTTAGATCTAGTGGAAACAGGTACCGGAGAAAACGTGTTGAGGAATCGGCGAACATATTTGCTGGGTCGGCTGAGTGTAAGTTATCTGTGAGTTAAGGGGCCTGTGTTGTAATTACAGGATATGGTAAGTTTGCCATGATATTAATAATTAGAATATACAGTTTCAGTTGACATATTGTAATAACCTAACTTCATTCTTTAGGGATATGACTATTCTTCTTAATATTTTATATAATAACTAAACAGAATTGCACATAGCCGTTAGCATAGAGATGGCTATAGCTGTAAGCTAACCATGCAGACAAGCCGATGTTATGGATCTGAGACACTTGGTCAGCCAATAGGACATTTAACTTTTTTCTCAGACTCCTGCCGTTGACTGTACCAGTATTGTAGCGTGTTTTTGTAGTGCTCGCGGGTTCTTGTGTGCGGGGAATTAGCAAAGCACAAATAAGAAGTCATCAGGTATAGTAGTGACTTCAGTATATCAAGAAATACATGTTCACAGCCTGCTGGTCAGTTGGTGTCCAGCTCCGCAGTCAGTTCAGATATCCACTACTACTCAGACACCTGGCAGCATCATTATACTTTGACCCTGACGCTTCCATGGTGACACTGATGGGCAGCTCATTAACACTGATAGGATCATGCCGAGATACATAAATTTACATTCTTTTACAGCAATTAACTTAAATCTGTGTTTCATCATGTGACTGACACATTATACAAAAACAACTTTATGAGGTAAATGAAACTTTACATCCTCATGAAATGTGACCCTAAGATTATATATGTAGAAAATTGTATCAAACTAAAGCTATTACTTACTATATAAGTTATTACAAAGTTTAGAACTTCAACAGACACAGAAAATCCACTTAAATCATAATTGCAGCTCCACTAAATAAGAAACAAGGATGTAAACAGAGTTAATTTAAGTTATAGGAATCTAGCAGTGTCCTAAATATGAAGCTTATATGTATAATACTGAGTAATTCATAGAAGAATTATTATTGCCCAACAAACTGTATCATTTGTTATATCGGGAAGCCTTAAGTAAGGTTAATGTAAGGTAATAATGTTAAAGATATTCAAATTTATGAATGCCTAAACTTTTTCTAACTCCTGAATTCACAATATGTAGTATCGTGGTCAGAAACCAATATTTAATATTAAACCGGGTAACTTCACGCATGGATTTAGCTCAGCTGACTGAAAGTCAAATGAGGTATAGGAATGGTGCTCTGTCCGTCGTCCATCCGTCCGGACGTTAACAGGGCTCAAATCGTGCCCGCTGGACCTGGAATCTTCTTACTTATCATCCAGAGAGGTTAATGAATAATCTCCCAAGACATCTGAAATTAGGTCACTTATATTCTCTGAGTTATAGGGCCTGAATGAGCACCGCAGAATACTTAATATATATATATATATATATATATATATATATATATATATAAAAAATCTACCGTATTTAAATAGTCTTTTCATGCATTTTGATCATGAACATTATTAGTAGTTTCTGAAGACTTGTGACGCCATTTCTATTAGTTCTATTTTACACCGATTTTCTTCTTCGATTACTGAGACCGCCAAATTACAGCCTTCATATCATTTTCTCAGTTGTGGTTCCATCTGGTGTCATGAATCCTCGTACATTCATTCCTCTTGAAGACTTGTGGTGCTCCGTACCTTCTCACGCCTTTTCCCTCTAGGTTAATAGGTTGTGGTTTCGTTTAGGGAAATCTAACATGTTTATTGATCATGACTTGTCATATCAGTTGTTAATGCCCGATGGTATACAACATGAATCACAAATTTTACCTGACAGTGTCTTTTGGGGACTTCACACTGTTCACAGTACAGGAACGGTGCCAGGTTCTCAGCACATAAATCTTGGATTTATTATAGGGCACAATTTGTGATCATACGATCTCCACATGGGTGATTTTTTTTTTCAAAATGTTGTCACCATGCTTCATTTGCATATATGACAGGCTTATATACAGTGCCCTCAAGACAACCAGTAGAGAACATATAAATCTGTCTAGTACTATAGCCAATACCAAAACGTCATTCTGCTGAGCGTCATCACGCATGGGTGCTTAGGTAATTTTGACCTCATTAGCATATATTACAAGCTAATGTACAGTGCCCTCAGGACAAACAGTACCAAAATATACATAAATGCATCTATTGACACATCCGATCGTGACGTCACATAAACCAGGTCACTGACCACGTGATCTATAAGGCAAAACATTGGCTATCTATTTACACTACAATACCAGTCGAAGTTTCTCTTCAATGTTCTCACTGTTTAATGTCATTTTGCGTATCAAAAACCATAAACATGTCATTCTGGTGTCCATACAATTAAATAGTTATCTGAACTCCAGGAGGTCTTCCCTACAACATTTTAATTTGCACCTGACAATCATATCTGATCTTCAGCATCCGTCTTTACTTGTACTGGTTTTCCTGATATTTTACAAGCAAAAGTATAAGCAAACACACAGATCTTTGTCAGTACAGAGTTATCATTTCAAGTCATTGACAGGCTTGCCCCAACTTGGCTGTAACTTGATAATGATCTGCTGTATATGCCTGGATGCTTGCAGACCTGTGGTCTGTTTATTTGGAGACATTCCAAAGTATTTAATTGAAAAACTGTATGTTACTTTTCACTTGGTTAGCTATAATATGTGAATTATCCATACATTAAAGTGAACTCATTTTGAGATGGTCCCCATTCCTAGAGTGGACAGCAGTCACTGGGGGTACAGGCTGGACTACCCTGGTCCAACCAGTGACAAGATGTCACAGAAATATATAAATAACAAATGAAAATTACACTTCTTTAAACGTATGTAAAATATTTATAAGATTTTTGGACAAATAATTACTTTAGTGAATGAATGGACTAAGATTTGGCCCTGAGTGGATACATTTGACCAGTGGTGATACGTGACAGAAGAGGTCATTCAGCCCCCCCCCCCCCCCATTGATTCGAAAACATCACATAGTTGAAATCCAATCGCCGTGCCAAGTGATGGACTATAGTATCATAGCCTATACCAACGCATCATTCAGCTGAGCGTCATGACCCATGGGTCACTTGTTTGAACAAGACACATAGACACGTGCCATAATCAACTCGCGTGATTCCAAGCATAAAGCATCCAAACATGAATAATGTTTGTGGTTTTGGCGTGTTTAATAGTAGCATCGATAATTATGATGAAGCCTTTGGTAAGTAAAGCTGACAATGATTTGTTGAGTTTGTTTCTTCGTTTCACATCTGCCAATAATAAAGCCCAGTTATAAAATCAATGCAAACATATGCACCTTGTTCCGAGTGCAATGTTATCTGCCAAGCCTCGTTGATCAACTTGGTAATAGCCATGAAAATATTGTTTATTTACAATCCCTTATTTGTTCACAATTATTATAAAAACTATGCATTATGTTCAACGGTCCACTGGAGTAGAATGATTCTTCTTTTATGAGAAAGACAAAGTTGGCCAACGAATTTTGCGTTTAACTTAGGCCTGTGGTTTGGCCAGGATGTAGACCTGGAGGCCTGAGGCGCACCGTCAAAACAGAACTAGAGGTATTAGATATGCTTTTCGCCGACGCAGGGTTATGTGAAAATGATTAATTGTATCGCCAGACAAAGTCTGGAGATACTATGGTTTAGGCACGGTTGCGCCGCCGCCGCCGAGATTTCGTTTGGACGCGATAACTCAAAATATTTTATGGATCTCTACCAAACTTGACATATGCATAGATATTGGTGAGAGGACGAAGCCTATTTTAAATGGGGTCATGACCTTTACTAGGAGTGTGACCTTAGCCTTGAATAGGTCAATTTTAGGGGGAAAATCACACAAATTCTTGAATATCTCAAGAAATCTTGCATGGATTGATCCAAAAATCAAGTAGACCATAGAACTTTTATAGTGTTGTAATGTACTGGAAACTTGATGCGCCACCTGTTATATTTTTCTGGTTTTTGGGCCGTTTAATACCCCCATCATTGCCACTTTACAGTACTGTGAGCATTATAAAGCAAAAACTAATGGACAGACGTCTTTCATATTATGCATATACATAGACATTGGTTTGGTATGATGTATATTTAAATTGGGGTCATGACCTTTCCATTGAGAATGCCTTGACCTTGAATAATGCCATTTATGGTGAAAATCACACAAAATCATAAATATCTCAATAAAAGATCCATGGATTGGTCCAAAATCAAATTGGCTGAAGATCTTGGATCGTTTTGTCTTCTGCGGAAGACAGGTGGCGCCATATTCTTTCCTTTTCTTGTTTTAGCGCCTTTTAATACCCCACCATTGCCACTTGACAGTACTGTGAGCATTATAAGTCTAAAACAAATGGACACGTTGGGCTGAAATTGTTCATGTCTATTGATCTTGGATACCTCCATCTTGTATTTAAGACTGGTGTTGCTATCTGCAATCGTAATTGTGTGGCGTCCATCCGTACGTTTGCTTTCAGTGAAAAATTTCTCATATCTCTGGGGTGGTTCAAAGTATTGATCTAAAATTTGGCATGTCCATCCATCTTGGAAGGTTTTCTCGTAAACCAGACAGGTGGCGCCACCTTCCTTCCCGTTTCTGTAGAATAAATTAATGCCCTCTGAGGAGTGACTTGCCCCATTGGCCTAAAAATGTGCACATCAATAAATCTTGGACTCCTCCATCTTGTACTCAAGACTGGTCGTGCCATCTGCAATCGTTTTGACGTTGCGTCTATTTGTACATATGCTTTCGGTGAAAATTGCTGATATCTCAAGAGTGGTTCAAGGTATTGGTCTGAAATTTGGCATGTCTATCCATGTTGGAAAATTTTCTCGATAACAAGACAGGTGGTGCCACTTACCTTCCCATATCCGTAAAATAAATTCATGCTCTTTTCTGAGGAGTGATTCTCCGTAGCACTCATATTTGGTAAAAATATTGTTTCTCATGTTTATGGTTGGAAGAAACCATAGTGGCTTTTCAAGTGTCAGCATATGCTGCTGAAGATGGGGGCTATTCTAAAAAAAAAGTGGGGTGGTGGGGGGGGGGGGGGGGTTAATTGTCTGGGGATACTGTGGCACCTTCGGTGCCAAGAAATATATAGTTTCTATCTGCTCTGACTATCGAGCTCTATTGACATATTTTAAGTCTACATATAACAGCCGACACACTATATATATACATGTAGTGTAAGTTTCGCTTTTTTTCGGCTGCCGCGAATATCCCATATATAAGCAACCTGAATTATAGTTTTATTAGAGGCAAGATGCATTCTGTTTTTAAAAGCGTCACCCGGCGCGCAATACAGAGAGAACAAAATTTTGAATTATTTTAAGTCTGTATATGGACGGTCTGTTTATCTGAATCTATATTTGTGGTAAGGTTTCGATATATACCTTTATATAGATTAGTTGACAAGCATGAGTAAAATATATAAACACATGTTGGATTGATATAGGTAAGAAGTATAAACAGGACTACCAGAGAGGGCTGGTAACCGCAGGCGTTATACTTTAGTGTCGTCAGTTTTAGCCATTACAAGTTTGTGGTGGGGGGGGGGGGGTAGGGGGGGGGGTTGTAATAATAACCTATTTTCGTCTGTCTCAGACAATCACATGCATCGGAAAGAAATTCATTTTTATAATGATAAGTTGAAAGGTGAACTCCCACATGTTCTCATGTTCAGTTTAAGTTTTTGTTCTCCAATGCCTCGCTCCAGTAAGTAATACAGCATCGATGAGAGCCCCATGTAAATCTGGTAACTACGCTCCTCACACAGCGGTTATACACTGCTGTCGTCCCAGTTCTCTCCTCACACAGCGGTTATACACTTCAGTCGTCCCAGTTCTCTCCTCACACAACGGTTATACACTGCAGTCGTCCCAGTTCTCTCCTCACACAACGGTTATACACTGCAGTCGTCCCAGTTCTCTCCTCACACAGCGGTTATACACTGCTGTCCTCCCTGATCTCTCCTCACACAGCGGTTATACACTGCTGTCCTCCCTGATCTCTCCTCACACAGCGGTTATACACTGCAGTCGTCCCAGTTCTCTCCTCACAACGGTTATACACTGCAGTCGTCCCAGTTCTCTCCTCACACAGCGGTTATACACTGCTGTCCTCCCTGATCTCTCCTCACACAGCGGTTATACACTGCAGTCGTCCCAGTTCTCTCCTCACACAGCGGTTACACACTGCATTCGTCCCAGTTCTCTCCTCACACAGCGGTTATACACTGCAGTCGTCCCAGTTCTCTCCTCACACAGCGGTTATACACTGCAGTCGTCTCAGGTCTCCTCTCGTGTAACCGCTGCTTTTTTGACAAAATTTTCATTGAAGTTTTCGAGAAGTTATCTGGGATGACTGCAGTGTATAACAGCTGCGTGAGGAGTGTAACACGTAACATATCCTACACCTTAATTCACTCTGACATATACTGAGATGGGACTATTTAACTGGCATTTTAACACTGGTAACCGGTCATCGCATTCGAAGCCTGTTAATGATTAACCTTTCAGCAAAAAAATTGACAGAACGCTAATTTAACTGGACATCATCATAACAAACAATAACCATTTCATCTCTTAATTGAGATAGTACCAAAAAAAAAAAAAAACAAAAAAAAAAAAAAAAGGAAACAAAAAAAAATAATGTAAGGGATCTGATAGTCAATATGATATTAAAAAGTAAAAGAGCAATCATTTTTCTAGCAATACTCATTTTACTTTTTAAAGCAAAAATATTATTTATCTATAATTTATTTATTATTTATTCATAATTAATTTAATGTTAAAAAACGCATATGTATTATGTAATCTGGTGTGTTTGGTTTACTTATTAAAAAATGCAAAGGTGCAGTTTCAATTTATTTACATTTCTAATTTTGTTTCATGAGCATATCACGCAATATATGCAGCAATATTTCAACAATCTTGCAGAAAAGCTGCGAAAAGGCATCACTGGATAAATGCCTTTCCGGTGGAAAAATTATGATATAAAAGTACTATTCCTGCTGTATTTCTGTATAAACGGAGGTATTAGCAGAAGTCGGTTGAACAGCTGTAACCTGTGAGAGAAGAAGGATAAAAATATGGTAAAACCCCATAAATCAACGAGTTCTGACATATCCTTATATTGTTTCGTGGTGTCCCAGTTCGGCTTCGGGCATATGTCCATGTTTTGGAGACGTCAATAACAGGGCCAGCTTCCTACGAGGCCATACGGTTGAACAGCTATTACCTGCGAGAGCAGAAGGATCAAAATATGGTTAAATCCCATAAATCAGCGAGGTCTGACTCATTCTTATATTGTTTTGTGGTGTCCCAATGCGACTTCGGGCATATGTCCATGTTTTGAAGACGCCAATAGCAGGGCCAGCTTCCTACGAGGTTTGGCCTTATAAGACTTCACCTATGTGTATATTGTAAATAAAATTAACTTAGAAGTTAAATGTGTTTGAAGTCTGTGTGATGCAAAGTCCCGTCAATAGTAATAAACCGCTGGACCTAGAAACCTTTAACAATAGATCGAGGGAGATCCTTGAAACTTTCTGAAATTAGTCTACTGCGACCTATTAGACGTATAGTTATTCTTGAAGGCAACTTTCATCATCCAAAACTTTGCATCTTTCGTTTACAGCCCACCTACTAAAAGGGAAAACCCTACTGATTTTGAGGTCACGAGGTCAAAGGTCACAGGACCCACTTCTTTAAAAAGCCTTTTGATTAATTTGAAGCCAAACTTTTCATCCCAATTCTACACATCCAGCTAAATACTAACAGATGAAGAAGTTTATTGATTTAGGGGTCACAAGGTCAAAGGTCAAGGTAACAGGACTCACTTCTTTAAAAGGCTTGATGGCCCATTTTTAAGCCTAACGATTTATTTCAATCTTCTATATATTTCATGAAATCTTACCTACAAATTGGGGGGGGGGGGAACTTATTGATATATGGTTCCATAAAATTATCCCCCCCCCCCCGAAAAAAACAATTTATTTGATAGGCGTGGTCCATGGGTCCCCAGTTCAATAATCAACTGTCTAGCCCTGGCTCATAATCGATGTTGATATGTGGTTTCCCTAATGTTATCGACAAACAGGTCACGGAAACAAGGATAATACTCGATAATTCGTTCTGACAACCATGCAGCCTAAGTGTTGAATGCGTCTTCCTTTTCTTGCTCAGATACCAATCTGTACTCTGTATTCAGGGATCATCCACCCCTTTGACCCTTATTAATACCTTTTGCTACTGACCCCCTGTGCGTTTCCATGGATCATTAATTATCTGGTGTAAGTGATCAGAGACATAGACTCTGTGTTCATGGAACATTAATCACCAGTGGCCATCACGGTCATAAAATCTTTTGTCGTCTGGGCCACCTTCAACTTGAATTATTACCTCAACCAGCCCCCAGTTACTATTGTTACCCTCCACTATGACCCCGCTCAGTCTGATCTTTACCGGCATTCATTCTTTCTTTCAACACAAGACGCAAGGGCTGCTGTTGATTGGGGACGAGGTCAGTTTGTTTAACAAACGCTGAAAGTGGATCAGCTTGGATCAGCTAGCACCAAAAACTCCGCTTCAAGCTGATTCGTTTATCCCACTGCTGTCACAGTGTCAGTCAATTTGTCTCTGTCAGTGACTGTCTCAGGCCTCCAAACCTGCACGGCACATACATAGGCCTAGAAACAGAGTGGCTGGTTAATCTTTTTAAACATCCGCTGTAACAGCGTATGGTTACAGTGATTATACGGTTACCACAATGGTTATGTTCTGGGTTATGATCGTAGAAAATTTACTGAGACATAAAACTCCATGAAGACCACGTGCACAGTCAAGTTATTTCATTACCTTCCTGGAGATCTGCAGGAGAGTAAAAGAAGGTAGGTGAAACCTGAAATACACTTATTTGACAGAATAATCATTTTCTTTAGTATCTATAGTGTTCATAGGTTTACATATATACTGTTTTGATATGAAGTCGTGTTCCTTTAAAGGAAGTTTTGACTGAAGTCTGAGTGATTTAGGTCGTTAATTTGTCAACAGTTTGGGTTTATTTTCATTTTTGTAAGACTCTCTCTCTTTCTCTTTATCTCTCACATTTTTATCGTCGGTCGTAAATGAACGAGTCTTGTTGTGTCCATGAGTATAATGTAGAAATACAGTGTTAATATTAGTCATTATGGCATGTTATATATATATATATACATATATATATATATATATATATATATATATATATATATATATATATATATATATATAATGTGGTAAAACCAATAGCGGTAGAGGCGAGATGAACGAAAGGGACAGTAATCGGTATACTTGAGTGAAACTGGTCGGGGAGACATTTTGTGATACAGTTAATATATCGCACCAGAAGGTCGATTTAGATAGATAACACAGCTATAACTGGCGTCTGGTATCAGGGCTCTACTAGTATACAGTGCAATTATCTAGATAAGAGGCGTAAAACCACGACCATGGGATTTGGAACTAATTTAATTTGAACAAGGAGTTTATAACAAACTTATGTGAGGATCAGTATCAAATACAGTTAGCAGTAAGGAAAGTCCCTTATTTAATTATATGATGAGAGCTATGATACATAAAAAACCACATGTATATAAAGTATTTTGTTCCTAATAATGCTTTTACGCGTGTGGTTGGATAAAATATTAAAAAAATATCACATTTATATGCATATTTTATTTTAATGTGTGTTTATATATGTCTGTAAATATGGTTCGAAAAATATGTCATTCTACATCTATAGCAACGATAAACAGAGCATGGAGACGGACGGACACACAGGAAGTCAACTAAGGTCATGATTGTTGGCGCGCTATGTAATTACGGGTACGGCGGATGCCAGGTGCGCCGGCACAACGGTTGTTCATCACAACCATGCTGATTAAAAAACTGTCAGTACAAGTGACAAATGTCCATTGTGCCTGTGGATAGATAAACAGTCATTTGAAAATTAAAACAGAATGCATGGGTAGGAAGCTGAATGAAGTGGTCACAATCCTATAAATAACCGCACACAAAAGATCAACAAGATGTTATTCTCTCGTCTGGTTACGAGGGTCTGTCTACCAAATCATCTTTGTAATAATATGACCGTTGATAGTTGTGTTACAGGGGCGTAGCCAGGTTTTACCGAAAGGGGGTTGCCGGGGAGGGGGAGGGCAGGGGCCCCAGCGGGGCTGGGAAGGGGGGGGGGTTCAGTATATCCGCTGGCCGAGGATATATTTATATACATATATATTTACCCATTTATTATAATATAGAATAAGCATACTTCAATATCCTTGTTTGAACTATTTTAAGACTGACATAAGAGGAAGAATTTGTTATCTGCACACGAAAGTGTACAGTTATGAAAATAAACATGACTGATGACTTATATTATTCGATCCTTCCACGTGACACAACTCTTCTTGGCTATCATAAGACACACACATAGTGTCACACACAGTGTCATACATATCGTCACACACACACCGTCACACACACCGTCACACACACCGTCACACACAGTGTCACACACACAGTGTCACACACTGTAACACACGCACGCACGCAGTTACAACCAATTGCCATGTATAACTGCAGCGAATGGAATATAACTTTATAAGCCAAAACACCGTCTTCTTATTTATGCACGCTAAGCTTATAATTTCAGCAATTATTCGTGTAGGTCTTTAATTTTTACCACTGTTTTTGATTTGTTTCTGACCAATGTAAATTATGTGTGCCTGTGTTATAGGGAAGCCGGGGGGGGGGGGGGGATGACCAAGATATAACAAAAGATAGTTTGTAAATCAAGTTTCTTTATTCTGATTCGTTGGCATAGTGATTATTAAATATAATTGTCTCTTGATTGTCGACAGCAGTACATAATAATTTGACATTCTTCTTCACACAATATTAACACTTTACATGACAATCGTCGTCTTAACAATTCTTAATGACTTCAAGTCAGTCTGTTCTCCTTATACAGTACAGTTCTTTATTTAGTCCATTACACAAAAATATATAACACTTCACGACAGTCACTTAATACGAAGAGCGTATCAGTGTCTCTCGCTAATACAGCTTGAGATACATTAGGTACCTCATGTTGTTACAGAGAGGCAACGACCAGTATACACAACCGGCAGGAAGGCCCAGTTGACGAAGAACCCAAAGATGACCTTGACTGGCTGTCAGACTGACAACTGACGACTGATCTATCTAACTGACTCTAATTCTTCTCTCTCTCCTCCTCCCCCCCCCCTTCTCTCTGAGTCTCACTTTTACTGACATCTCTCTCTATATATATCTACATGGGTCTCTCTGCTCAAACTTGTTTATATTAAACATGTATATATTCCATTTTTTGTTGTTCATTTTAATTGTAAATCTGAGAACTGTACTTAAATTCCCATCTCTGGCTTTCAGTATAAAAAAAACCTCCTTTCGATTGGTGAAGTCAGTTGTATCTAAGTGGTTGGTAACGTAGTGGTCAAATCTGATGTCTGCCCTTTTATGACTAAATTGGTGTTGTATGTCTGGATCTGTTTGCTATGCTGTTAATCTGTATGCGTGAGTGCTCTATGTAACCTTAAACAGTTTGTCCACGCTTTGATTTTATGATTGTATAGCTTACACGGCAATTGGTCTACTGTCATAAAATTCAGGACCTGAGCTAACATGTCTCTGTCAGACTTAAACGAACACACTGCTAGACTGCTAGTACCATATGTGTAATTTTTGTTAAATAACAACCATACTAAGTTTCCTCACATTCTTATTACTATATACATAATAATTATTACAACCATAAGTGGCTAAACCATATATGTTTTCTAGATATCTTGACAATCAGCATTTATTTAAACAGTGAATCTGTGACCATTCTTTATGAACTTAAAATATACAATAATGCTTCCCATAACATTCCATAATAAACAATAATGATTTCCACCACCTTATGATTATCATAGTAATACAATATAATAGCAAAGTGTGTAAACTCATATGAAGTGCATATTTAGGAATCTGACTACAGCAACCCTGCACACAAATCTGACAATTTTAATTATATACATGGTTGTTATGATTACAGGATATGGTCAGTTAACAAGGCTTATTATAATTACATGATACAGTATTAGTTGACAGTTCAATTTCCTTACTTTGTTTAAACAGAGATAATAAATAACTTTTCTTCATAATATTTAATATATCTTAAAGTATGATACGTGGCATAAAGAGACGTTGTATCTGTTTGTCCAGCCCATGTCATGGATCGGAGACACCAGATGGATCCATGAATCTGAGACCCTAGGTCAGTTAATTAGATGTTATAACTGTTTTTTTCTGTTATCACATATTTTGTCCACTGTACCAGATTCTATTAAATATGCCACCCAGAGCTTTTATAACCCAGCCTGGCATTTGTATGACTGTCCGTCTTTTAGGGGACAGCAAATTACCAGTACCAGGCTTAAAATCTTGTTTCAGCCCAGTGCGGTAATAAATTACATTATGCCTGGTAAACTATCCTTAGCTTAACAAGAGTTGCACCTAGTAAATTGGCAGATTTTATAGCATGGTTATTTGTTATGTCATTGAGTCCTGATTAAGTTAACTGTCTGGAAATTATGTTAATATATTCAGATTTATGAATGCCTTAAACGTTTTTTAGCTCAGCTGACTATAAGTCAACTGAGGTATAGGAATGGCGCTTTGTCCGTCGTCCGTCCGGCCGTCCGTTAGCAGGGCACAAATCGTAACTGCTGGTCCTAGAAACATCTAAGTGAACATCCTAGGAGGTCAATAAAAAATCTCCTTGGAAACCTGAAATTAGGTCACTGTGACCTATATCCTCCGAGCTATGGGGCTTGAAAGTACCCCCCAGAAAAATCAAAAATATAATACAAAACCTCCAATATTCTTGATAATTAATGCATGGATTGTCATGAATCTTGCCTTGAATATTGACCATGACTAGTTTTGTCAGTTTCCGAAAAGTGGTGGCGCCACTTGTATTATTGTTATTTTAACGAATATTTTTCTATTTTTTTACTATAAAATGACAACAATCATGTCAGTTTACAGCTGTAATTACATCTAGTGTCCCAAAACCTGGTGTGTTTATTGATCACAAGTGGATGCCATATAGTAATGACCCTGTCTGTCTGTCTGTTCGTCTGTCTGCCTGTCCATCCGTCCAATCACACAAATTTGTTTCAAGATGATAACTCCAGGTTGTATTGACACATGGATTCTAAACTTGACTTACGTATGGCCCACCACTTAAGCAAGAACCTAAATGATTCTGGGGTCACGAGGTCAAAAGTCAAAGTCACAGGACTCACTTATTTAAAAAGATTATGGCTGCATTTTAAGCCAAGCTTTTTATCCCAAACTTTCTTTTATGCGCATTTAGCTGGCTTGCCAGTATGGGGAGAGCATAAATGAATTTGGGGTCACATGGTCAAAGGTCAAGGTCACAGGGACCATCTGTTCACAAATTAGTTTCCAGATGATAACTGCAGTTTAGTTTGACATATTGGTTTCAAACTTAACTTATATATGACTCACCATTAAAGTAAGAACCGTGTCGATTTTGGGGTCCAATGGTCAAAGGTCAAGGTCACAGGACTCATTTCTTTAAAAAGAATGCATATGCATTTGAAGCCAAACTTTTCATTGCAAACCTTCCATCTTGAAGATGTTGCTAATCTGCCATTAGGGAAAGATTCTGTTCAGTTTTTTGGGGTCATGAGGTCAAAGGTCAAGTTCACAGTACCCACTTATTTAGAAAGATTGTGGATGCATTTTAAGCCAAACTTTTCATCCCAAACCTTTGATCTTGCACATATAGCTGAGCTGCCAATAGGGGAAGAATCTGATTGATTTGGGGATCACAAGGTCAAAGGTCATGGTCACAGGGGCCCTTCTGTCCACATATTTGTTTCTGGATTTGTTTCTGTTTCTGGATCAGTTTCGATTGACATATTTTGGTTTCAATTTTGACTTATATATAGCCCCACCAATAATGTAAGAACCCTTTTGAATTTTGGGTCATAAGGTCAAAGGTCAAGGTCACAAGACCCACTTCTTTAAAAAGATTGTTGATGTATTTTTTGTCCCAAACCTTCTATCTTCCAGATGTTGCTCACCTGCCAATAGTGGAAGTAACTTATGGTTTTTGGGATCATAAGGTCAAAGGTCAAGGTCATGTGGGCCATGTATCCACATATTAGTTTCCAGATGATAACACCAGTTTGGTTTGAAATATTGGTTTCAAACTTGACTTATATATGGCCCAACACTTAAGTAAGAACTGTTGATTCTGGGGTCATGAGATCAAAGGTCAATGTCACAGGACCCACCACTTTAGAAAGATTGTGGATGTATTTTAAACCAAACTTCTTAATCCTTCCATCATCAATATGTGGTGCAAATGCCAATAGGGGAAGTTTTCTTTTGATTTTGGGGTCACAAGGTTAAGGTCACATGGCCCATCCATTTACAAATTAGTTTATGGATGATAACTCCAGTTTGGGTAGACAAGTTGGCTTTAAAATGATCACAGGACCAATATTTTGGAAAACCTCATAAACTTATATCCTTATAGACAAATGCAGCTGAGCGTCGAGACTCATTGGGTCCCTAATTTTTTCTAGATCCTGAATTGACAATCTTGAGTATCCATATGAGAAGCATGTATTTTAATCATCAATAGGGTAACTTCAGGAGTCTGGTTTGTTGAACTGATGGACGAACCTGTATATAAGCACAGCCTGACTTTACTCTGGGAACACTTCGGCATATTTTCTAAATTCCAAATGGCTCCGTTTCAATTGACAAGTTTTAAGAAAAGGAATGTGGAATTGAAGCAAAACCGAGTGCATTTTTAGCTCAGCTGATTGTCAACTGACCTAAAGTGATCGGGCCGCGTCCGTCGTCCGTCCGTCTGTCTGTTAGACTGGCACGTTTTGACACCATTGGAATTAGAAACCCTATAACTGAATATCCAGAGAGGTCCATAAGAAATCTCTTTGGAAACCTGAAACTAGGTCACTGTGACCAATCCTCCGAGCATTGGGGCTAGTAAGTACCCCCCCCCCCCCCGAATAATTGAAAATTTGATACACAAACTCCAATATCTTGACAATATATGCATCGATTGCTCTGAATTTTGGATTTAATATTGTCCATGACTAGGGTTATTAGTTCCCGAAAATTGGTGGCGCCACTTGCATATTTTTTACGATTTCCCCCCTGTTTTTGCGACTGTCAAATGACAGCAATTGTGTCCATTTCTCATTGTAATTTTCTTTAAGTGTCTTGAAACCTCATGTGTATATTGATCATGACTGGTTTCTTTAATTCCTGAAGACTGGTGACGCCACCTGTAATTTTTCTACTTTTTTTGTGAATATTTTCCTTTATTCTAAGAATGCAAAATTATATTGAAACTATCAAATTTGCAACTGTGGTTTCATCTCGTGTCCTGAAACCGTGTGTTATTAAGGCCCCGCTTGAGTAAGCGGATGCCCTTTAGTAATCACCTGTCTGTGTGTCTGTCTGTCCGTCTGTTGGTCTTTTTTGTACGCTGGTCATTTTGTTTCCTGGTGACAACTCCAGTTTGGATTGACATACAAATTTCAAACTTGACCTGCATATGGCCCACCTCTATCGCAAGAATTCTATAGATTTGGTGGTCATGAGGTAAAAGGTCAAGGTCACCCAACCTACTTATTTCGAAAGACTGCGGATACATTTTAAGCCAAACCTTTCATCCCAAACCTTCCATCTTGTACATATAGCTGACCTGCCAATAGGGGAAGATTGTGATTGATATTTGGTTCACAAGGTAAAAGGCCAAGGTCACAGGGGTCATCTGTCTGCATATTTGTTTCCGTTTGATAACTCCAGTTTATAATGACATATTGGTTTCAAACTTAAATTATATATGACCCACCAACAATGTTAGACCCCTATTGATTTAAGGGTCAAAGGTCAAGTTCTCAAGACCAACTTATTTATAAATATTGTGTATGCATATTAAGCCAAATTATTCATCCAAACCTTCCATCTAACACATATAGGGGACCTGCAATTAAGAGATGAACCTGGTTGGTTAGGGGGACACTAGGTCAATGAACAACCTTATGGTGAATAAATCTGTAAATGAATATAGAATAAATCCTGTGAACCATGCACATTCCTTCTAATAAACTTCTCCATACATGATGGTTTTATTTGGAGACCTGGGTCTGTCAGGAAGCACTCGAGATGCTTATGTGTAATGCTGCTCATCTACCCTGTCATCAGACCAGTTTCGTCACTGTGGAATGTGCCAGGGTCAGATTCTGGTCAAGGTGGGACACGCCAGTGGCATATTTGTCTGGGTGTCCTTCTATAATTTGAGAATTTTGGCGTGTTTTCTTTGATGACATATGGACGAATCTTTGGAACATATTGGAAGATAATTTGTATAATTTTATTTTTGGTTTGACATGATTATTGTTTTGTTCGTGTATGAGGATAATAATCATACATATATTGTGATATATTAGACTTGAGATTTAGTTAGCAAATCAATTCATATGTCTGATCAATTTATGTAAATTATACTGGCACCCGGACACATAAGAGTCATAATTTTAAACTTATAAAATGTGTTGAAATTACTGAATTAATGTACCAGCATAAAATAAAAGGCCATATATATTTTATTCATCTATAAATATAATTATAATTCTTTTGAGAGATTGATAATTTTAGAGTAATACGAACATGTGCAAGGGGATGATTATGACTGGATGTATGTAATTTAAATATTTAAAATAACCCTATTGAACCAGTTATAGAACCAGTTAAAAAAGGATGTGTGCTTGACTTTATTATTTGCCCATTTTAAGTGGGTGATATTTACACAGCAACTTCCGGTATGACGGTGGCGGGACCGCGCTTGTTATTACAGCTCTTGACATTCTGTCAGTGAGGTATGCATGGCAAGATGTACCTATACTGCTACTTGGACGATTTGTACGCCAGCCAAAACGAGTAAATGCTGTGGTTATCGGAGTATCCAAAATCTTCAATTTCTGTGATCCGACAGATGTGTACTATGGAGATGATGTGGAAATAATCCGTTCACTGCCTTGCAGTTTATGTTGTCCCAGTTAGATGGTGATGACTAGACCACTTCTTGACTTCGTTCACATGGGAAAAACTAACATTGTACTCGTCCATTTGCTTCCTCTGCGTACGTTCAGTGGGCAGTCTGACATCTCCAATGGAGTAGCCAGGTAGTAGTAATAGTTATATGGAGTTTGTGATCTACCTTTGAGCACCAGTGCCTCAGTTCCAGTGCGACGCTTTGAAGGTCAGTGCTGGGTCAGTGCTTAACAGCGAACAGGGCTGTAGAAAGTTTTGTTCTGGGTATATGTAGGGCTGTTTCGCCGTACAGTGTGGTGCGAGGGATATATATATATATATATATATATATATATATATATATATATATACATATATGTGTGTGTGTGTCAGTGTGTGTGTGTGTGTCAGTGTGTGTGTGTGTGTGTGTGGGCAATTCAGAATTCCTCCGAGTCTCCCAGCCCGAGGTTGAGTAACCCCTAACGTCATAACGAGCTTGCGTCCCACGAGGATGCTTTGTCACATGTTCCCAGTAGGGAAGTAGCAGCTTAGTAAAAGTACTTTTGGGAGTAGTATGGTTAATCCGGGTTTATGTTTCAGTAATGCATGGTGCATATACCAACCCGCACAAACATATTATGAAAACCGGTCAATATGATATATTTATGGTTGTAAAAATGTGGAGATTGATCATTAAAGTGTCTAGTGAAACATATCCTGTCAAGTTCATTGACGGCAGGTGTAGTCCTGGTGGAGACCCATGCATGCCGTTGTTTCTCTGTGGCATCTGTACATACACTACAGAGCCATAAATGGGTCTATGCCTGGTGGAGTCCATACGCGTGTAATGGGCTCAACTTGATAAATCTTCATCACCATATATAACAAGTGCCAGGTTTACTCACTCTAATTGATAAATTTGCTTGCTCACTGCAGGTCAAGGTGTCGTGCAGATACCGCATGTGATATCTGCCATGGCAACGGTTTTAACATCACCACGCGACCATGTTTAATGATTTAATAATGAACTCTCATGGGTATGGCCATGTGTTGTCTGGGACATCACCCAGATACCATAATGATTAAATATGTATGGCTTGTGTTCTTTTTTTCAGTTACAGTCACACTGGGCCGGGAATACCGAAGTACCAGCAACGCGGTCGAGTAGAGGAGGATTGATCATCTTCATGTAGACCCTTAGGGCCGTAAGTTGTATAAACGGACGTCACTGCGCATGCACATCCCTGAAGTTACAAGCAGGCCTAGTACAATCACTTTTGTCACGAACCGTTGGATGTGTCGAGGGAGTACTAACTGTCAAATCTCAACAAAGACAGAATAGTCCGAAACAACATTGCTGAATTCTGCAGTTAATCCGTAGAGGGTCTCAACAAAGGACGCATTGTAGAGTCGCACCAAATGAACTTTGCGCTAAGTATTCTGTTTCCCGGTAAAAAAGGGATTTTTGAGAGAAGGAAAAGTTTCATATGGGAACATGAAGTAACAACTTCTTTAAATCTTACATATAGATATATATGTTATTTTCTAATCACCGTAACTATCAGCCATACATTATGAAACGACAGGAATATGAACAGGGCGGATGGCTCCAAGTACAAAACACGTTAGTGCCATATTTGGCTGTACATCAAAATAAAGTGGTTCCAGTTCACGTGATCACCAAGGCAGCAGAACTTTTGGTAGGTTGCAACTTGGACGGTCTGACAATACCCGCGGATGAATATCAAGTGACAGCTCTAAATCAGTTATGCAAGGAGGCGGATGTCAAATTCAGCTTCAGCCCTGATACACCGCTCATGATGATAGCGGATTTATACAAGGCGTACTACAGTCATATATACATTTCTGAGCTACCAAAGAAGGACCCTGCTAAACATGCTGTGTATGTTTGCATGGAGTACAGTGAGAAGCCGTGCCCTGTACCAGGTCCGCTGGTTCAACCTTGTGATAACACTAACGATTTGAATAACTCCATTCACTCAGGGTCTGATAAAGTTTATTATTCGGATGGGGAAAAATGTGTCACACCTGGAGAAAGTATTCATGATGATATATCATATCCGATTGACCTGAGAAAGAAACCAACAGACGCCCGTTTCCACGGGAGAAGAGATTTACAACGAGGTTCTAGTCACGTGACACGGAATGGAGCTGTTGTCTCGGACCAGACGCTGGCTTCCTCGTCTCCTAATGGGAACAGTATAACCAGTTATGTGTGCCTTGGAACACAAGGTCAAGAACAGTGCGAGGGGATGCCATTTTCACCTGATATATCACCTCATCCTCTTTATCACCCTGATGCTAGGTCAGAGGGTTATCAGTCAAGAGCCCTAACATCCGCACCATTGCGATACACACCTGTAATGCACGACAGATACGAGGAGTTCAGAGAGCCGTACCATAACAACCTGACCGCGAATGTTCAGACATCTCATACAGCCTCGTGTGATCATTCGTTTCTTCTTCAGAACACACATGTACCACAAATGCCTCACTATGCTGAACAACAAAACATAATAGTAAACCCCTCCTCGAGTCCTTCGTGTGAACAAACACTGTGTAATATCAGGAATATGGTTGAAAATCTTGGAAAATCAATGCTGCAAGGGCCTTCATTAGACACTCAAAAATATTACCAAACACAAACTAGAGACGCAAGTCAAGGGTATTCCAACTTCAGCCATCCATTAACATTCAGTCAGTTTTACCAGGCGGAGGCCTTAAAAGCAGCATCGGCAGCCTACGAAAGACAGGCGGTGGATTTAACTGCGCATGCTCATGCGCATGCTCTTGCACAACAGCATAATTTAAATAGGACGCGCCAACATATTATGTCAAATTATAAATGTGCATCATTTAAACGTCGTGGCCTTAATGATGGTGCGTTTTTAGGATACAATATGCATCAGAATATGCTTTGTTCAAGCACGGATGGACGTGGCCATTTGTACCACACGCATTGGAAAAGACCAGTCCCGACCACCCCCTCTAAAACAGGAAAGGCAGAGGAGAAGGCTCGCTACTTCAAGGGCCATACATTGTCTAGACATTACAAATCATTAGAACGACGGATGCGAATGTCTTTATGCTAATAACACTATTGCATATTGTAGAATGGTGTCGAGTGCATGATTGTTTTAAAAAACAAACGCAAATAAATTACGCAATGTTTGTAAAAGTCAACTATTTTTTAATGATAGTACTGGTACATTCTATAAAAGATAAGAAGGTCCCTAACAAATCTTTGCTTTTATGCAGTTACCTGGTATGATTTAGGATTTCGAGGAAACGAAGTATTTTGCATCCTTTTATACCATCACATTACAGCACCGAAGTGTTCTTTATTTAAAAACTACTCATGTCAGTTATTGTTAGTATATACATAGCGGTATTCAATGGTTACATTATCATCAAGTTAAAATGTAGCAGCCTTAACCTTTGTGATGATATCGCTTATATTTATTACCTTCCGCTGAGGCTTGACGTTGAATGTATCTTTTCTCTCGTTATGTTCTAGGAATCATGTATTTTGTACTCAAGTGTTTACTTTGTATAAAGAATATGCTCATGAAAGTGTTGTTTTTCTTAAGAAATTCATTCACAAATACATTCTCATAACAACTCGTATATAGGAAATTTATTCTTGCGAAAAGGGGCCCTGCAGCAGTCATGCTAAACAAAATGACTCCATAAGCATACTAAATGAACCGATATTTCCGACCTCGAGTCGTGAAACTAGTTGTTTCGAAAACTGCGCTGCAATGGCCGTCCATAGTATCAGGTGATATCGCTGTGAACATCTTGATATTAGGCATGCAATGACAAAGAGATTTACACAAACAATTTTAAAGACAAACTAATGCTTAAATCCCGTATCTATGATGATCGCTATCATTTCTCTGTTTTCGCAAGAAGTGGAGTACGTGCTTTCAGATATTTAATTTTAGCTCAGCTGACTGAATGTCAGCTGAGGTAAGGGAATGACGCCTTGTCCGTCCGGGCATCCGTTAGCATGGCACAAATTGTAACCGCTAACCCTAGAATAATGAAAAATCTGATACAAAAGCTCGAGTATCTGAGCAAGTAATAATACTGTTACGAAGGCACATTGTTGAGGGGAAAATCCTGGGCCGATCCGGGAGTCGAACCCAAGTCGGTGGCGCACAAGTCCGGCGAACCAACCGCTTTGCTAGCAAAGCAAGCTTCACTAGCGAGACAGTTCGGTCCGCTTTTATGTCACCCCGTCACAATACATTTATCACAATGATTCTTTGCATGCATATTTATCATGTAGTGTTTCATCAGTTCCTGCAGACTTTTGGCGCCACCTGTTTTTTTAATATTTTACCCATTTTGCTCTATTTTTGAGAAAAGCTCCGATATCTGAATAACTAATGCATTGATCGCCATGATCCTTTGCTTGCAAATTGATTGATCCTTGAGCGCGGTTGTATGTTATCAGCGCACAATTCGTAAACACTGGACCTAGAATCTTCTTACTGAGGTCCTTTAAATTCCCCTGGGTAACCTTAAATTAGGACTCTGTTACCCATATCCTTTAGGCTATATACGGGACTTGTAAGTACCCCTCAGTTTAAAAATTTGATACATAACCTCTAGTTCCTGAACATCTATAATGCATTGATCACCATTATTCTTTGCATGTATTTTCATCATGGAGTGTTTCTTCAGGTCCTGCGGATTGGTCGCGCCACGCGGATCTTTAAAAATTTTTACACTTTTTTGCTCCCTTTTTTAGACCTGCAAAGATGTGGTCATCTGTTAACAGGGCACAAATCGTTACCATCTAGGATATTCTAAACTGACATCAAGGGAGGTCAATGATAAATCTCCTTGGAAACTCGAAATTAGGTCTCTTTTACCCATATACTTTGAGCTATAGGGCATGTAAGTACCTCTCAGTAAAATTAAAAATTTGAAACAAACCTCCCGTTTCTGAATATCTAATGCATTGATTTACAATGACCAATTTGCTTTGGAACCACTGTTACTTATATCCTCCGAGCTATGGGGCTTAGAAGAACCCCAAGAATAATGAAACATTTGATACAAAGCTCCAGTATCTGAAGAACTAATGATCGCCATGATTCTTTGCATGCATATTGATCATGGAGTGTTTCATCATTTCCTGCAGACTGATGACGTCACCTGTATTTTTCGATTTTTTTGGGCATTTTGTCTCTATTTTTAAGACTTTAAATGTACGGCCTTCTGCCTACATTGCACAAATCGTATCCACTGGACCTGGATTCTTCCAACTTGAGATCCTGGGAGGCCGATAAAAGATCTCCTTGGAAACCTGAAATTTAAGCTCTATTACCCATATCCTCTAAGCCACTGGACCTAGAATCTGCTATTTACACATGAAGTGAGGTCCAAGAAAGGTCTCCTAGTAAACGTGAAATTAAGTTTCTGTTACCCATATCCTCCGAGCTATTGGGCTCAGAAGAACCCCCAGAATAATGGAAATTTTGATAAAAAAAGCTCAATTATTTGAACAGCTAATGCATTGATCACCATGATTCTTTGAATGCATATTGATCATGGAGTTTTTTTTTCACCATTTTCTGAAGACTGGTGGCGCCACCTGTATTTTTCGTTTTTTTTACGTATTTTTAGCTCAGCTGACTGAAAGTCATCTGAGCTTTAGCGATCACTTTTTGTCCGTCGTCCGTCTGTCTGGCTGCCTGCCTATTTGTCTGTCTGTCCGTCCGTAAGCCAGGGCGAAAATCACAACCGCTTGACACGGAATCTTCTAACTTGACATGCAGGGAGGTCCATGAAAAATCTCCTTTGAAACCTGAAATAAGGTCTTTGTTACCCATATCCTCCGAGCTATGACGCTCAGAGTTAAGTAAAATAATAATAATAATAATAATAATTTATTTTATATAGCGTAAAAACCACGTATGTGCTCTAAAACGCTTCACACACATTCATTACACATAAAAAATCATATCTAAATAGATAACATATTAGAACTTAAAACAGAAAATAGAAATACTGAAGAACTATGATGTATATGTATCACTAAGAAATGCACAGTCATTGGATAAAAAATAAGTAGTTAAGGATCGTAAAAACATTTACATACAATCATATGTCTCCCTAAAAAGAGGTGTTTTCAATTGTTTTTTAAAACTTTCGAGTGTGACTGCAGATTTTAAATGTTGAGGTAGTTCATTCCACAATCTAGGCCCCGAAACACTAAAAGCTCGTTCCATAGCCAAAGAAGACCTTGTGAATGGTACTACCAGTTGGTGTAGATCAGCTGACCTGAGTGACCTTGTGGTCCGTAGGGAATGATCAGCTCACTTAAGTATCCATGCAGGGGCCTCACCATGTATACATTTGAATACCATCACTAAGACTTTGTACTCTATTCATTGACGTACCGGGAGCCAATGGAGAGTTTTCAATACAGGAGTGATATGATCTCTTCTTTGGGCTCCACTGATGACCCGTGCGGCTGCGTTCTGGACACGCTGCAGAGGGTAAAGACTAGACTGAGGCAGGCCAAGTAGTAACGAATTGCAATAGTCAAGTACTGATAAGTTAAGTACCCCCAGAATCATTAAAAATTTTATACAAAAGCTCCAGTATCTGAACAATGAATGCATTGTTCACCATGACTTTATGCATGTATATTGATCCTAGCATGTTTCATCATTTTCTGAAGACAAGTGATGCCATCTGGATTTTTATCGAATTTTAACGCATTTTTTCTCTATTTCGGAGACCTTTGCATTGAGATGCGGTCATCCGTTAATAGGACACAACTCCAACCACTGGACCCAGAATCTTCTAACTTGAAATCCTGGTAGGTCCATGAAAAGGCTCCTTGGAAACCTGAAATTAGGTCTCTGTTACCCAAAGCCTCAGAAGTACATCCAGAATAAAAAAAATGTTACAAAAACTCCAGTATCTGAACAACTAATGAATTGATCACCATGATTCTTTGCATGCATATCGATCATGGAGTGTTTCCTTATTTCCTGAAGACATGGCTGCCACTCGTTATTCAGATTTTTTGCGCATTTTGTTATCTATTTATGAGACCTTTAAAGATGCAGTCATCTGGTAACAGAGCACAAATCATAACCACTGGACCTGGAATCTTCCAACTTGAGATCCTGGGAGGCCCAATAAAAATCTCCTTGGAAACCTGATACTAAGTCTCCATTACCCATATCCTCTGAGCTGTTTTGCTTGGAAATACCCCCCCCCCCCCGATTATTAAAAATTTGGTACAAAAGCTCAAGTATCTGAACAACTTATGCATTGATCACCATGATTCTTTGCATGCATATTGATCCTGGAGTGTTTCGTCATTTCCTATAGACTTGTAGCGCCACCTGGATTTATTTTTAATATAACACATTTTTCCTCCAATTTTAAGACCTTAAAAAATGCGGTCGTCCGTAAAGAGGACACAAATCTTAACCGTTGGTCCTAGAATCCTCTAACTTGACATCCAGGGACGTCCATGAAAAAAATCTCCTTGAAAACCTGAAATTAGGTCTTTGTTACCCATATTCTCCGAGCTATTGGGGTTATCAGTAGCCCCCCCCCCCCTCCCGAGTAATTGAAAATTTGATACCAAAGCAGGACACAATCAAAACCATTGGACCTAGAATCGTCTCACTTGACGTCTTGAGAGTTCTCAAAAGTTCTCCTCAGAAACCTTAAATTAGGTCACTGTGACATATACTCCAAGTAAGGGGGCATAATTTCCATAAATAATGCAAAATACACAATGATAGATTCCTTTGGATCGGCTGAATGGATTGTCATCAAATTTGATGTGCATATGGGTCTTGATGAAATTAAACTTATAACATGAACGATGATGCCATCTACAATATATTAATTATCTGCCTGTGCAAGAACATTTTGTCAACATGTCAGTCGGCTGAGCGTTATGACCGTTGGGTCATTTGTTATAAAGATATTCTCATAATCAATATCAGCTGAGCGCCGTGACCCACGGGTCCCTTGTTTAATGTGGATTTTTTGTTTGTTTTGCTACATTACATACGGGTATTCTGGGGGTGATTAGAAATGCTTCTAATGATTATGGGGTGAAAAGGTCAAAAGGGCAAGGTCAGTGGACACAGCTGTTCGTGGGGAAGTCAGGTTAAAGTTTTTGGGCTCATCCATTAAAGGTGAAAATATTTTTCAATGCATTCCTAACAATATATAGGTTGATATATCACTTGCTTTGATCTACAATCTCTCATCATCTATTTGTTAAATCCCCGGACTGGGGAGTTCTGTTTTCCTCAGACAACCTGTTATGAATATATCATTCCGCGATTGGAGACAAAAAAAATTCAAGTACAACTGAAAGGTATGCAAACTATAAACTATTTATTTTTTTATTCGTGCATGCATATATAATAGTAGTGCTAGTATATAGCTATTCAACGTAAACTTTTAAATACATTTCAGTCGAGTCGCAAGAGCACCTTCCTTACAGAACCGATGGAGCAGCTCACACAGGACCAGATGGAAGGTATATTATAGCATTTTATTTTCACGCAGTAATAGAGGGAAAGGCTGGTTTTTTATTGTAAGAGAAAGTCGAGGGAAACTATGGTTTCATAACGGTCCCGCCGCCGCCGCGACCGCCGCCCGCAGAAAAATCTTGTGAGCGAGATAACTCAAAAAATATTTCACGTATCTTTATAAAACTTTACATGTGTATAGATAAATATAAGAGGACGAAGCCTATTCAAAATGGGGTCATAACCTTGCTAGGAGTGACCTTGACCTCGAAAAGGTAAGTTTTTATGCTGAAAATCACACAAATTCTTTAATATTTCAAGAAAGCTTGCATGGATTGGTCCAAAAATCAAGGTGACCGAAAATCTTGGGTAGCCTTGTGATGTACCGAAAAATGGTGGCGCCATCTATTATCCTTTCCTATCGCGCCTTTTAATACCTCCATCATAGCCACTTGACAGTCCTGTGAGCATTAAAAAAACTAATTTAGTAAAAAACTAATGGACAAATTTCTTTCATATTATGAACATGTAGAGAGATTGGTTATTAGATGAGGTCCATTTGGGTAATGACCTTAACCATGAGAGTGGCCTTGACCTTGATTATTTCCATATTTGGTGATAAATCACACACCTCTTACGATGCCTCCAGTTTTTGATAGCCAATAGGTTTTCAAACTTGATTAATGTATCGCCCACCACTAAAGTAAGAACCCTATAGGTTCTAGGGCCATGAGGTCAAAGGTCAAGGTCACAGGACTAGCATCTTTAAAAATATCGTGGATTCTTTTTAACCAAATTTTTCATCCCAGATCTTCTATCTTGAACATATAGCTCACCTACCAATAGTGGATGATCCATATCAATTTTTGGGTTCACAAGGTCAAAGGTCAAGGTAACAGGAGCCATCTGTCAAAAAAAAAAAATTAGTTTCCGGATGATAATTCCAGGTTTTATTGATATGTGGGTTTCAATCTTGAGTTATATAGTTCGCATTATAAAAGCAAGAACCATTTTGATTTTTGGGTCATTAGGTCAAAGGTCAAGGTCACAGGACCCTCATCTTTAAAAAGATTTATGGATGCATTATAAGCCACACTTTTCATCTCAGACCTTTCACCTTGCACATATAGCTCACCTGCCAACAGAGAAGATTCCTATAAATTTAGTGGTCACAAAGTCAAAGGTAAAGGTCACAGGAGCCATCTGATAAAAAAATTCATTGCCTGATGATAAATCGAGCATGGATTGATATATGGGTTTCAAAATTGACTTATATATGGCCCATCAATAAAGCAAGAATCCTATTGATTTTGGAGTCATGAGCTCAAAAGGTTAAGGTCACAGGGCCCACATCTTTAATAGATTGTGGATACATTTTAAGCAAAACTTTTCATCCCAGGCCTTCCCACCTGCAAATATAGTTCAACTGCCAAGAAACGGAGACTCCTATCAATTTTAGGGTTACATGGTCAAAGGTCAGAGTCACAGGAGCCAGCTGTCTTCAAATCTGTGGAAACAGGAGTTAGGTCAGCCCCTAATTTTGAAGTACTGCATCTGTTATTTCAAATTTGACACAACAATCTCCACCAAGATGTCGGACAAGTTCAAACAAGTTTGTTTGTAACTGGTCAGGTAATTGTAGATATGTAAATACATGAAGTAAACATTTTGAATAGGTTAGCGTAGACAAAGATACATGATGTGCGATGATTACTTTTGTCTTTGTATGTATTTATATATGTTTATATAGTGATGTTTGTCAAACATAATGCTATGTATTACTTGTCTGTATGTAGTTTGTATGAAAAAAAAAGTTCAAACCTTTGTAACCTTTGCCCTGTCACGTGTCAATATATACTTCAGATGAAGGGTGCCTATTGTAGAAGGGCGTATGACTTGTCTGGGAATACAACGGCATATCCGATGCCAGAAATTTCTAGTTATGTTAGTTTTTAGCTCAGCTGATTGAAAGTCATCTGTGCTTTAGCGATCACTCTGTCCGTCGTGCTGTCCGTCCGTCTGTCGTGCCGTCCGTTCGCCCATCAGGCATCCAGGGATCGAGGTCTTTGGAAACCTGAAATTAGGTTTCTGTTACCCATATCCTCCGAACTTTGGGGCTCAGAAGTACCCCCCCCCCCCTTCGAATAATTGAAAATTTGATGCAACAACTAAATTTAAGTATCTGAACAACTAAAGAATGGATCACCATGATTCTTTCCACAAATATTCATCATGGAGTGTTTCATCAGTTCCTGCAGACTGATTGCGCCACTTAGATTATATAGAGTTTTATGCATTTTTTTTCTCAATTTTTGAGACCTGCAAAGATGCAGTTGTCCGTTTAAAGGGCACAAATCGTAACCAATGGAGGGGGGCCGGGTGTTTAAGCACTCCAGAAAAATATAAAATACACACAAATTGCGGTAACGGTAAGAACGGAAAGAGGGATTTTCATCAAATATGGTGTGTTATGGTCTTAATGAACCTTAGCTACTGGGAATGAATGCTGATGGAATTTACATTATCTTAAATTAGTTGCCTGTACAAGGAAATATTGTTAACATGTCAGTCGGCTAAGCGTCATGACCCGCAGGTGATTTGTTATTTTAATGTATCAATTTATTGATAGACAAATACAATTATATGTAAAGTAAATGCAAATGTGCTAAGATAAATAAACAGCAAAAGGAATACCGCTTACACTGCCTACAAGCGTGAAATTTATACATTAAGCAGGAATAATATTATACAGGAATAAACTTCATTGTTTAAATATGACAGTGTGAAAATTCATTATATCATTATCAATGTATTAGAATAATGAGCGATATATTATGACGGTCCACTATTTCCCCATAACTTCGGTCAAGATTTTGCGATATATATATATATATATATATATATATATATATATATATATATAAACAAATTAATACACATAGAAGTGCAAAACATCAGAGTGAAAGTGCTCAACTATACAGGGGAGCATTTATAATGTATTGTATACAGTTAGTTTTACTTCATGTACGACATAACTGTTTCGTGAGTATAGCTGACCAGCCGGCACACTTTTATGGGTACTTTATATATATATATATATATATATATATATATATATATATATATATATATATATATAGATATATATATATATATATATATAGAGAGAGAGAGAGAGAGAGAGAGAGTCAGATTGCATCTACATTCAGGTTTTCCGTGAGTCTGTCCGTCTATCCGTCCGTTACGCTCTTTATGGCACATTTTCTCACGAACCAAAATATTGCCCCAAATTTTTGTCTTATGGATGTCTATGGACCACAGACCTTGGATCATTATATATATTGTAACCTATCATTAAAAACCATGAACCGAGCATAAGTAAAGATAACACGTATAGTTCAGTACAAGGACAGCTTAAACCACCGGGTACAAGAATTATACCCGTTTTGTGCAGTAAAAGTAGTTCTGGTCATATGGCGCTGCAATAGCCTCCTTGGGAATTAATATCAAATTCCTCAGGATATAAGGGAAAACATAGAGACTGACCACCATAGGACACTTGGCATCTTTCCGGACAGTCCAAGACGGAAAAAGGGGGAATTTCCGAGGCATGGTCACAGAACAGTTGCGTGACAACAGTTGGGTGGTACCACAGTCGATCATTTTGTAGAATGTAAATTTGATATTGCAGAGTTCCGAGCGGCCTTTGCTCTGTTTGACAAGGACGGAGACGGCTTCATCACCAAGATCGAGCTGGGGACTGTCTTGAGGTCACTGGGTCATATTCCCACGGAAACGGAGCTGCGAGCCATGATAGATGAGGTTGATGTTGACGGTAGGCTGCTTACGCCATCTGACGGTCGTCTTGACAACTAAATGATTTTATGATTCATGTTGCGGAGTTTATTTTCTCAACATTCAGAAAAAGAAGTTTGAACCTGAGTTTTAATATTATAAGGAGCCCGGGAGACGACATAGTGAAATATATTTATTAATTCATGAGGAAAGAAAAGAAAATTGAAGGAAAGAAAACCGACAGTCTTACCATGTAAACCTCATTATCTTTAGCAAATGCTATTTTCGCGGACTGTAGGGCTGAGCATGAGACAGAGTTTGTGTTAATGTATTAGGAGATAATCTGGATCTAGTCCATTAATCATTTAATAAAATGTGGATAGTATAGCCAGCTCTCTTCCTTTTTAATACTTGACCTTCATAGCTCTTTTAACATAGCTCCGGTGCTGGTAGTAAAGAGCGCTCCAGTATTTGTTAAACCTACTTTCCGTTGTATACTCTCCAGCTGGTGTGACTGTCTGACAGAACAATTGTTAAATACATGTATTAAATCACCACACCCAGTACTGGCCGTCTAAAGGTAACCAATCACCAACCTTTTGAAAGAGAATTTCTGACTTCCTCTGTGTATATATCAATGATCTAAGGGTAATTTTTGTTGTGAAAAGTTCTTATAATGCCTTCGTGAAGGATGTGTGAACTTGTTGATCAACAATATGTTTGTGAACACAGCAATGTTGACAAACGGGGAAAACATGTAATCTAAGGTGACAGGTTGCATACATACGGAGGTAGAAAGGTCGATTGTTGCAAAACGCCATTTGCAAAGCTTTGGTTTATCTGACTTGCTGCCAGATGCCCTTGTTGAATTTGTTTTGATTAGTTTGGCGGGTCCTACATATTATTAACAGGTTGATATAAACAAAAAAGGCAGCATGGGTGCGGTGAAACCACGTTTTCTGGACTAAGCTTTGTTAAAGCTCCAGGGGATTATCTTTAGTTAATAAAGGTCGGATAGGTGAATGGGCCCCTTTAATGATTTATACATACGATCTAAAACTTTCATAGAGTAATGAAATTGTAATATTTCAAAATTTCCAACGCTTATTGGCTATCAAACATATTATGTTTATGGTTACCTGCCAGGAAAGCAAATCAGTTAAGGTTACTACCAAATATGACATGAGATACCTTAGCTTATTTCTTCTAGTGTATGTGTAATTTGCAATGTAACATCGTCATCAAATGGCGATTGAGATCTGTAACTGTATTTACTCTGTGAAGCATGATAAATGTTAAAAATTTAAGCCTGGGCGGCTTTGTCAACATTTATGTTCCCATTGTGCTCCAACGATGATAATGTAGGCCTATACGTTGTTGTTTTATACCAAAGAAAGCCTTAGAAATTTTCCTCAACGACACTGAGTATATGGGTCTTTGAGTTTTGTATTTATATTCTTTAAGTATAGCTTATAGCCCTTTCTATGTTCAATCTCTACAGAGTTACGAATTTACCAAGGCAGAAAGTCACGGAACTGTCGGAAGTCGTTGGGCTCCTTTTGAAAACCGTGTGTGCCCTCTGAAACTGCCAGCCTGTGCCTAGACGATGTGTGCTTACTTCTCATTGGATAGTAATTCGTACGCACGTGTTATTAATTCGTGCGCACGAATTAGTAGCCAATGAGCATTGAGCAAGTAACATAAGAAAGGTGTTTTTATTGGCCACTAATTCGTGCGCACGAATAAATAAATAATATTTCCACCTTGGAAATATATTTTTCACCCCTAGTAATTCGTGCGCACGGATTAGTAATTCGTTTTCCACGGATTAGTAATTCGTGCGCACGAATTTATGAATATTTTTTCCACCTTGGAAATATGTTTTTCACACCTAGTAATTCGTGCGCTCGGAAAAGTAATTTGTGCTCGCGAATTAATAAATATTTTTCACCGTGTCGTCTCCCGGGCCCGGTACCATTACAAGGCTACGAACTATATCCGTATTTATATTATCTATACAAATGATGCTATGGAACATTTTCTTTCAAATGTGTTTTACTTTAAGATAGTTAGTAAAAAAACACAGGCATACACAGGTGACCTGCTTATATCGAATATCATATATATATATATCATATATATATATATATATATATATATATATATATATATATACACACAGAGAAAGAGAGAGGGAGAGAGAGAGAGAGAGAGAGAGAGAGAGAGAGAGAGAGAGAGAGAAGAAGAAGAAGAGAGAGAGAGAGAGAATGAGAGAGACAGACAGACACACAGACAGAGAGAGAGAGAGAGAGGGGGAGAGAGAGATAGATAAATAGAGAGAGAGACACACAGACAGACAGACAGAGAGAGACAGAGAGACAGAGAGAGAGAGAGAGAGAGAGAGAGAGAGAGAGAGAGAGAGAGAGAGAGAGGGGGGGGGGGGGAAGCGTCCATAGAAAAATGTATCTGCATTTCGATTATCGATTTGGTTGCATCGTAGTTACATGAAGCGCCCTCTGTCTGCAGGTAGTGGAACCATCGACTTCGCAGAGTTTCTGTTTTTAATGGAGAAAAAACTGCTGAGTGTAAGCGATATTGGCGACGAGATTATAGATGCGTTCAGAGTTTTTGACATGGACGGCAGCGGCTACGTGAGTGCACATGAACTGAGACAAGTCATGAGGAATCTGGGAGAGAAAATCACGGACGAGGAGGTGGACGAGATTATACGAGAGGCGGACGTGGACGGAGACGGACAGATCAACTATGAAGGTGAACGAACAAAAGATAAAATTCAGGATAATCTTGTAATGATCCACGTTTTACAATGAACAAGAGAATATTCCATTAATGCGCATCATGGTACATAAATGCATCAGTTCACTAGAACTGCAGTCTGAGCCTACACATACCTCCGTTAAGATGTTAACTGAAGATTTCCCGTGTTCCGTGTTCCTCATCCCGGTTCACAGGTGAACTCTAAAAGAATTATTTAAATTAAAACTATGTTAAAAATACCTCCAAAATAAAAGGATTATTACAATGTGTTACCTAAACCCCCCCCCCCCCCCCCCCCCCCCCAAAAAAAAAGAGAGATCAGGATTTATTCAAATCTATCGGTGTAAAGTTGCAGATAAACCAATTAATAGGAAAATGCTATACTTGGCGGAGATATAAAAGTTAAAGCAAACAATTATTCCAGATATATTTACTCCTTTTCCAAAAAAGAATTGGATACATTTGAAAACCTGACATGAATTATATATAATAAGCCTTTCTATTATCGATATTATCGATTGCGGTATTTTGTAAGAAATAGTAAACTTACTTTAAAGAAGAATTTACTTTGAAATAATTTATATCTATACTTATCACTGGACTCTTTATTATTTTCCACTTAATGACGAGTTTATTTTATTCAGATAACGATAAATTACCCTGCAACTTCTCCCTTTGGATACGGTGGTGTAGTTTCTGATATATATGACCCGTACACAAAACGCAAAACATTGTTATATTTTTTCCAGATTTATGGGGAACATGGAAAATAACCCCCTTAGGACACATATGATGTATCGTTCCCGACATGCATTTCATATCCGTGACCACAGAGGAGTTGCTTGACAACGGTTGAGTGCCGTCACCGTCAATAATAATACACATTCTTTAAATTTGGTAAAGTCGTTATTATTTGGTGGCTCTCGTGTTAATTAATCTATCGTTTTCTTGTCTAATATTTTCCAGAATTTGTGAGAACCATGGGTCTTCATTGAAGTGAGGAGAAGATGAAGAAAAGAAAACAAACAAACAAACAACTATGCAAGAAAATCAGGCTAAGCAGCTGCCCCTGTGAGGGATCGAAATTAACTCACGTCCGGTCGCCCGAGGTTAATAAACTTACCCGCGAGAAGGAGTCCATTATGTCTAATCTCGACCTGGGGGCGAACGATATATACAAGGAAATTATTAAGTATTCAGTTGACTCGTTTGTAAAATTTAAGATCGATTGAAAATTATTAAGGATTTCTTAAAGTAAATTGGATACTGTAATACCAACCATGTCACAAAAACGTGTTGTAGACATTTTAGTTGATCATGAATTGATTTGACAACACATACTCACGTGGAGCGCACACAGACGCACATGTATGTCTAGATTGAACTATTGTGATAATATGGAATATACAATATAAAAGTATTTTCGCATGAACGATTTTCTATATGTTTTTCTTTTGCTTATATGAACAACTGAATTAAACAAATTTATTAAATTTGACAAAAAATCAATTTAAGGATTACGGGTTTCCCAATGTAAAATATTGATATTTTTGGCGTTATCAGTTTTCATGACTGGACTAATCTCGAACACTGCTTTTATATTTTAAATGCACGGCCCTCCTGAGTCACTCTGTTTAAACAAATTTTTATATTTAAAAATCCGGGAAATAAACCTTTTCCACGAGTAAGTGTAATACACGTTACGGTCGTCTGCTGGGTTTGGGTCCTATGTGCTAGCATTGTGGGTTTTGTTAAATGAAAGAAAATACATGCCGCAGACACAGACAGGACCACTTCCTTGATGTAACGGACCCGATCTGTTAGTGTCAGTCTTGGCCAACAGATGTCGCTCATGTGGAAGAAAAAGTCTATTAGACATGGTGTTTAGGGATGCTTGAGCTTTTTTGATCACGCCTTCTCTGACCTTCTTGTTTATACTAACTTGTAACTATGTCGGTATTCGAACCTCAGCTGCCATTACATTCAGTCAGTTTTACCAGGCGGAGGCCTAAAAGCAGCATCGGCAGCCTACGAAGGCATGCGGTGGATTTAACTGCGCATGCGCATTTGCATGCTTATGCACAACAGCATAATTTAAACAGGACAGGCCAACATATTGAAACTCGAACGCAAGATAGCAGTGTACGGTTGAACGTTTTAACAGGAAAGGCAGAGGAGAAGGCTCGCTACTTCAAGGGCCATATATTGTCTAAACATTACCAATCATTAGAACGACGTATGCGAATGTCTCTATGCTCATAACGCTATTGCATATTGTAAAATTTTGTCTAGAGTGAATGTTTATATTAAGCAGTTGTAATGATGTAAGGATAGTTAGGAAATATATTCTTGCGAAGGACCCTCCAGGCAGCCATGCAAACAGAATGTCTCAAAAACATTCTAAATAAACCGATAGGGCCTACCTCGAGTACTAACAATAATTATTTCGAAAACTGCGCTTTATTGGCCGTATAAAGTATCAGGTGATGTCGCTGTTACGCTCTTTACACAGCGCTTTACCTATAGGGCCACTACCTATATCGTTAGGCGCTGTTTGTTATGACCTCGTACCCTGAATTGCTACACCAGAGGGGAGCACCGTATTTTTGTCCAATCAGATGAGACCTTGTGCTGGAAGACAATGCCAAGCGAGGAATAAACGGAGCCAATCATGTTTATTTCGTTTTGAGTGACAGCTCATCGCCCCGCGTAACCGTCTGAACAGGCCACAGGCTCAGAGAGAATTGCCCCTGACGTGGTTTGCTTAGGGCCTTGGGCACATAGGATGCTCGGCCGATGAGAACGAAACGTAACAACAAAGGCTGCATGCACACCTCGCTGGCTTGTTTCAGTTCTGCAATACATGGCTACGCTAACACAGTCATAATGTCATAATCGAATCGGTCGATGATGCGAGAATGCAGAGGGAGCAATTTAAATTCGACCGGAAACTCATCAAGCGGCGCTTGAAGCGCAGCAATGGGCGGAGCCAGGATGCCTGTCGAGTGTTCGTTAAATTGGCATCTGATTGGCTGCTTGACACATCATACGCACGTTTATTTCAGTGGACAACGAACCGCCATCTGGTGTCTAAATATATCATAAACGGTCAAAGCTGGCAGCGTGAAAATCAGTTATTCTTTAGAAGCGCAAGATTTCCGCTGCCTCGGGAGCGTATGTCGCTGTGTACAACCGTATTCTTAATATTGGGCAATGACTAAGCCTTTCGTACAAACGAAAATTAAAGACTAACCAAAAGACAGACTAAAGCGTATATATATGCCATATATGTGAAAACCGCCATTATTTCTCATGTTTTCAGATATTTCACAAACATGCCGGGAGATATATCAATATGCCGAGCCATGGACTTAAAAATAACCACAGTTTGTCGAAATGACGAATCAATTACTTCCTTATTGAGATATAAAGATTCGTGACGTATTGGTAGAGTTAAATAGAGTAAAAGTTGCGTAACCAGTGGAAGAAATTCGAAAACGGGGGGGGGGGGGGGGGGGCAAATACTTTGTTGGCGCTTGATGGGTGTTAGAAAAACTTTTTAAAATTATATATATATATATTTAACCTATGAAAATTATACATTTTTTTTATTAAGGTAAATGACAAGCACACTGGGGAGGATTAGGGAGGGGGTCTCCCGTATTGAGAAAATGTTTTAAATATGTAATGTAAACAGGACATTTTGAGGCACTTTCCACAAAAATATGAGGATTTTCTGTCCCTCAAATACTGTTCTCTAAAATATCTTAGCATAATGTAGTCAAATTTTAGAAAGGTTCAATATTTGATATTTATATTTTTCCAATTTATTGTGTTAACTTTCAATTATTGCCAATGGTAAAAATGTCATTCCACGTTTATAACTCGCAAAATATCATCTTTCAAATGTAATGCTCGGGGTAGCATATTGATATTGAAGTCTTTATATTAAACGTTGCATTTACCGGCTTCTGTGATCAAAGCAGCGCACAGGAATCGGACACCAGAGCACAGACCGTGAGTTCGATAACCGGTTTCAGTAAAGGGGCTATGGGATTTATTTTTTTTCACGGTCGACCCCAAACCAGGCCGTGCCTCACTCCTCGGTGATATGACCCAGCAGAGTTATGACGAAAAGACTCCCTGTCTCATTATATGAACATTTGGATGCTGTCTTAACAGGGCAAATCATACGGCTATGACCTCAACTTATGAAAAAGGAAGTATTAAACTGTGATTAACTTAATACCTATTGAATAAAAAAGAAATATGAAAAATAAAAATTAATCCCAAATAAATGGGAAAACAAATGGATAAAATGAGAGATGTAACAGCTAAACCTGGATCCTCCCCTGGTGACCCTGACTGGGGACAGAGTTATCGACAGTTAAGTCGGGGCTAACCGCCGACCGCAACGCTACAGTGTCTTGTTTTTAATTTTTGTATATATACTTTAAGACTGTTGCCCTCATTTCGCCACAACGAATCCATTCTTATGCGTTATATTATTGCTGGACGCCGTATTGACATGTAGCGCCCCCTGTCGGAACGTTGTGTCTTTGTTGTGTAATCAATGGGGGGGGGGGGGGGGGGGGGGGGGCAGCGGGAGTCACATACGAATGTATGTGTGCGTAGTAAAACTCGTGCAGTTTGAGCTGTTATTCGGGATGACATTACTTTATCTGTTAGTACTGTTACATATATTTTAAGAGCGTAGGCGTCATACGGTTTCCCAAACTAACATTCAGTAATAATACCAAGAGTTTCTAATGAAAGGAGTAATTACTTGAAACGCAGGGAATGGGCGACGTTGCTTGCGATCTTGATAAGAAACCTCGCTCCAAGGTGTGAAAGCTCTTTGAACTGGCAACTGACGCTTGCCTATTGTTCCAGCGTTTATCCTCGATATATCACGTAGCCCTCGCAAATTCCCGAGTTCGCTTAAATGTATAATGCATTTAAAGACACAAGTGTTAGAGAATAATGTTACGTTGTGGGTGTTAAACTAACATTTCGCTGACTCCGATAAGAGACTGGGCGAAAATCAGCAGGCCACGACCACTCCTTTCTCGGCGAAGCAGACCATTTTAGCAGCGGTATACTTCAATCATTCAACACGTTTCATGCAAAGATTTAGCATAAACTGCAAAAATATTCGCTCATAATTGTAGAGAAAAAAAAAATTAAAAGTATAACTGCGGTTTAATCAGATATACCCGGTAATCAGAATATTACAGAGTGCCCTTCATACACATTCAGCACTGCTTCACACTGAATACATTTAGTTAGATTACCAAAGACCCTCTTGAACACCTAATATGGAAAGCGGTAAACAAATGTTTTGCAGTCGTGGACGGCGCCCTGTTGTGGACAGCAATAAAATATGAGCACATATTAATGTTTACATTCTGCTTTCATTACATTTCATATACATTTATAGGCGAACTGTCCGCCAAAGCAAAGCCCTGAGCGGACCAAAGCATCACAGGCCGCTGGGTAAATATTTAAGCTGATGTAAGCTTCAAGTAAAGTCTGCGTGTTGTTGCGTACCGCGGATACATGCAGAGATAACGTAAACTGCAACTGATACCCTTGGGCCAAAAAAAATTAAAGGTATGGTTCTCAGGCACCGCCCGCATCAATTTTAAACCCCCGCATCAAAAATTTTTATTTTGATTTTCAATAAAAACTTTCCAATTTTGAGCTGCTGCCGCTTCGACATTTCTTTCAAGAAGATAAAACCATACAATTCCCTTTGTTTTGTAGTGCTTTTACTTATTTAGCAAAATAAAACTGTTATTTTCATGCTTTTCCCTTATCATTTGACATTTTTATCAAAACATACCAAAAAATTTAAAATAAAAAAAGCGCCCGCCCGCATTGATTTCTGAAAAAAAGTGCCCGAGAACCATACCTTTTTTTTATTTTGGCCTTGATACTCGAGCTCTGTCAGGTTTCATTACACACGTGTTGACCTCTCCCAGGGGAGTATACAGGAAGGAGTTTCAAGACTCTGGCAAGGGTAAACGAATGTGCCTAGAATTACTGGAAAGAAAACGGCGCGAGACGCAAAATCCTATTTAATTCGTATTTAATTTTATCCTACAGATTTCTAGATCGAACACAAGGGGCGTGACCCCTGCGGCCCTTCTATAACTGCCCATGACTCCAGATAATCCGGTGGATCAGCGAGACTAGCGAGGCGGGCTGGGGTGAAAAGGTCGGCCTAGAAATACGAGTGACAGAGGTCCAAAGTTCATACCCACGATCCACCGACATCAATACCCTCAGCCCACAGACGTGAAGGGTTTGTTTATACGACCGGCCCAGTCTCTTGATGGCTCCGTCCGACCCTGGTCACGGTCAGTTCTTGATCAATTAGGCAGCCTGCTTTCCTCTGCCAGCTGTGGCACAGTTATTCAAACACAAAGAAAATATACCAAACGACTGTCATTGGACTGGGAGAAGGAGCTATGGCTTTGTTGGTCAGTAATTTAAATGAGAAATCTTGCAAACAAGATGACCAGAGGTCACGCACTTGCCGGAAATGGGAATAATACAGACAGAAAGAGAGAAAGACAGAGATGTAGAAACAGTCATATGAATGAACAATGTTGTTGGGCAGCAGAAACGAACTAGACATTTCTTGGCAACGCATGTGCCAGAGTATCCCCAGCCATAGTACGCCCCCCTCCCTTTAAGAATAGGCCCCCATTTTTAGCAGCATATACTGACACTTGGCAAGCAATTAATGTTTCTTCCATCTATCAATCCACAATCTTTTTGAAGATGTTGGTCCTGTGACCTTGACCTTTTGGCACATCACAAGGCTACATCAATAAAAGCAGGAATTATCATCCAGAAACTAGTTTTTGGAGAGATGGCTCCTGTGATCTTCACCTTTGACCTCATGACCCCAAAATCAATTCGGCTCTTGCTTTTCCAATGGCTCATATACAAATCAAGTTTGAAATCCATACATCAATAAAAGCAGGAAATATCATCCAGAAACTAATTTTTGGACAGATGGCTCCTGTGACCTTCACCTTTGACCTTGTGACCTCAAAATTGATAGGGGTCTTCCACTCTTGGCAGGTAAACTATATGTGCAAGATGAAAGATCTGAGATGAATTGTTTGTCTGAAAATGCATCCACAATCTTTTTAAAGATGTGTCCTGTGACCTTGACCTCATGACCCCAAAATCAATTCGGGTCTTGCTTTTCCAATGGGTCATATACAAGTCAAGTTGAAATCCATACATCAATAAAAGCAGGAATTATCATCCAGAAACTAATTTATGGACAGATGGCTCCTGTGACCTTCACCTTTGACCTTGTGACCTCAAAATTGATAGGGGTCTTCCACTCTTGGCAGATAAACTATATGTGCAAGATGAAAGATCTGAGATGAATTGTTTGGCTGAAAATACATCCACAATCTTTTTAAAGATGTGTCCTGTGACCTTGACCTTTGACCTTATGACCCCAAAATCAATTCGGGTCTTGCTTTTCCAATGGGTCATATACAAGTCAAGTTTGAAATCCATACATCAATAAAAGCAGGAATTATCATCCAGAAACAAATTTTTTGACAGATAGCTCCTGTGGCCTTGACCTTTGACCTTGTGACCCCAAAATTGATATGGATCATCCACTATTGGCAAGTGAGCTATATATTCAAGATGGAAGACCTGGGATGAAAGTTTGGCTTAAAATGCATCCACAGAATCTTTTAAGATGCGAGTCGATTGACCTTGACCTTTGACCTCATGACCCTAGAACCTATAGGGTTCTTACTTTAGTGGTGGGCCATACATAAGTCACGTTTGGAATCCATATGGCTATCAACACTGGAGATATCATAAGAGGTGTATGATTTTCACCAAATATGGACACATTAAAGGTCAAGGCCACTCTCATTCATGGTAAGGGTCATGACCCAAACGTAAATAGACCTCATCCCATAACCCATCTCTCTACATGTGCATAATATATAAGAAAAAAAGTGGCAATTATGGGGGTATTAAAAGGCGTAAAAACAAGAAAAGGATAATAGGTGGCGCCACCAGTTTCCGGTATATCACAAAGCTATCCAAGATCTTCGGTCACCTTGATTTTTGGACCAGTCCATGCAAGCTTACTTGAGATATTTAAGAATTTGTGTTATTTTCAGCAAAAATGGACCTATTCAAGGTCAAGGTCATTCTCTTAGCATAGGTCATGATCCCATTTTAAATAGGCTTCGTCCCCTTACCTATATCTATAGAAATGTAAAGTTTGAAAAAGATCAGTGAAATATTTTTATAGTTATCCCGCTCACAAGGTTTTTCTGCGGCGGCGGCGGCGGCGGCGGGACCGTCGTAAAACCATAGTATCCCGACTTTGTCTGGGGATACAATAATACGTTTATCTAGGCATGTTGACATTGAATAGCTGCAGACCTTTCTATTGTAAAAGTTGCTGAGTTATATGTATTTCTGCAAAACTTGTTTTTTGTTTTTCTAGTCTGACGAGATACGGTGCGAGATTTGGCGTTTTTTAGCTCAGCTGACTTTCAGTCATGCTGGGCTATAGCGATGGGTCTTTGTCCGTCGTCCTTCCGTCTGTCCGTCCGGCCGGCCGTCCGGCCGTTAGCAGGGCACAAATCGTAACCGTAGGGGCTAGGGCCATGAACCCTATGCAGTCTTAGAGGTTATAAAAAGATCTCCTTGCAAACCTGAAATTAGGTCACTGTGACCTATATTCTCGAAGTTATGGGGTGTGTTTGCACCCCCCAGAAATAACTCTTTGAGACAAAATTTTCATCCCAAACCTTCCATCTTTCACATACAGCTCACCTACCAACAGGGGAAGAACCATAATTTTTTTTTAGGTCAAAAGGTCAAAGGTCAAGGTCACAGGAGCCTCTTCTTTGAAAATCCTGTGGATGCATTTTAAGCCAACCCTTTCATCCCAATTCTTTGATCTTTCACATATAGCTCACCTACTAAGGTGGAGAAGAATCCTATAGATTTTGAGGTCACAAGGTCAAAGGTCAGGGTCACAGGATCCACTTCTTTGAAAAGGTTGCAGACACACTTCAAGCAAGACTTTTCATTCAAAACCTTTCAGCACTGATATCGCTTCTCTGCCAACAGGGGAAAAGACCTGTTGATTTTGAGGTCAAAGGTCAAGTTCACAGCACCCACTTCTTGCATGGAGTCATTTTCAGGCAAACTTTTCAATCTGTACCTTCCATCTGTCATATATGGCTTACCTACCAATAAGGGAAGAAGCCTATTGATGTTGAGGTCAAAAAGTCAAAGGTCAAGGTCACAATATTTAATTGTTCTAAATGCTTGTTAGCATATTTCAAGTGTAACTGTTCAACCCAAACCTTCAGTCTTTCACATATGCCACATCTATGCATCACTCAGTTTGACTCAAACTTCCTATTTATGGGTCTTTTTGCTTGAATAAATAACTTATTGATTTTGGGGTCAGCTGGTCAGCAGGTTAAAGGTTGCAGGTCAAAGTTATTCACCCATTGGTTGCCAAGTAATTACACCAGATTTAAGTGGTTAGTAGTTACCCATCATTTAGAAAAAATCCAGTTAATATGTGGGCAAAAGGCCAAGGTCATAGGTCAGGGATGTTCACAATTACTTATTTTATAGACCATCTCTATTTTTCTTGTATATATAACCATCCCACTCCAGCTGGTACATCTCCCTGTGTGGCAGTAATTGTGAGTGACACTGGTGACATATGACTCCCTTTTGTATCAGCCTATTAAGTGATAAGGCTCAGTGATAAGTTCCTCGTTACTTCATAACAAAAACACTGTTGTCTGAATGTTTCAGCCAGGCATTAAGACTATGAGAGTATAGTATTAAGGTTTAGATACTGATTTATAAGATGATGGGAACATTTTGCAGTTTATTTTATGGAATCCTAGCAATAAACTTAGTTTCCTAGATATCTGAATATTTTAATATATTTCACCACATATAAAAGCAAGTGTTTGTTCTCATAATATGTGGATGTGTACCTTGATTTAGGATGGCCTTTTGTTTTATTTCAAGACTCTTAGTCATGCTTTCTGCATTTCTTTTCTTTCAGGTTTTGCAGTTTACCTACCCTGCTGACCCCATTGAAAAGCAGAGTGATAATAAAAAATATTCGACTTACACTTTTTACAATTGCATATCTATAAATCTGATATGAGCGCCTGGACATGCCTTTTGAATTATTTTGGGCATTCATTACTGGATAATTTGCCCCAAGTTTGGTCTCTTATTGGAGAATGTGGGATATCAAATGTCATACTTGTCAGAAATCCATTATGTCTGCCAGTTAGCCACCTTAGAAATTATTTCTTCAGTGCAGTTTCAGTAATTTTTCTTTAATGGTCCGATTTAGAGAATGTTTGTTGTCTGATTTCAGACTTGTCAGAAGTCCAATATGGCCACCAGGCAACCATCTTTTAATTCCTTTTGATCATATTATCTCAAGAACAGTTAAAGTGAATGCAGTTGGATGTATATTTATGTAATCTTGTAAAGGATTGGGTCAAATTTTTCTGAATGAATATTACCATCATTTATAAAAGTGCAGTACAGTTGGCTTGTATTGAATAAAAATTCATACAGCACCTATTGCTCAATAATTGTATCCGCCAAAACAGAGTTTTGCGGATACTATGTTTTCAGCTGCGTGCCGCCGCCGCCGCGTAGGTGTCCGGAAAAATCCTCCATAACCGCTGGGCGGAATTTTACGAAACCCAGGATTACGTTCAGGTCACATGTGAACTGCTGCACCCCGATTTTATTTTGACCTCTGACCTTTCCTCTGCCCTCTGCTTCAGTTTGTGCGTTTGTTTCCACACATAAACCCACATATCTTGGGAACTGTTTGACCGATCAGGAAAATTTTTTTGCACAAATATAGCCCTTGGAGAGCTGTTTAATATACACAAAAATGGTGGCGCCACCTGCAACCATGTTTACACAGTGTCCATCTGTTTGTCTGCCTTGGGTTAAAATCACTCATATCTATGCAGTGGTTTGACTAATTCACCTGAAATTCAGCATGCGCATACAAATATAGCCCTTGGATAGCTTTATAACATACACAACAAAAGGTGGCGCCACCTGCAACCATGTTTGCACAGTGTCTATTTGTTCATCTGCCTGGGGTTAAAATCACTCATATCTCTGCAGTGGTTTGACTAATTCACCTAAAATATGGCCTGTGTATACATCCTAGACAGCTTTTCTGATTTTATGACAGGTGGCGCCACCTACATTAACGTTTACGCTGCAGACATCCAAGCTCATATCTCGGGAACCGTTTGACCGATTGAGCCAAAATTTTGCATGTGTATAGATCTCACATGGCTCTGTATCATACGCAAACCTGGTGGCGCCACCTGCAGCCATTTTTGCACAGCTCCTGTCTATTAGTCTGCCATGGGAAAAAATCACTCATATCTCTGCAGTGGTTTGACATATCTGCCTAAAATTTTGCAGGTTTATACATCCCCGACAGCTCTCTTGATTTTATGACAGGTGGCGCCACCTACATTCTACATTTATGCAGCAGATATCCAATTCATATCTTGGGAACCGACTGATTGGGCCAAAGTTTTGCATGTGTATAGTTCTCACATAGCTCTTTATCATACGCAAAACTGGTGGCGCCACCTGCAGCCATTTTTGCACAGCGTCCATCTGTTTGTCTGCCAAGGGCAAAAATCACTCATATACATGTAGTGGTTTGACTTATCTGCCTTAAATTTTGCATATGTATTCAATTTGGACAGCTTTCTGGATTTTGTGGTAGGTGGCGCAACCTACATACACAATGGGGCTTCAGACATCCATGCTAATATGCAACACTTCACTCTATTTCCCATTGCCACTCAATCCATGCCTCACTTCACCAGTTCCACTCTGATTTAGGCGGATACACGTAGTCGCTTGTCGACTACCCGAATTCTAGTTCTGGCATGTATTTCCTTGATATTTGCTGATATTTGATATTTTGATCTTATATTTGCCCTTTGTGGAGTTCCTTTTGAGACTGACAGGTTTCAAGCAATCTGTTAGAATAGTTCCTGATAGCTTAACAATCATGCATTTTCCTCAGACCATCAATTCACTGTGTTTTAACTAGACATAGGTGATATATATTTCTGTTGTCATAGAAAATTTTCAACAAATTGGCAAATTGGTTCTTCAGAATTTGACTGGAAGTTGTGAATCTCAGTCCATGATGTCACAGGTCATGCATGGCAGCTGAGCGTCATGACCCATGGGTCACTTGTTCAGTTAGGTTGTTATGTCAAGCTGGCCAAATATTATGAGATGCCGAAAAATGAACCCATCCCTATTTGAACGTCGCCGAGTGATAAGCATTTATATGAAATCTCGTTTTTTTTCTCGTTTGATGAGATGTAGTGCGAGATTTGGCAATACTTGCATTGTTATCTTGTCAAAACGGTCTTATGTTACGAAATGCCGGCAACCAGACGTGTCTAGCTAAAAAGTCGCCGAGTTATAAGCATTTCCGCGAAATCTCGTTTGGCTCTCATTTGACGAGATATGATGCAAACTTTGGCCGGTCTTGCAGTTTTATCGTGTCAAGCTGACAGAATGTTTCGAAATGCCGGAAACGAGACCTGTCTAACTTAAAAAGTCACCGAGTTATAAGCATTTCCGTGAAATCTCGTTTTCTTCACGTTTGACCAGATATAGTGCCAGTTTCGGCGGCACTCGATTTTTATCATGTCAACCTAGCAAAAAGCTATATAATGACGAAAGCAAGACCCCTTTAGCTTAAAAAATTAACAAAGAAAATGTAGCATGAATATTTTATCAAGATTTATCCCAAAATGCGGCATTTGTGACGGCAGATGTGAGTCTGGTAAACGTCACAAGAAAGGCCAGGGACTGACGAACAAGCTATCGTTTTAAGTGGCTACGACCAATTGTTACAAAGTTATCGAGCAAAAATGGTATTGCATACTTTTCGTGACCTTGACCTTTGGCCGATGTTGACCAAAAACAATTTGTTTCCAGGACTTCGTGTTGTCAATTAACCCCAGAAGTTTCAAGTCGATTGCTGCAAAATTGTGGCCAGGAGAGTGGGGAAAACAGACAGACAAATGGACATACGGAACTGACGAATACGCTTGCCGAAATCAAAGATTTCCGGCAAGCAATGGAAAAGTACATTGGTTAAAGCACTATAATAGCAGTCAATAGTAAAAGGCGTCTATAACTTTTGGACGCAACCATGTAAAACTAAATAAAACACAAACAGTAGACTTCATATATTGTGCGCCATACAGGCTGCAAGAGAGTCACACATTTTGATGCTCTCATGTTTTAGTGTTATAGCAGAGGGACACTTGAGCGTTTGGTCATTCAGAGTTCACAAGACCATTTTTGAGCGATCATATAACACACTTGGAATTTTTGGGCTCAATTATGTGCTAGATTTGGACTCCATTTCTGCATTTTTAATTTGGTGATTTTCAACAGAACACTGGGCCCTATTTCCACCATTCAAGTTCGGCCAGTGAACCATGACCAGGGCAACATTCCGTTATGGCATTGACCAACTGTTAAAACTCTGGTCTCCCGCACTCAATGAACATTCATCAATAGGTACTCTCTGGAACAAACTCAAGGATTATGGCATTCAAAGACACGAGGTTAGGGGATCCAGGGCAGGTCAGTACTATGCCAGACCTATTCGTACAATGACTACACGCAGGCCTGTAAACAAAAAAATGTAAACAAAGAGGACCATGCCTGAACAATCTGGTTTCTGTGCCCTGTAGAGAGGATATTTCAGAATCTGTTGTAAAACATTCTGACAGCTATAATCATAAAAAGATTGGTCCATGAAACTTTGCCTCATAAACCCTTGGTCAGTATGCAATAAAACAACCGCCATTTATGATTTCATAGTTGATAATGAATTGGACTTGCTCAATGTAACTGAAACATGGTTGAAGGGAGATTCTCGTGACAGTGTGGTGATACAAGAGATTCTCCCTCCAGGTTTTAAAGTGATCCGTCAGTATGTTAGAAGCCTTGGTGTGTATTTTGATTCATACTCCAGTATGGAGCATTATGTTAATACAGTTTGCAAGAGTGCTTACAAGAGTGCTTACCTGCATTTCTACAACATTAACAAAATCAAAACTTACTTAGGTAAGCCATCACTAGAGCGTTTAATCATGCATTTGTGACCAGTAAGCTTGATTATGGTAATGCTCTCCTCTTAGGATCTCCAGTTTTTCTCATACAGAGGCTCCAGAGAGTTCAAAACTGTGCAGCTCGAAACCTGTGTGGCAGTAAAGGATATGAGCATATGACGCCTGTCTTGCAAGCCCTACATTGGCTCCCTCTGTGTCAACGGATAAAATTTAAAGTTGCTATGTTGGTGTTCAAAGCAAAACATGGAATTGCTCCAAAATACATCCAGGATTTAATCCAGCCTTACATACCTGCGAGAGGTCTGAGATCATTAAACCAAGAATTACTGTGTGTTCCATATACAAGGTCCACCTTGGTGGCTAATAGAGCTTTTTGTGTTGCAGGACCCACTTTGTGGAACTCTCTCCCGCGGGACCTACGTCAAACTTCTAATCTTGACACATTTAAAAAGAAGCTTACTACGATATTTCCCTCTTGTGTTTTAACAGCTGCTTTTAATTATATGTGTATACAAAGAACTTTAATGCAATATTTAATCCTTTCAGTTTGTGTGTTGTAAAGCGTTTTAGAGCACTTCGGTGGATTTTACTCTATATAAATTAAATATTATTATTATTAATATTATTATTTTGTTTATCGCAATCAGGATCTTACACCATACTTTAAAATGTGCAGTATGGCGTCAAATGCCCTTGTTCATAATGGATAAATTGTGAGGAGTGGATTACTTAGTGGATCTGTCTGCTTTACAGTAGTTAAAGATTTGAACCCCAAAATGGCGAGTACCCAATAGCATTTTGTGCTTTGAACCCGAACATGACGACTACTTGCGAGTATTCAAATCAAACTCCTGCATGGATTCCATAAAATATGACATTAGATCAGTTGTCTGTGGTAACCGGTTACTCTGGCTAAATGATCCCATTTTCTTCATGACCATTCTCCAAAGCAGATAGGCTTCCATATACTTTCATTTCAAGTATTCTTATCCTTTAGCTACCGCCAAATATAAGTTTTCAATTTTGCTTAAATAAACATGAAAGAAACTGTTTGAATAAGAAAGCGGAACATTAATAATGTACGTTTTATTTTTTATTCTACGGAATTACAATAACATATAAACTCAAAATTTGTCAACTTTTCATTTACTTCCATTTACTTTACTTCCTTTTTAGCCGCACAGTCCTTCCACATTTTGAAGGTGCGCTTTCACATCAAATTGTTGATGCAATCTAAGGTAAAATCTGTTCCGTATTTGTGTTTATGGGATTCTTGCAAAAGTGTTGGAGGCGCTGGATATTTCCATAATGAATAGTTGAGGGTTTAGATCTAACATCAGATCGTGTTGCATATGATTCATACAGTCCAAGGCTCGGAGCCGGATGTAGAACTGGCGGAAGTACTTCTGTTTCCGGTGTTTCAAAATGTGGGTGATCGGAGTTGGGCGTTGTCTCTGGAACCTCTCTGTGAATGTTTGGACTACCTGAGAATTGATTTGCATTTGAAGTATGAGCTTGGGAATGTAAAGGTGTATAAAGCGCATCTCCACAATGACTTTGTGTCTGTTCTCGGTCGGTCCTTACTGATCTAGCATGAGTCTTGTAGCTGAGTGCATTATTATGTTTATTATTTTGATTGGTTGAATGCTTATCCATGTGACTTGTTCCTCTCCTTGAAGGATATGGAGGTGGGGGTGCTCGTAGGGCATTCGTCCTGAGCAGAGTTGATGAATGGCTTTGGGCTTCTCCAAGATGTGGTATAACTGACCTGACCCTGGCCAAGTGTTCCGCCCACAATGTAGAGTTCTTGTCATTTTGGACGTGTAAATTGTACCTGCGCGCTCTTTCGTCTAATTGGGTCTGTGTACTTGTTCCTGACACTGATTTCCCATTATGATTTATCCTTTGCAAACTTGTGGTGTCATACGACTCATGCTGAGTAAATTGGTAGGGAAATGTATGCCCAAATACAGAAGTGTCAGTTCCGCTTCTTTCCATACTTTCGAAGAATGATTGAACATCTGAGTTAGGTCCTGGCGTCTGTGTCAAGGTTTGGTTCCCCGTAATTAACTGCCTGTTTAAGTGAGATGGATTCTCACTGATATTTCGTAATTGCTGCGGTCTATCTTCTATATTCGTCCTTTGCAAACCAAGATAGGTATATGATGTATCATTGCCAGAGTCAGTGATTTCTCTATCGTTACATACCGACAACGCAGGCAAATATTGACCAACGTCTTGGTTTGGAGAGTTAGTTGCCGGCAGTTTTTGTTGAGCTGCTTCATCACTTGACACCAGACGTATATACACAGCGTATTTAAGTGGTTCTGTCTTCGGCAGCTCTTTGATGTAAAACAACCCGCTTCGCACCATCAAACTCATACCCAGATCCTTCAGTTTCACTAGAGGTTCACCTAAATTAAACCTGAACTGGACACCGGCTTCTGTACATAGCTGATTTAACTGGTCAACCTCCTCACTGCCTGCCGCTCGTATCAAATGATCCAGATTATAGCCCCAAAGAAGCGATGCCGCCCTGGTCAGCACAGCAATAGGAACAACTCTACGGCCGGTATAATCTGATTTGATATAAGGCACAAGCGTGTTGTTCATCTGGAGCCAGCCAGACTGGTTGCAACTACTAAGACTTTTCATGTTGATGACCGATCGACAAATATAAATGGTCTCCTAATGTCAAGAAATAGAATTGTGACGTATTCTTCCCCTTATATTTAAGTGGCGATCCAAAAATTAGTTCCACAGGTTTATGTCCGCATATCCCGAGGAGTTCGACGCTGCCACTAGTTCTGTTGTGTCCCACTTCCGATGGTAGAGTGATTAATTGAGCAGACGAACTGCAGTGGTTCCTGCTATGTATATCCTTTGTCTGGACAAACAAAGAACTAGATCAAACCAGCTGTGCGACCGCGGGAACCTGTATTACACGGTTTCTGGACGCATTAGGCTTGTCAGCTTGTGCTGGAATGCTGTTCCTAATTCAGGCCATGTGGTGATGATGAGGAATATGTCTGTATCTGGTGAGTGGGTTACATGTTGCCGGGGCGTTGCTGCACTGTAATATCCTCTCGAGGCGCAATGCTATACATTATATGCAACCCAATAGCCTGGAGAATGTCTGCTTCATCTGACCCCTAATATACCAGGGTAGCTTCACAGCGACGTTTCGGGCATCTGGCCGTCTCTGAAATAGAACAACATGATCTGTAGCTTTATTCTTATTGAAACAGCTATAGTATATATCTTGCTTGGATAATATATATATATATATATATATATATATATATATATATATATATATATATATACAACGATGCAGAAAAACAGCACTGTAAATTCACTACAGACTGTTTCACGGGATGAGACCCGTTCCTCGGGTGAATCTTGCTTGGATGTTCAAATTATTTCATATTTCTAATTGCATTTTCAGCTGACGGTAACGTTTTCGCATCAATAAACAATTTTGTGGCAGATGAAGCCATAGATCTAGCGGCTGACAGATATATCACTTCTGGTACTGATAACTGGTAATTTACCGCTTATCGGACAATTAACTACTCCACTTACTTACCTCTTTTTATCGCTAAATATGCCTGTACTCCCAATGCCTTATTTTTTTGTTTTTATTTTTTTTGGGAGGGGGGGGGGGCTACAATTGAAAAATATTATTTATGACGTCAGTTTGTTAAGGTTGTCTTGTGCCAAGGGATAACGTTCACCAAGAGTCACGTCAAACCAACACACGTTAGCTGACGTTACACTGGCTGCCAAAGTGGCGGTATGTTTGCACGCAAGGTAATGCTGTGTCTACACCTGTACAGGTGAAGTTGATGATATATATGATATATTGCTGCAAGACCCTGGTGTATGTGAGTCAATTTATACAGTCTTCCTTTATATCTATTTTGAAGACATGGTCGGAATTATTTTATGGATAATAATCAGCCATAAATTCTCAGTTCTACAAAATTTTTCATGACATCTGTCTTGCCAACAATTTCCCTAGTTTGTCAAAGAAAATCTCCCCAAACTTTTACTCGTTTATCACATAGTCATGGAAGCAACAAAAGTTACGTAAAACATAACCATAAAATTGCTTTAAAGTTAAAAAAAATGTATTTCATATTTCATACTAATGTAGGAATATTTAATACCTTTATCGAAATTATCTTTGTTCAAGTGTCCTCAGAATGAATAAATGAAAAATTGATACCAAAATGTCATCTTTACATCTACATGATTTCTATGTATGAAATCTAGAATGTTAATACTGAGGAGCATTTTGATAACTTAAACGGCACTTTAAAGAAACTAAAATTATTCTCAACCGCCACTAATTTGTCTATATATATCACGCACATCCTCGACTCGATGCAATGTGCATTACCTATGTCCAAATACTGCAAGTGTATCATCCGAAGCACCCTGTTCATTTAATCGGTTTACTAAATCATCGTCCAGATCCCATGCATGAACTGGTAGCTGTTAATTGTTTGTCACGAATCAAGTCTAGACTTGCATCGACAACTGCTTTTTGAAACAATAGTCATCAGCTGTTGACCGCTGTATGCACGAGTCCCTATTCCGGCATTGAAGACTTTCGGTTAAAAAGTTGATAATGTATGAAGTCCCTCTTGTTTTAAAAGAATGAAACCTGTTAGAGTTAAGATTTAACACTATGTTACACTGTTCATAAATGAAGTATGTAACCTTTCTGCCTTTCTGTATCTTCTATACCAAGTATATAAATGGCATTATAAGGTAAACTGCTGTAATTATGAAACACTAAAAACAGTTTTAAGATTAATAATAAGTTTCTCACTTAACATGTTACAAACATTTTAAATTTTAATTTGTCTTATTATTTTACTATATCACAATAACAAATTTTGAAAACTGTCTGTCAGTTATCTAACTTGTTTTACATTTTTAAACTACAGTTAACATTTAATTGTCATTTTATTATTTGGTTTAAAGAAAATAATAAAAAAAATATGACTTCAGGGGATGTTTTCTGAAATCCGAGTCAAAATGCGTGATTATTAATAAATTTGCTTATTTATGAACATTACATATTTATAGACGTTATAAAGGAGATGATAACATACAGGTGTGTGTCCAGAACTTTATGACATAGCACTATTCGTACACACGATCGACGCCTAGGATTATACAATTCCTCCAAATAAATTAAAACTCAGATACAGGCATTTGATTTTTATATACACGAGCATATTGAGTTAAGGCTTCTCCTTTTTTTCTTTGGCCCCTCCCCCAGCCTTTATACCTCCCAAACGAAATACAGTAACATGAATCCCTGGTGCCCCTGCAGGCAAAATGCACAAACATAACTCCAAACACGCTGACACGTATGTTATAACGTTATATCTTTTCTAACTTAACGTTTTTATGTTATAACTGTGTATGTTACAACGTATATTATATATGAATAACTTAGACGTCTATAATTACAACACAGTGATGCTCTCAGATAGGATATATGTGAATTAAACTATAGGCTTATCTCCAGTAAAAATTTGGCTATACAGTTAACACGGCATATTCGATAAATAGGTATGTGAATTGCTAGGGGGTATTCGGTTCATTTTGATCATCGATTATTGCCTCCCGATTGCATTCTCAATTTGATTATTGTAAATAATCATTATAGATTAAGTCGGAGATGTATACATCTACTAAACGTTTTCATTGTTGATGTTAACATTGTTGAACAATATAATGTACCTAGGATTTCTGTGGAACAAGTGATATTTAAATCGTCTTATCAATTACTGCGCTAAATTTAACGAAGTATTTAGGTTGACTTTCTTTGTCAAATAACATTGCTTACCACATCTTTATATTGTTTATCTGTCTTTAGTTATATGTTAGCAATAAAAGCTAAAGTCTGCAAACGATTTTACAGACATTATTCGGTTATTGCATTTCCGATTCATTTATCGATTAATGCCTGACTTCGGTTCAATGTATCGAATATTCGGTACATTGTTAAATCCCAATGTTTAATGAGCAAGAGAGGATTCAGCTTCAAGAAACACAGATGCTGGAATGACTTACTTTTCGTTCCTTTCGGGCGCGTGTTTCGTGGTGTCACACATAAACAGAAGCAGATCCCAATGCTGTAACCAGAGAACTATGTCAGGACTTGCGCTGACCTTTTGTTCAGAGCGCCTAGTCGGCCTGGGAAAGCAAGAGGTCTGTCAGAATCCAGGCTGTCTTTGTGATGGTTATTTAATTATGACGCTGACAGGAGGGCAAAGGTTGTCTCCGCCTGGGATCCGGTTGGACCAGTCGCGGAGCTCACACAGGTTCTGTCACAAGTAAAGGCCGAGTGGCCACTTAATCCATAGTCTGTTACAGGTCGCACCGATACTTGCTCTGACCCGCTTAGTTGATTCCCATAATTCCTCGCACTACCCCTTATCAACTAATCCGGTGCGACTACATCAGGCTTTTTATCTACATGATGTCAACGTGTCTTACCATAAACATATACATGTACATATATTAAAATTAAAATGCCGAGGTGAATTCGATAACAAAGAGGCGCTGTGGGGACATTGCTCCTGGACCATCCGTATATTTGCGTTTTCCTGGAATAAAGTGCATGGTGGACCAGCGTGTAGAAATACGCACGCGTCCCAGTGTACTGTCTCTTTGAAGAAGATGACATAACACGTGCTAGCCCTATCTGATAAGAACCACTAGATGAAGTTACGTAATAGCAGGCGGCGTGTACTGAGCATACAGCGCTATCAATGTTCCTTTGCATATGGTTAGTGCAGCGGGAGACACTCGGCTCTGTTCACATACTTTATATTTCCTGTCATAAAACTAAAATCTGATAACAAAATTACAGAACTCCACCCAAGTGTGAAAACATGATGCATGAGAGGAGCGCAGTCTAGTTCTTTAATGTGTCCCCTATGTTAATTTGTTTATTCTTGTAATAATTTGGTCACTCTTAGACATAATTCTAATATATAAACACACGTTTATACATATATATATATATATATATATATATATATATATAGAGAGAGAGAGAGAGACAGAGAGAGAGAGAGAGAGAGAGAGAGAGAGGTGGCTATAGACCCCTGTAGCGGCGGCCATGTTAACCCTAGTTCTTTATCAGCCAACTGAAGCGTTGCAGTAAAATATAGATGATGACGATGTAAAAGTGCTTCTACATATGTAAATAAATATGAAAAAGGGAGTCTTAAATAGTCGGTTCAATCACTGGTGCTTTTGTTTTGTTTCATTAAAATAAAAAATTAATCTACTTTTTAGGAAGTCCTTTTTCACCACATGTTTGACTGGTGCCATAAATGACGAAATTAGCGACACCAGGTGGCTAAAGAACGAAACAAAATGTCATGTCCCTGAAATGACAGTTACCATACGTACACATATGTAGATTTGAATTATATATATATATATATATATATATATATATATATATATATATTTGAATTATATACACTTAAACAATATACACTTAAGCTATATAATCTTTTCCATATATCAACTGGATATTTCTTGGCACCTGCGGTGCCATAGTATCCCACAATTAATCCCCCCCCCCTTTAACAATAGGCCCCCCATCTTCAGCAGCAATTAATATCAGACCACTCTCATAGGAAAGGTCAGTCTTATAGAAATGGTCATAACCCCAATTTCCATATACATCATCCCCTTACCCATGTCTATATGTATATGCATAATATGAAAGAAATCTTTCCATTAGTTTTTTTACTTATAATGCTCACAGTACTGTTAAGTGATGCCAATTAAAGGGTATTAAACGGCACGAAAACAAGTAAAAGAATAACAGGTGGCGCCACCAGTCACCGGTACATGTGAATACTATCCAAGATCTTTGGTCAAGTTGATTTTTGGACCAATCCATGCATCCCTTATGGAGATATTAATGATTTTGTGTGATTTTCACTATATATGGCAATATTCAAGGTCAAAGCCACTCTCATAGGAAAGGTCATGACCCCAATATATATATATATATATATATATATATATATATATATATATATATATATATATATATATATATATATATATATATATATATATATAAGTTCATAAAAATGCATCAATACAAATCATGACGTACAAAAGAACGCTACTCCTTAATAAACGAAGTGAATACCTTAACACTTGCCGGCATCCTACAGCAAAAACCAGCCAACCGTTAATAATCTCGCACACGCACCCATACATGAACAAACACAAACCAACCCCATTCAGTCACCTGATGAGTGCCACGCAGTGCGCACGAAACCTGCGGGTAGTGACATTAATGCATTGATGCATTTTTATGAACTTATAGCAGCTCTACTTTATGTATCGAGCACTTTGATCCTGGAATGGCAATCAAACCCTTTCTGTAATATATATATATATAAACATCATTCCATAACCCATGTCGCTATATATGCATAATATAAAAGAAATCTGTCCATTAGTTTTTTACTTATAATGCTCACAGTATTGTAAAGGGCCAATGATGGGGGTATTGAACGGCACAAAAACAAGAAAAGGATAACAGGTGGCGCCACCAGTTTTCGGTGTCTGACAACTCTGTCCTAGATCTTCAATCAAGTTTTTTGGATCAATCCAGGAAAGATTTTTTTTTTAGATATTTAAGAATTTGTTTGATTTTCCCCCAAAATGTATCTATTCAAGGTCAAGGTCATTCTCCTCGTAAAGGTCATTACCCCATTTTAAATAGGCTTCGTCCTCTCACCCATATCTATGCACATGTCAAGTTTGGTAAAGATCCATAAAATATTTTTTGAGTTATCGCGTCCAAACGAAATCTCGGCGGCGGCGGCGGCGCGACGGTGCTTAAACCATAATATCCCGACTTTGTCTGGGGATACAATTAATCCATATATGAATGTACCATAATGACCTATATTCCTACGAAGCACTGAATAGTTGACACATGAACAAGGAAATGTTCCATGGAGCACAAGGAAGTTAATGACTGTAGATGGGTGTTGATACCAGCCACGCTCCCTGAGTCGCCCGAGATCCTACAGCTGATAACCGGGATGGATCCGAGCAGCAAAACCAAAGCATGGGCGTGGTGCAGTGACAGGCCACAGCTGGCGGAACTCAGCATCACCGTGTGTATGTAAAGGTTCAATAGACAAAAATAATAAATAGACCTTTCTACTCGTACAAGCGACACCTATCGGTGCCGACTGACACTGAGTATCCGGTTGCGTTTTATCAACAAATATCACATTCTGTCATAGCTCATACTTTTAAACGAAATGATCTAGCTAGCTTATCTGTAATTGTGAGGCTTCTGCCCTAAGTTTGTGTTTGTGTTTGATTTTATTTTGGAAAAAAAACTCACGATACTGAGTCATTTGACCCGAACTAAGCAAGAGGCGTGGAAAGGTCTATTAATTGTCCAACGGATTTTGGGACAATCGGTGACAATCTGTCTGCTCATTCGGCCAATTGCCTGAAGCGGCAACAATTATTAAAATACTTCTTCTATTCTGTTAGATTTATCTAATAGAATTAGGTGTGGCCTGTGAAATTTCTGAGAAGCATTTAAAAATTGATTTATTATGCAAATTTATGCAGACTCTTTTCAAAATCACAAAAATGCTACTTCTCATATATTTCCTTACCAATTTTGTTACTGCTTGTTTTATTAGATAGGATTAGGAGTGCCCTTTTAAACTTCTACACACAATTTCGAAATTAATTAATTATGCAAAATAATGCAAACTTTTTTTTAAAATCAAAATTGCTTAATTCGCCCTTATTTCTTGACGGGTTTAGATTATGTTTGTTTTATCTAAGTTAGGAAATAGGTAATGGTATATAAACTTTTGTGTTCTAGTCTTGAGATGGTGCGTATATATTAGCCATCTTATAACCCGACTTAATTACACCGGAGGCCCTAAATATACGCACGTGGGTATATATAAAAAAACAGTTTAGAAAAAAAATTGCAGTCAATTTTCCATGACATATGTTTGAATATTTTTAAAAGGAATTAAGTCATCAAGTGAGTAGCAACAATACAAAGAATGCTGTGGCCATACAAAGAAAGATCCGCTTAAAATAGGAGCGCCGATCACGCAGAATTGTTTAGAAATATTCAAACTGTTGACTGTTCTGGTGTACGCTTCTGTGTATAACACCTAGGGACGGGCGTTCTGCATAAAACGAAAGGCCTAGGCATTGGCTCATAGAACTGCCAGCCCCAACCATTACGTCAGTATCAGAATAGCATGCTCGTTCATACCGACCTTTCTAACTGATTAAAAGGTGCAAATATTAAATTGTTTCTTTTTGTATTACACACACACAAAGTCGTATTTTTGTCTCATACCAATCACACAAAAACACCTATAATATTAATACGAGTTGTTAATTAATGTGAATGCAACACTATATGTAATATTATTATTCTGCTGCGTACGTCAGACCACTCCAAATCTTTCTGTCACCTCTACATATTGTTCTTGTCTCATGACCCAACTGAAGAAACTAGTTATCCCTCAATACACAAAGCGAAGAACGTCTTTACTTTTGTTTGATCTCTGTCAATAACATTCATATTCGCTACGTCACACGAATGGAACTGCACTAGTTAGTGTTTCAAACTGTTGAATTTTGTCTTTGAGGTATTAAAGACAGGACACAAATATGCAAAATGAAGCGTGAAAACCTTATTGTTAATCCCTCTGATGCCACATGATTAGCCATGACTAAATGCGACTCGGAGGATGCTGATACGCTCCCGGGGCAGCGGAAATCTTGCGCTTCTAAAGAAGCAACCGATTTTCACGCTGCCAGCTTTGACCGTTTATGATATATTTAGACACCAGATGGCGGTTCGTTTTCCACTGAAATAAACGTGCGTATGATGTGACAAGCAGCCAATCAGATGCCAATACACAAACACTCGACAGGCATCCTGGCTCCGCCCATTGCTGCGCTTCAAGCGCCGCTTATTGAGTTTCCGGTCGAATTTAAATTGCTCCCTCTGCATTCTCGCATCATCGACCGATTCGATTATGACATTATGACTGTGTCAGCGTAGCCATGTATCTGTTGTCTGCAGAACTGAAACCAGCAAGCGAGGTGTGCACGCAGCCTTTGTTTTTACGTTTCGTTTGAATTACAGCTCACCGGCCGAGCATCCTATGTGCCCAAGGCCCTAAGCAAACCACGTCAGGGGCAATTCTCTCTGAGCCTGTGGCCTGTTCAGACGGTTACGCTGGGGGATGAGCTGTCACTCAAAAAGAAATTAATGTGATTGGCTCTGTGTATTCCTCGCTTGGCTTTGTCTTCCAGCACAAGGTCTCATCTGATTGGACAAAATACAGTGCGCCCCCCTCTGGTGTTGCAATTCAGGATACGAGGTCATAACAAACAGCGCCTTACGATATAGGTAGTAGCCCTGTAGGTAAAGCGCTGTGTAAAGAGCGTAGATGCTGAACACCAGATGGGATTGTCAGCTGCAAATTTAAATGTTCCAAGGCCTTCTGGAGTTCAAATGACTATTTAATGGTAGAATACAACAATGGAATGTTTATGGTGCTTGATATGCAAAATGACACCAAACTGAGAAAAATGAAGCGTAACTCCGACTGGTTTTGTAGTGTAAATAGCTTGACCAGTGCCTGCCACAGCCCATGTTTTGCCTTACAGCGTACCACGTGGTCAGTGACCTAGTTTCTGTGACGTCACGATCGGATGTGTCTATAAGGGGTGCTAGGCCGTATAGACCTATAATTTTTTATAATCGTAGGGCCCTTTTCATAATCTACTAACCCCCCCCCCCCCCCCCATGCAGCAGCAAGTGTATAGGCGTGATAGGTTTACACTCCGTAACAAGAGAGTGTCCACATCAGTCAGTCTCGGGTTTGGCGGCGAGCGGCAGCACCAGTATATATAATAAAATGATTGCATTGGCAACATTGGAAAGTAAATATAAAACGCTTGTACCACCTAGATGCAGTTGCCAAGTAACATTTGACACAATCACTTTATGTCGGGCTTTGTGGGCAGGAAATGCAAATATAATCCTTTTTATAGATACTCATATTATCTTCTACTCCTACTTACTGAGTATAAGACGAAGAAGAGAAGGCGGATTTGTTTCCAAAAATCCAATTAAATTTATCAGATTAAATCATCTTTAATTTTACAATTAAATTTGATTTGATAATGCTTGGGACTCCCCAGGACTAATAGCCCAGGTCTCCAGTAGCTTTAATTCGGCACTGACTTCTGTTCATTAAATGACATAGCTGCATGACCCTGGCATGCTATGCAGTGGGAGATACAATCTCACCGCCCGTGCATGTCTCCCTGTGTTTGCCGTTCCATCGTGGCCTCCGCCAGGAAGGTATGCGATCATTCCCGTTCGTGTGTGTGTGTGTGTGTTCGTTCACAACATAACTCATGAACAGTCATGATTGGAAACTCATAAGAAATTAAATGGTCCAGTGGAGAAACAAAAGATTTTGGTGTGGATCCGGATCCAGGAACGTCATCAGGAAATATATTAACAAATGTAATGTCACTTATGCACGAATAAACCTCGGAATATGGGCTGAATAATTGTATGGTGGTGGATTGTATTCATTAGAATTCAGATTTCTTGTAAATGTGTTTATTTGATGTGCCTTGCACGCGGCGGAGATATTGAAGCTCCTCATAAACATGACTACAACCGATCAGGTCTATAGTGATCCGTTATCATCCGTATCTTGAACAGATTCACCGAAAAGCCTAGAAAAATTATTTTCTCTTTAATACGATTATAATCTTATACAAAAATAATTTCATTAGAATCGGGTTTATGTTTCTTTCTTTTAAGTATAGGAAAGTTGTGAAATTGCGTCAGTCCATATCACAATGATTTTCTTTCACCAGCGAGGTAGGTTGAGAAGCGCAATCTCGTGTCTGTGTTGGAGACTGTATCACGCTTCGAACAGAAGAGTATAAACAGAATAAAAAAATAGTAGGCCCACAGAGACATGAAAAGACATAGAAATTTATGACAAATTGCTGCACTTAGTCCAGTTTGCATTAGAACTTCATCCTGAATCAACTGACTCGCATAATAATTCAGGGGGCGTTACACAGGGTGTTTATTTCAAGGATAACCGTGAATTAAGTAGTGGTGGGAGTCGGTTCCTTTTTTATAATCGATCATTGGTTTGGGCAAACCGATCGACGATCGATTATTAATCGGTTCAGACAAATATAAAGAAATGTGCACTTATCTGTGAAACTGTACTCTCTTAACCCAGTCCGCATGTCTTAGTAATTCTACCTGA